>JAFIRS010000203.1:0-600000 GCA_018342105.1 Gonioctena quinquepunctata | reverse complement strand
TTATTTACATAAACCGGGTGAGAATGGGACTAGGGCATGCCTATATCAACCGATTTGGATAATATTTTGTATATAGATATGAGATACAATTTCGGACATTAAAACAGAATGGCCGACTTCCGGTTTCGCCAGAATAGCCACCAACTTTGATTTTTCAAATGACACACACTGTATGTTTGATGTTTTTCGGCTCAAATTACATACAACAGTGTTGCCAAATTTTCATTTCACAATTGAAAAAAATGTATTTCTCAATATTTTTTTAAGCCCAGGTTTAAATCTATACTAATTTACGTCAGTAACTCATAGTAATAGTAGATAAGATCATTAACAAATCCTACAGCAGGAATTGAAATTTTCCAAACGCATTTTTAACGAAAAAATATTTTTTTTCAAATGGTACCCACCGAGGGCCATATTGCCAATCGATAGAGAATTTGATTGCCAATTCAACGATATACATTATGTAGTACCACTTTCTTTTTGTTCAAAACGTAGAGAGCCCTCTAACAAAATGAAATCATTCTGAAAAAACTTTACTTCAGAATGGCAACCATGAATTACCAAAAATAATCGACTTGACAATATGTGATGATCATAAACCTATTACAGAAAATATGACTTTAATATAATAAAACTGTTTGAATAAATCTAACGTCTGGAACAGTGAAACATTCAACGTACAAATTATTACTCACAATACCTTTATCCTATTTTGAATAAAAGAATTTCACAATCATCGAAAAGTCATTTTATTCATTAATGACCAATGATATGTCCGAACTGTTGCCCGTTTTCCCTAAGAAATAGACTAGCTCTATTAATTATACACCTCATCACATTTATCAGTTCATGAGCAGGAATTTCCTGATATGCGCGCTCAACTCTATCTCTCAAGTCCTTCAAAGAAGTTGGTCTCCTCAAGCATACTTCTGATCTTATGTGATCCCATAAATAAAAAACAATAGGGGTTCAATCGGGCGATCTGGCTGGCCATCTGGTTGGACCATTTGTTCGAATCCATATCTGCCCATAGGTATCACTAAGATATTGCCGAACAATATTAGCATTATGTGGTCCTGCACCATCCTGCTGAAAAACATATTATCACTGATGTTCATAGGTAAATTGTTGATATTAGTTTGAATATCGTTCTCCAAGAATTTGTAGATATCTCTGGCCCGTCGATATCTTTGGCCCGTCGAAAAGAATTGGTCCAATGATTCCCGTCCTCATGATTCCTACCCAGACGTTGAGTCCAAATCATTCTTGAAAATTACCTTCTCTCATCAACCTAGGATTTTCATGTGCCCAATACCTTGTATTATTACTATTATTGAATATACCATTATTCGTAAACCTAGACTCATCTCTGAACAGTATCGAGACAAAACCATTATTCAAATCATGATGACGCAGAAGCCAATTACAATGAGTTAGTCTCCGTTCTGGGTCATTTTCATATAGCTGATGCAAACTTCATTTATGGAAGCAATATTTATGTTTTTTCAATATTTTTCTGGCACTTTCCCCGCTGATCCCACATTAAATTTCCAATTCTCGCACTGAGGCAGGTGGAGAAAAATGAACATATGCTAAATTATTAGTTTCCGCTTCTTCACTGACGATAAAGAGGATGTGGTTTTGTTCAGCTGGTTCTTTCCTCAACAGCATCTCCAATTTCCTGAAATAGGTCCTCGATGGGTGCCATCTTATCGGATAACGAACAGAGTATAGCATACTAGCATTGACAGCGTTCTTCTGACATTCTCCGTATATCAATATCCTATCGATTTGTTCGTTTCGAGAATAACGATTATTATTCTCCATTTCGAAGAATCTTTCTACAAAAGAAACGAGATGACAAGTAAAATTGGTATTTCACTTTTGACATGACATTAATCACCTACTGTTTTCCATGATTCCACGGCTACCTATAATTTCATCAAACCTAAACGGATAACTCATTGGAGTTTGTAGGCATCGTATAAAATATTGTAATTCAATAATTGATCGTTTTCAGTTTCGAACAAAAAGAAAGTGGTACATAATGTATATCGTTGAATTGGTAATTGAATTATCTATCGAATGGCAAGATGGCCCTCGGTAGGTACCATTTTTAAAAAACTATTTTTTCGTTAAAAGTGCGTTCAGAAAATTTAAATTTCTGCCGTAGGGTTTGTCATTGATCTTATCGATGTAATGACTATAACTATGAATTACTGATATGAATTAGTGTAGGTTTTAACCTGATCAAGGCCTCCTGGACTAAAAAAAAATTGAGAAATTATTTTTTTCAATCGTAAAATGAAAATTTGGCAACATTGTCGTATGTAATTTGAGCCCTAAAAACCGAGAAACATCAAACATACAGGGTTTTTCATTTGAAAAATCAAAGTTGGTGGCTATTCTGGCGAAACCGGAACTCAGCCATTCTGTTTTCATATGTTTGTCAATCCGAAATTGCGTCTCATATCTATGTACGAAATTTCATTCAAATCGGTTGAGAAGTGAAGGAGATATAAGAATTGTCACCCGGTATATGTTTTAAGTGATTGTTTTCCATACTGCCTATTATCTCTAATAGTATTACTTAAAGCTACTTGAACTACCTGATTTGTCCAATAGTTACGCGGCTCGATGGATTAAATAAAATAAAATACAATTCTTGGACAACCAGATAGTCTATCAAAAAATAAAAAATAAATTATTTTGAATTTTCCTTAATAAACAAACAAAAAATAAAAAACAGTATATATTACCTACCGAAACTCCGCTGTTTTGTGGTTCTATTTATTTGGATGAAAAAAAATTATAATGCACCAGTTATCGCGATCACCAAAATCAGTTTCAAAGTCAATTTGAAGTGAGATGTTTGTAAGAAAATGCATTCATTTAAAATAATTTTTCGACCACGTGTTCAATTACATGAGTGATGTAACCATTGATAACAACAAGAAGTGAACATCAAATTCATTGTCATATCATCCCAGTCCTGATCGAAGTGATGTTTTCATTATCAGAGTAAACCGACATGATATTTCATCCGTTCTAGATATAACCAAGCAGAGATTGCAATGCTTCCTATTGAACAGCAAAATGAGCATTGAGAAGACGAAAAGAGCTGTGATCTATTATTTCCGAGTGAGAACCGAAATGCCAAGTTATTTCAGCCGTTTTCTCACCTCTTCCGAAGAATATGATGAAGCTAAATCACTAGTGTGAGTATGGTTTGGTTTATTCGACCACATTACATAAGTCTCGATTTTGGCAAGTCAGGCTATTGAAATTATAGAGATGTATATACAGGGTGCGCCACCGAAAACTAAACAGGTCGAATATCTTCAAGACACATGTGTAAAATGCAAAAACACGTCGATTTGTAGGCCAAGGGGGACATCTTTCTATCATAACCTCTACTGTCATACCTCCCTCCCCACCCCTTGGTCACTATGACCCATACAATTTCAATAGGGAAAGTACTAAGACACATCATTGAAAAAGGTAATTTGATAAGAAATTCAGCCATGTGAGTGTTCGCTACGTAACTTTTTATTTTGGCACCCTCTTGAGGGAAAAACAAATATTCCGTATTCGAAATTATAATACTTCAATTAAAAGCTACTTTGAACAATTAAGAAAGAAAGAACAAAATTTGAAAAAATGTACATTGTATGAACTTAAAAATTGGAAAACCTCCAATCATTCCAAACTAGATTAATTCACAGTAGCTGCTCAAAGTGTTCTCCATTAACTGCCATCATGAGTTTAAGTTAGTTTCGAAACGTTGTCAGACGTTTTGGAGCATTTCTGGAGTTATTTGACGACATTCGATAAAAAATGTATGTGTAAAAATCAAAACAAAATCCTGAATATTTGCAAAGATATAAGCAACTGAGCAGTAAAACCAAAATACTCATCAAAACTAGTTATGAAAATCATGTGGAAAACATTGATCCAAAATACTTGTGGGATTTTATAAAAAATAAAAAGAGTAATTCATCTATCATATTTTATCTCCCTTCACTTGGCTTTTTCTTTCATTAAATATATGCCAGTCGGGCAACCCAAGCCAATCCTACTGAGAAGGAATCTTTCATTTAGAATTCTATCGAGGTAGGAGAAATGTATGGAGTGTTTCTTTCCGTCACTAGGTGCCGCCGGTTAAGAGTTATTTTTTCCGACGTACCTGAAGATGTTGTGAGCTTGATGGTAATTTTATTTATGTTGTGTCTCGCTCCGACCAGAGCTCTCCAGATCTCTGGCTGGTGACTACCCCGTACTGATGAGGGCCAAAAAGCCTGAAACTGGTATGCGGATTTTACTTCCTCAGCATAACCAAGACCTCACCACTCTCCCATCTGAAATACATCTAGGATAGGATAAGCGCTGTGTGATATTTGTTTACTATTGATACTATTGTTAATATTTCAATAGATTTTTTTTATATATGAACCAAATTGTTGAATAACTAATGTATATGTTTTTCTCTTTTTGTAAATGTTTTCTGTATTTTTTTTTTATTCTACCAACTGTTACATATTATCAGACATGGTATGTTTGTAATCAGTATAAATAAACAAAATAATTACTTCACACTTTTGGTTTTAAGGGTTGGAAAAATTCGTTACATTCCTCATTGATAAATTAATTGATATATTTGTTATATTTCATGTTGACAACACAAATATATAACTTTTCCTTTCAGCAAATCATTCGCGATGCCAAAGTTAACCCCGGACCTATGCAGAATAACAATATTCAGAATGGATGATTACCAAGGGAAAGCAGTTGATGGTTTCATGTACTCGTTGCCTGCCTCAATGAGCGCAGAATTAAGAGCAATGTGCGATGACTTTTTCCTATCCAATATCATCATTGTGGACCTGGAAAAGTTCGAATTGAAACATTTGATGAAATTTGTTCCAGTGATACACAAAATTTTCTCTGTGATAGTAAGCCAACTTTGTATTATTATTTCACAAATTAAATGTTTTTAATTTATATATAGGAGCCCCATTGCCCTGTAAACTGTCGAAAAGGACGAAACGATAAAGTTCGCTCTCCAAAATTCCAGGGACTATATACCACTGGAGTGTCATGCCATACGGTGTGGAGACTGCAAGATGACTTTATTGGCCACACAGATAGAAGAATCAACATCCGCAAAAAATAATACACATTTTCAATGAGAAACGAAAAATCCAATCTCATTATTCCAACACGTACTAATGACAAGTCACAACGAATGAAGGACTATTCTATTAACAGCCCCAGCCATCAACAACCTCAAAATATCTCTTGGCCTATCTCGTTCATATGAATTGGGAAATATACGAGTATACCAATCTACTGACCAGTACGGACATTGACAATATAAGAGTCAAGGTTACCGAACTAGCTCCCATTAGTTTGTGTATCAATCTTCCATATTCCCCATTAGCCCACTTCCACTGCCACCAGAACATTACACTCGTTCTAGCGCTGTCTCCGGTCCTTACCCACCTCACTTCAACTATTCACTGTTATTTACCAAAATAAGCTGGTACCAGTGTATTCTATTTGGTAGTTTTCGTGACGACTATTAGAAATTGACTCAACCCTTTAGGGACGGAATTTCAAAATATACTGAAACACGTATTTCTTTATTTGTAACAAAGACCTCAAATTAAATTTTTTATGAATCTCACTCAAAAATAACGGAATCCTCATCTCCACCCCTATATTTCATCACCTTGGGGGTTGCTTCTATGAAAACACTGAAACATCTATTCCTTTATCCCTCATAAAGACCTCAAATACCAATTTTCATGACCCTAACTTGAAAACTAATGAAACTCTCACCCCCGTTTCAACCCCTTCAGGCTTTAAATTTTCAAAAACACTGAAACATATTTCTTCTATTTGTAACAAATACTTCGGATACCCATTTTTATGGCCCGAACTTGAGAACTAACAGAGTTCCTATACAAACTTCCAATCCTAATTTAAACTCCATTTCACTCCTTTAGGGGTTTAATTCCCAAAAACACCGAAACATGTATTTTTAGTTTCTAACAAAGATCCCCAAACACAAATTTTCATGATCCTAATTCTAAAACTAACTATACAGACTCTCAACCCTCATTTTACCCCTTTAGGATTGAATTTTCGAAGACCCATTTATCTTTATTTGTGAAGAAGAGCCCAAATACTAATTTCCATAATTCTAATTTCAAAACCATCTGTACTTTCACTTTAACCCTCCTTCTCACCCTTTTGGGGGTGGAATATCAAAAAAATGTAAGGTCTTATGTCCAGTGGTTTGGTCTGGGCGTTGATCGTATATCAGTGAATCAGTGACTCAGTTAGTCAGGACATGTAGTTATATATGTACATTTTACCCCAAACACGGGGTAGCTGCTGTGAACCGTTGAGAAGAGTCTTCGTCTGTCTCCATCATCGGATTAACTTTGGGCCTCTATTATTTTGTAGTGTCATCAGAACTACATATGTGTGCCAAGTTTCAACAAAATCGGTTCACAGGTGTAAAATTAATAAATCGTCCCCAGAATCATCTAAATCGGATAACCTAGAACAAAGTTATGTAGTCTACTCGACAAGTTGAAAATGGTCTGAAATAGAGATACTGCTCTTAAAATTATGTGTGATAGCTCATTGGATCCAGAATAACGCCTAGAAAAATGTGCCAAAAGCGTGTATTAGCACATAAAAAATTGCAAAAGTTATAAACAATTGAAGATGAAAAAAAAATGGCATTTCGTTTTTTGCCAATATTTCATAAATTATTGATATTTAAGAAATTTCAAAAAAATATTCTGGAAGGGAAACAAATTTACAATAAAAATCTCCTGGAACTCTATCTCCATTATTTATAATTTTAATTTAACGCTGAAAATGGGTCTCCGAGCGACATTTTTAGGTGGCGCGCGCGGCGTCAAAAGCGAGTACGACACATTAATTAATTTATTTAAGGTATTAAATATATATTTTTTTATTTGAAAAAATTATGGTGTATTCGGAACACTATAAATAATTCATTCTCATTAGAAATTTCACTAAAAGTTTATTTTTCAACAAGTTAAACGATTGTTAACCAACAAAATTTTCTCGAACTTCTGTCTTAATTGGAAATGAAAAAAAATGTTTAAATAATTATCGTAACAATTTTTCGCTTCGTAGAGCCTTTCTTATATACATACTCAACGAAATCACGCCATAAAAGTTAAAAAAATATTCATACTTTGTTTATAATAATTTTTGTACTTGAACAAAAACTAAAAAATCCAAGTAATGTTGTTGAAAAAAAAATTTTTTTCTTAATCCTCATATGATCGTTTTTTTATCAATACAAGATATAAAAAGATTTGCAAAAAAAAAATTTCCCGCCATTTGTTGATCAATTTTTTATAAACAAATTGATTATTTCGATATTTTTGAAATTTTTTTTGCTACAACTTCATTATATTACGAATATTATGATTTTTGTGAAAAAAAATTCTTTAATAACAATTTTTAATTGTTTATAATCGTTTTTTTTATATTTCTATTGTTTAAATGATTAGTTGAGATTTGTTTTTTCTAAAAATCCAAATTGACAGTCCTCTATGGAGTAACAAAAAACAATTTGTTATAAATACATTTTTAACTTTGTTAGATTTTTTTTCTGAAACTGCCAAAATTCACAAAAACAACCATATACAACAAAGTATAGAAAAAAATGTTTACCAATTTTTCCCAATTCCAATTTCCAAAGTACAATAAAAAAATTTAAATGTTTTTTTTCTATACTTTGTTATATATGGTTGTTTTTGTTAATTTTGGAAGTTTCAGAAAAAAAATCTAACAAAGTTAAAAATTCATTTATAACAAATTGGTAAGTTAATAAACAATGGAATTGTTGATAAAAAAAATTGTTTTTTTGTACTCCATAGAGGACTGTCAATTATGATTTTAAGGAAAGAAATAATTTCTAACTAATTATTTAAACAATAGAAATATAAAAAACGATTATAAACAATAAAAATGTTATTGAGAAAAAAATTGTTTTTTAAAAATCATAATATTTGTAATATAATGAAGTTGTGGAAAAAAAAATTTCAAGAATATTGAAATAATCAATTTGTTTATAAAAAAATCAACAAATGGCGGGATTTTTTTTTTCAAATCAATTTATATCTTGTATTGATAAAAAAACGATAATATGATGATTGGGAATAACACTTTTTTTTCAACATTACTTGGATTTTTTAGTTTTTGTTCAAGTACAAAAATGATTATAAACAAAGTTGTTGTTGAGTATGTATCTAAGGAAGGCTCTACGGAGCAAAAAATTTTTACGATAATTATTTAAACATTTTTTTTTATTTACAATTAAGACAAAAGTTCGACAAAATTTTTTTAGTTAACAATCGTTTAACTTGTTGAAAAATTAACGTTAAGTGAAATTCCCAACGGGAATAAATTATTCATAGTGTTCCGAATATACCATAATTTTTTCAAATTAAAAAAAAATATAATTAATACCTTAAATAAATTAATTAATGTGTCGTACTCGCTTTGACGCCGCGCGCGCAACCTAAAAATGTCGCTCGGAGACCCATTTTCAGCGTTAAATTAAAATTATAAATAATGGAGATAGAGTTCCGAGAGCTGAAAGTTTTCTATTGGAAATTTCCTCCTCTTTCAGAATATATTTTTGAGATTTCAAATATCAATAGTTCATGAAATATTGGCAAAAAATGAAATGCCATTTTTTTTCATCTTCAATTGTTTATAACTTTTGCAATTTTGTATGTGCTAATACACGCTTTCGGCACATTTTTCTAGGCGTTATTCTGGATCCAATGAGCTATCACACATGATTTTAAGAACAGTATCTCTATTTTAGACCATTTTCAACCTGTCGAGTAGACTATATGGTGGTAGAATCGGTTAACAAGTAAAAATTCAGTGGGTAAACCAACAATTTCCCATTTTTCTACCTTTGAGAGTGGATTTTTTTTTTTTCAAATCGAAATGATAGCAACTACCAATAAAAAAATCATCAAAATAGGACTTTTCTGTAAAAAAAGTTATGCGTGGTCATACTTAAAAAAATATAAGCGTCGACAGAGAACCTCCTCCTTTTTCACAAGCTAATATTTAGTTTCACCTGTCCGGGTGACTGTCTGTCTGTAAAAAAATCTTGCAAGTTGAATTTGTCCCACTCCTAATCGTCCGATTGATTTGAAATTTGGCAGGTGTACATAATTTGGCAATGCATGTACATAATTTGACATTATAAAAAAATGTTCAGGAGAAAAAGCAAAATGTCGGCTCCAACATGTCGAACAATTTTTGTGATTATGGTCCGATTCTATTCAAAATTGGTATCTAGGGGTTTTTGGGGTCGCAGATTAAATTCATGAAATTTGACAAAAAATTCATTATACCCGACCTAAAAATTCCCACAAACCAATTTTGAATAGAATCGGACCATAATCACAAAACTTTTTTAATTTTAACAATTTTATTCGAGTGCAAATATTTGGTTTTTGATGGAAACATGTTTTAATAATTTGTGAATAACTTGTGTAGTACCCTTACAAATATTTAAGATTTTCCGAGTAGACTAGTGATGTTAGTGAAAACTTTTTCAAAACAATTCGGGAAATTTTCCTCGGATTATTTTTTCGATTTAATTTTTTTTCCGATAATTGAATTTACCGCCATTTTTGATCTCATGAGTCATTTAACATGAAAAAGGATTTAACTCTCCTTTGATTCCATATGCATGAAGAATGTGATTGAGAAAAAACAACCATCATTCAAATGATCGTAAAAATGAAACAAAATATACAAGCTTTCATTCAAATGCATAAAAAATTTGAATTTTCTTTATTCAAAACCTAGCCTAGTTCTCTAATTGAAATTTAGAAGTATCATCTTTGCAGTACAAGCTTTTGTATCTGTTATTCACAGAATAACATATGTGACACTTTTGAAGAAAATTATTTGGATGGTAGTTCAATATAAGTTTTTTTCAATTCATTTTTATTCGATTCTCTGCAGTCATCAATAAAATTTGTCACCTTGAATTCTTAAGTTTTTACAAAAGAAATCATCTTTGATTTCAACAACCCCTAGATGCCAATTCTGAAAAGAAATGGACAATGAATCACACATCTTTGGACCCTAAATCACACCACCATTTTGAAAGCGCCATCTTGATAATTTTTCATACAAAATGTCATAATATATGGTCACTCGAATGGAGAGCACCTTCTAAAATTCATCATAACGGCCTCAGAATGGCGGACGAGTTTTGTGATTATGGTCAGATTCTATTCAAAATTGGTATATGGGGATTTTTGGTGTCGAAAATTTTTTTTACAAGCTTTTATTCAGTTTCACCTATCCCGGTGTCTGTCTGTCTGTCTGACTGTAATCAAATCTTGCAAGTTAAATTTGAGCCACTTCTAATCGTCCGATTGATTTGAAATTTGGCAGTTGTACATAATTCCGGAATCAATGTATCATGAAACTTTTGTTGGGAAAAAAAACATAATGGCGGCTCCAATATAGCGGACGATTTTTGTGATTATGGTCCGATTCTATTCAAAGTTGGTATCGAGGGGTTTTCGGGGTCAGAAATTAAGATTTTTTGTCAAAATTCAAAAATAAATTAGCTAGAAATCACTAAAATAGTTATTTAACATGGTAAATACAAAAAAAATTAAAAACAAGCTTTCATTAGTCGTTAATAAAAAAGCAGAACTAAGAAGTTGAAAATAAAAATTTTGAAACAAAATCAAAGACAAGCTTTTATTTATACAAATACATTAAGAAAGAAAAATAATTTCTTTAATTGTTTGATGTAGGTTATTCTGTGAGTAATAGATCTAAAAGCTTGCCGCGGATACAAAATAGGTAATCTTGCACGGTAAGATTTTGAATCTGTTACTCACAGAATAACCTAGTCAAACAATGAAAGAAATTATGTTTTTTACTGCATTTGTATAAATGAAAGCTTGTGTTTAACTTTATTTTTCATAATTTTCATTGTTTTTTGTGGGTATTAACCCTCATTCATGCGTTTAAAGTATAATAATTCAAGTTCCATTCCTAATAAAGAAACCACCCTATTGTTCTGCAGATGGCTATCAATTGGAGAATAAAACATATTCACATGATACATTCCACAACTATATTGGACCGAGTTCTACCTATTTTGAGAATGGTAATGCCTAAGTTCATCGATAAGGTAAGCTGAATGAGAAGTAATTATGTCTTCTTTTGAAATTTTTTCACTATCTAATAAAGGGTATTCAGAAGCTACTGCATCTTTCAACTATATTAACGAGCATGTTTATTCTAATAGATTTGTACATATCATACTTCCACAAATTAAAAAGTTTTCTAGTGCTTGTTATTTTCCTACGGACTTCAAAACTTCAAAATGGGAGCTTTAGCGAACTTTAGTATAAAAGATACAAATATATCAATCAATATCAAACATTAGCTGTGTTGAGTTCATGAAAATGTTTCGCATTTTATTGAACTTATCTTGAGTTTACCATTAATCCCTGTTTCTAAAAGTTTTCACTTATAATCTCCCTTGAGCATGAATTATTTCCGGAAGTACATGAATTTTTTGAAAATTATCACGAGTCGCGAAGCAACGAGGGATAATTTTCTTTAAAAATTCATGTACGGGCCAAATTTCCCGCAATTAATTCAAGCACGTGGGGGATTCGGTAAGAAAATTTTATTCTGGAATTATATTTAAATGGAAAACATTTAGTAAATATTTATTTTGACGTTATTCACGAATAAATAAAAGGCTGAGTGTTATGGGAGTTTTGGGGGAGATTTTTTTCTGATTTTCCCCATTCCCTAGTAAAATAGAATATATCATATCAGATAAATTATTATGTAAAATTAATTGATTTCATACAATTTTCTTACTCAGTTTCAGGGTGATGTTGATATTGAGTGAAAATGAAAGTGGATACGTTCGTATTGCGGGAGAAATTTTTTTATTTTCCCCGTGCCCTAGTAAAATAAAATATATAATATCAGATACATTTTTATATAAAATTGATTGTTTTCATACAATTTTCCCACTGGGTTTCAGGGAAATATCAATATTGATTAAAAATGAAAGTGGATGTTCGTATTGTGGGATATTTTTTTTTATTTTTTCCGTGCCCTAGTAAAATAAAATTTATAATATCAGATACATTATTATATAAAAATAATTGATTTCATATAATTTCCTCACTAGGTTTCAGGGAAATGTCAATATTGACTTCAAAGAAAGGTGATATACAGCAAAAAATATATAACTATATTTTAGATAGACTTTGCATTGGTCTTGTTTACTGCGACAAAAAAATTCAAGAATATTATACTTTGTGGCGACCTAAATATTAATTATCCATGTAAATCAAATGATAAAACATTATTGGAGGATCTGTTACATAGTTTCAACCTAGGTTTCAAAAACATGGAACCGACGAGAATCTCCACGTACTGAAATGGAAATACTAGCATCTCAAAAATAGACTTTTTAACTGTCTATGTCGAAAATGTCATCAATGTTAACCTCGCCGACCATTTATGCCTTTCCATAGAATCAACTGATCTTACAGTTGAAAAAATAATAATACTCGACAAAAAATAAGTTTCATGAACACATGTACTGAGAATCTTGATGAACTCCAAGAGTGCCTTTCAAATGAGAATTTCTACTATGTCTATGAGGGTGTCCGTAATATCCAATATGCCTACGAAATGTTTTTGCAAATCCTTACATATTGGATAGAATTGACTTGCCCAGCTGTACAAAAAACCGTTAATCACAAAGTACAGCTCGGTAAAAAACTGTGGGTTTCTGAAGATATCATTCTTATGGGAAACACTTTAAAAAATCTTTTTTGGATATCTTGAAAAGTAGATGACTTGGAATACAAAAAATATCATGATGTCCTCAAAAAACTCTATGAGAAAAAAATACATAAAGCAAAGTATGCACTCAATCAGGGTGCTCTTGCAAACATGAGCCAACATCAGAAGCAAAAAAAAAAATCTGGAACATAGTCAAAAATGAAACTGGAAGAGGAATACAAAATATAAATCGGGAATTGTTACTAGACGACAATCTTGTGAATGATCAAAACAAAATTGCGAATGCTTTTGGTTCATACTTTTCTACCCTAGCGAAGAGCACAATAAATGCAAACTTTGATTCAACATCGTTTAATGACTACACCACTATTCATGTAAATCATACTTTTTATTTTACTTCGGTTCATTCTAGTGATGTACTGAAAATTATTTCTAACCTCAAGAACACAAACTCTGTGGGAGTAGACTGCATATCAACAAAAATAATAAAGAACATTAGAGATTCAATCTGCGAACCATTAGCATTTTTGATAAATCTTTCAATTGAAACTGGTGAGTTCCCAGACAAACTGAAAATTGGATCGGTAACACCGATTTTTAGAAAAGGTGACTCAACATCTATCGAAAATTATAGGCCCGTAACAGTCCCAACAGTGCTAGGTAAGATAATCGAAAGATGTGTCTATGTGAAAATGCTGGCGTTCCTAGATCTATTCGATTTAATATCTAAATATCAACATGGTTTTTGCCCAAGTAGGTCAACGGAAGGTGCATTTCACAACTTTTTCAAGTGTATCTATGACTCCCTTGACAAAGGAAAATATGTCGCAGCACTTTTCTTTGACTCATCAAAAGCATTCGACATTATTGACCCAGATATCATATGCAAAAAACTTGACTCACTTGGCTTCATGAGTAACTTTCTCTAATGGCTAAGATCAAACCTGACTCTAAGGAAGATGTATGTTGAAATTGACAATTGTCAGTCGCAGTAGTACAACATTGATCTTGGGGAACCGCAGGGTTCTATATTGGGTCCTCTAAATTTTTTTCTGTTCATTTATGATATGCCCAATCACATAAGCACAGATCATGTAGTTCTGTATGCAGACGATACAACGATCGCAGCGAATGCTGATAATCCAGAGGAACTCGAAGAAAAACTGAATACCTTGAGTTACAAGTTCAAAAACTGGTGTTGTAGAAATTCTTCAGTAGTGAATGAAGAAAAGACTGTTCTGATGCAGTTTCATTCCAAGATAAATAAAAAAAGTTCTAACTTTCAGGTTAGACTGGGCGATGAAATAATTAAATCATCAGATAACACCAAATTCCTGGGTACTTACATTGATGATAACATGACCTGGGAGTCAGGTATTAATAATGTCAGCAAGAAAGTTGACAGTGGGTACTATGCAATTAGACAATTGAAATCTAATTTCAATAAAGCCCAACTTTCATATGTTTACTTTGCTATTGTATATTTCCATATTTCTTATAATATTGCCGTTTGGGGCTGCTTCACAAAAATTTACAAAATGTTTGTCTCGCAGAAGAGGGTAACGAGGCTAATATATAGGATAGAATTCAGAGAATCTTGTAGGCAACACTTTATTGGAAATGAAGTCATGTGTGTACCCTGCATTTATATTTGCAAACGTATTCTACTTTTTAAAAAACAAATACATAGTTTCAATCGAAATTGTGACTTTCATGCATATCCCACCAGGCACGGTGAATCAATGAAGCTTCAGAAACACTCAACTTGTCTTTATGAAAACTGTCCATCCTAGAAGGGCGCAAAATTTTATAATCACTTACCTGAAGATATGAAAAACCTAAACAGAAAAAATAATTTCAAAATGAAACTCAAAGAATTCTTGATTAACGGTTGTTTCTATAACAATAATCATAATAATAATTTTATTCACACATCGCCTTTTGAATTACATTACATATAAGTGAAAATACAATAAAAGGAGGAGAGAACAAATTGAAAACCCTACAGTAGAACAAGTCTGTGCGTAGGGCTTGAGTGCAAGTAGCTAGATTGAATGTAATCAATAATTTGAAAAAGTAATAAAATATTCAAACAAACATAGACTAAGGTACAAGATAAATAATCAATAACTAATAAAATGGTTGAAAAAATAATAGATTACTATGTATGTGAACACTGACGTGGTGAATAAACACAGACAACCACAAGGAAACGATTCCGCGCGTGGTGCACTATCTGTGTTTATTGCATCGCTTTTATAATCACATAACTATTAAAATTATATTCAGTACATACATACATACACACAATAATCACATACATGGATACACACACATAAACGTATATATATATATATATATATATATATATATATATATATAATAATAATAATAATAACAATAATAAACTATAGTACTGATGAGTATTTCAATCAATGATGTGTATTTGTATATTACTTTAATCAATCACATGATGTATTTATATATTTACTTTGTGGAACTGTTATATTTTTATGTATCTGTATGCACAGAATATTTGTGAACCACTTGTTGTCTGACGTATCCTATATAACTATCGTTTCGGACGTCCATCGTCTTATCGTATTAGTATTCACGACGTTTGAATGTTAATCTCTCTCTAGGTGAATATTCACCTGAAGACGATTGCAGATACAAGCATTCGAAACGTCGTGGAAACCCTTTTAAATACATTAAGACGATGGACGTCCGAAACGATAGTAATCAAGTTACCACATCGTCTACAACCTTCAAACAAACGTATCCTATATAATTTTTTCATGATAAAAAAGGATTCAATAAATTTATTTATTTATTATACATATATACTTGAATATTTTCCATATTCTTCTAGGTTTAATTCTAAGAAAAATTAATATTAGCGGTAATAATTTGTTTTTCAAATAATTCAGGAAATCGGGATATTTTGCCGGTTAAAAGAATATTTTGTAAAGTTAGCCATGGATTTTACATTCACTACTCCTGTCAATCAATATTTCATTTGTGGCATTATGAGTTCCTAATAACATTGTATACAATCATAAGTTAGTGAAAAAGTGATAATAAAATGAACTTTCAATCGTATGCATTGTCTTCCTTTTGCAAAGAATCACAGCACATTAAAATGTACCATAAAAATGTAAAATATCTAACATACCTAATGGAAGAATCTGGATTAAATCCTGAGCAAGAAAACTTATTTAAAGAGATTGACAACATTCTGCGTGATATTGTGCCTTCTTTTGGGCACAAATCTAATACTAATGAACTGGTGTCTCAGTATTATTTTTATTTTATGAAACACAGGCATATTGTTAGAAATAACACCGGTTCTGTGTTTTATTCACCACTTAGGAAAGAGGAGGAAGAAGTGGAATTTTTGAAGAATTTAAAATTAATTAACGATATTATAGAATGTACACCTTAATGAATTGTTGTAATATTTCCAACTTATAAAGTAAGTGAATAAAAAATATTGTCAATATTATTTCAATATTATTTTTGTCTGATTATATTTTCAGAAAATTTGCTGGTTACCATAGTAACAATGTCGAAATATAGCATCTGATTGGTTGAAAATGTCTGGTATAAAATTTTCTTTAAAATTCACTGTAGAATTCGATCATCAATAGTGAGATTAGTTGATCCCAATCCACGACAATGCTTCCTGAATTTGAGCAACTGAAGAAAAATATAGGATTGATATTCAGATACATATCAAAAACGAATCGAAACGACAGTATATTTTCGATTTTAACAAAATAATAAATAACGCACCTGATTGCCTGCTATTCCAATCGGACTTGAATTCGGGAATAAATTCCATACATAGATATAGCAAAAATCACAGGCTGCTTCTGAATGTTGCAAAATGTCACTTCATCAGATTTTCTCTCCTACCAGAAAATGACTATCTCGGGTACAAACTTGGCAATGAGGCACTCAATCGAGGTGACTCGGTAAGAGACTTTGGAGTTCTAGTGGATACAAATTCATCATTCGATGTTCATATAGAAAAAATAGCAAAGAAAGCACTCAGAAATCTGGGATTTATCACGAAAATAACATAAGTTTCGAAGATCCAAATTTCTTAATCCTGTTATACAATTCGGCTTTTTATAGTCCCCCCCACGTGTTAATTTCTGAACGGTTCGACGTAGAACAATGGGACACACCGTTTTGAATTATAACCGATACTACTTTTTGAAATAACAGTGATGGCGCGGGGGAGCACATCAACTTAAAAATTTCAAATAGCATGGGGAACAATTGGCACATCGTTGAAAAGATAATTCAATTCTCTTTCCAACCATCTACTTTTTTTTTTATTTCGTCAATAAGTTTTTTCACATATGCATTTGAATTGTAAAATATAACAAAAAACAAAACCATTATGTACGATTTTCATTTATTGAAAATAAGAAGCAAAATTGTTGTCAATTAATGAATTGGGTATTCGAAATGTCCACCTAATGTTTCTTTACAATCAATATTTGATTCGAAAATTATTCCCGAACATTAAGTAACACATCTGCACACACTCGTGTTATTCGTTGTTTCAGTTGCGATGATTCGTTCTCAACATGAAGAGCAGGAAAGCAGTGTTATAATAATTTATACATTAGAAGGTCCTAAACATCGACAAAATAATCCAACTTCCTATCAGGCATTTCTATGCCACTGCTTGGTTATCAGTTTCCCAATCCCGTTAATGGTCATAATGAATAATAAATGAATTGAGTGTAATTCAACTCGAAAATTCGAGAATGTAAAATTATTTCGAGTCATGAAACTCTCTCTATTGGCCGTATTTCGTGTTACTCATCGCAATTGTAATTCCGTAGAATCATCATGGTTGAAAGTTAAATTGAATTACCTTTCCACCGATGTGCAACTCGACCTCTATACCTTTCAAAATATTCAAGTTGATGTGCCCAGTGCCCTCTGTCGTGTAATTGTAATGTATATTCTCTCAAAAAGTAGGATCGGTAATTTAATTCAAAATATTTTATATCCCATTGTTTCACATCAAACCGTTCAAAAGTTATCGAAGTACCATTCAGATCCGCACTCATACTTGATATTTGAAATGCATATCGACAAAATTCAATAAACAATAAATGGTTAAAAAGACAATTGAATTGTCTGTTCAACGATGTGCCACTTGACTCCTTATGCTATTTGAAATTTTGAGTTGATGCGCCATCTATCAAGCAATAACCATTCCTTCCGTTTCAAAAAGTAGTATCGGTGATATCATTCAAAACGGTTTTCGTCTCATTGTTCTACGTCAAACCGTTCAAGAGTTAACAGGAGGGAGAACTATAAAAAGCCTCACTCTATAACACTCTAGTATGTAGCCATCTTGCATATGCTTCTATCGTCTGGAATCCATATTATCAAAGATATATTGATGGTATCGAATAAATTAAGACCAAATTCATAAATATATTGTTCTGTAGGTTCCACCGAAATTAAGGTTACCTCAATTATGGAAACTGTTTACGACATCACAATATTTCTGTGCTATTCTCTCGTGAAAATATAAGTTATGTGTTATGATGCACAAAATAATAATAAATAATTGCATAAATTGTGACTTTATAGTTAACAGAATCTCATTCAATCTAAACTCCCACTCCACCCGCAACTCCTCTTTATTTTACCCACCCATTTGTCGAACATGGTACAAATTTTATACCTATAACCATTATTTCCGTCAGATAGATTCATTCGCCAGCTCAGTATCATCAAGTAAGGCGCGAAGCTATTGCTGTTATTGTTCTATAGTATCACACAAAATAATCAATAATTTTTTCAATGTCACTTTCACTAATAGTCTGTCACTTCTTAGGTTCAATTCTAGTTTTAAGCATGAAACTCAACTTCTATTAAAAATGTGTGGCCCTGTAACTAGAGTTCTAATAATCCTGAACTATAATGGAAAATTATCAATACCCTGGGCTTTATTTCGAACATCAAATGCGTCTGATGAATAATGCAGACCCCATAACCCTTATGCAGACCCCATAACCCCTATGCAGACCCCATAACCCCTATGACGCTGACCCTTGAATGCTCATTCCCAACCACTGAGTGTCAACTCATTTTTAATCTCCAAGTGTCTTCACTTTCAGCTGTATATATTTAAACTGTAAATTTTTCACAAACTATGTTTATGAATCTGTGTGTATAGTATAAGTAACAGTAAATTAATACTGAATTTGACAACAATGACGTGCTACAATTGTAAAAATAACGTAGTCAAATAAATATCTATCTATCTATGTATCTGGCCATTACAATTCAAATAATTTTTCTCCGAAGCTAACTCTTTGCCATTGTGGAATAACCCCAATTTCAATGACCTGTTGAAAAATTGAAAATCCTTACTTGTTGAATACCAACTTTTGCGTGATTCAGATCTTGCAATAACCTCTCGTTACCCATGTATGTACATTAACAATATATTCGACACTTCCATGGATCCAAGCACATATATATATATATATATATATATATATCTGCTGCTTAAACCACCCATCCAGTCACCCTCTCAATTACGTAAGGCCAATCATTTTAAAATCAAATTCACTCTTAATGGAATCTCCTAGTTTATTGACCCCGAACTTTCTTGCTCAGTCTATAATAAAAACGAAAGAGAAACTCTTGACCATTTTATTTTCGACTGTCCTATCTATACAGTGATGAAAAAAATACTGCTTGCTTACGGAGTTTGGAAACATTGATTTTCGCCTTACATTTGGAATAATCTTAGATTACCATCATATTTTAAACGAGTAGGTAGATTGTATGCCTGGATTTCAAATGACATTATCAAAGAGGGCAAATATTCAAGAGATCTGTTCCAACTATGCACAGCCTTCCAGGTACTTGATCCTCATTCAATAGAAATGTATAAAAATAGGTTGTAGGAGCACAAGTCAGCGATTAGATAAACGAAAACGAACTACTTTTCGAAAAAAATTGAAAATGCTCAGAATAAAACCAAAAGACATGGAAAATAATTAATTCTGAACTGGGGAAACAAAATTCGTCAGATACTAGAATCATCTATTTGAAGCATAATTCAAAAATTGTTGATGATGTACAGGAGGTAGCAGTAGTATTTGCTTACTATTTTTCTAAGGCTACGGAATTAAGTCTAAATAGTCACTTTGGGCAAAATCTATACTGTACCATTAGTAAAAAATTTATAATCAGTCATCCTTTCCCAAATGAACCTATAACCGAACAAGAAATAGTTGATGCTCTGATAAAAATGAAAAATAAAAAATCAAGTGGTATAGACGAACTATCTATAATCATCATCAAAGATGTAATTGACCTCATAATTGAACCTCTTACTTATCTGATGAATCAGTCCTACATGCAAGGATATTTTCCCATCGAATTCAAAAAGGCTTTAGTGATACCTCTCTATGAAAAAAGTGATAAAAATGAGACTGATAATTATAGACAAATTTCGCTGATTTGTTCCTTGTCCAAGCTATTTGAGAAAGTAGTAGCTAACAGGATAGTTGATTATTTGGAAGCAAACAAACTCTTATGTAATAATCAACATGGATTCAGAAAAAGCCATTCTATCGAAACAGCAACTTATCATTTTCTCAATTCCATTTATGCAGAAATTGACGCTAATAACCTTGTTATCAGTCTTTTTTTCGATCTATCGGAGGCTTTTGACACGTTATC
Source organism: Gonioctena quinquepunctata (assembly GCA_018342105.1). Taxonomy (NCBI): domain Eukaryota; kingdom Metazoa; phylum Arthropoda; class Insecta; order Coleoptera; family Chrysomelidae; genus Gonioctena; species Gonioctena quinquepunctata. The sequence goes on along the minus strand of JAFIRS010000203.1, from coordinate 579,375 downwards.
TTCGGATTCCGTAACCCATAAGACAGCTGCACTTGGTTTTCCAGAAAACATTTCAACTTGGTTGAAATCATATAAGGAAAACCGTTGTATGACTGTCAAATATAATACAGTAACGTCGAGTCAACAAAATGTTGAAATGGGTGTACCACAAGGTTTGGTTTTGGGTCCATTAATATTTGTGCTATTTGTTAATGACTTACCCGAACACATAAAAGACTACCACTTAACTATGTTTGCTGATGACACTACGATCACAGTTACAAGTTCTAATATCGACAATTTACTTGATAAGGTTACCAAAATCATTGATACTTTTGCATCTTGGTGTGACCGAAACAGACTCATTCTGAACCCTAAGAAGTCAGTACCTATGAAATTTTTTAATAGGAAAGAAATACCAGAAGGAATAGCTTCAGTGAGGAAATAGTTATGTCACAAGAAGTAAAGTTTTTGGGAACTCTATTAGACGAACGTCTGAATTTTGATCAGCACCTCAATAGTGTTTGCAATAAACTCAATTCAGCATCCTTCGCAATCAAACAAATGAAATCCTGTGTAACAAAAGAAACTTTATTTTCACATATATCACTCAACATAATGGCATGGGGGCGCGGTACAGATCTGAATAGAGTTTTTGTGGGCCAAAAGCGTATTTTGAGACTCATCTTCGACATGAATTATCGAGATAGTTGCAAACCGGTTTCTATTAGAGAAAAACTGTTAACTGTTCTATGTATTTATATTTTTAAATGTGTTAAATTTGCACGAAATAACCTGGAGTCCTTCGAAACGATTGCTTCAACACATACACATAGAACAAGATTCGGAGGACAGCTGCGGATGCCAAAACATAAAACTTCTCAATACAAAAGCTCTCCGGCTTACAATGCTTTGTGTCTCTACAACAAATTGCCGAACGAGATAATAAACTCTCAAAGTGACAACATTTTTTGTAATAGATTTGAATATTTATTGATTGACAAGTGCTACCATACTTTGCAAGAGTATTTGAATTATACCTTTCAATTATTCATTCCATTTTATGTACTTCCTTTATAATTATATATGTGAAGCTGTGATTTTTAATGTTTTTTTATGTTGTTCTATATATTTGTATACCTTTTATCTGACCTACCATATGTACCCTGATGTACCAAAGTGGTTAATAAATTATTATTATTATAATTATTATGAGGGTCGAAATGGCTGTTAAGTCTCTCTCTAAGATATTTTGTAAATTACCCTTCATCTATTTGAGGCCCAGGATTCCGAAACTCCTTACGAAGTTCATCAGTTTCCTGGGAGCTAATTTCCTTATGTCAGAGGGCGTTCTCGAAACCCCTTCGAGAAACTTTAGCCTTCTGCAGAACAATGCTTGGCAGTCGCAAAGCAGTTGTTCTGCAGTTTCAGCAAAGTTCCCGAAGTTCACACACAGTTCACTGCCTGATCTGTCCATTCTTTTTAGGTGATACCTTAGAGGGCAATATCTAGTGAGCAGTACAGTTACCAGTTTTAAGTCTTTCTTATCCAACTCGAGAAGCTGTTTAGCTTTCCTTGGCGATGGGCTCAGAAGCCTTTTTGCTTGTCTTCATCCTGGAACTTCATTACAGTGGTTTTTAATTTGGTCAGTTTCCCAGCTCAGAAACTCTTCTTCAATGTGGGTTTGGAGAAACCACAGCAGGGTTCTGGGCCAGAAAACTGAGTGTTTGCATCTTCCTTGCAGAGAATATCTGCTTTCTCCATTGCCTTGTCAAATGGTATAATATCAAAGACCACAGTTTTTTTTAAACCTGCCAATGAGTCTACTAGCAATCTACTAGGACAATATTCGAATTATCAAATGACCTATTGAAACGGAATTCAACATCCTCACACCACCATAGAACCTCAATAATTTCAAAATTGGTCCACAAAGTAACTAGTTTGTTGATGGGCTCATCCCATACAATTGTTTGGCATTGCGCATCTACCAAAGGTCGATATTGCTAACTTGTGTGTGGATGGTCTCTATGACAGCCCAACTTCTGAGAGATTTACATTCATAACTACTTCACATCCATTCATTTGCTCTTTTACAGATCCTGGTACATGATAGCCATGAATCCCTTTACGAATATATACCAGAAGAGTATCTTCCATCGGACTATGGGGGATCACAGCCATCCATAGAAGACACTCAAGGTAGGACAGTTTTCAGAATTCCTTCATTTTGAATATTTGCCTGGCGTTTGTTAACTGTCCCCCTTCCATTTCAATTTGAAATTCAGCACTCAACTTTTTTCGACTTGATTATAAAAACCATCAACGTTTTTCTCATCCATTCCTTTTGTCCGAGACAACGTTACGACTTCAGATATCTTTTCATAGATGATCGTAGCCAATCTCTGCCAGCTTTTCTGGTCTCCTTGTAAAATTTATGAGGAAGTTCCAGCTTTTCTGCTAAGTTATAGGCCATAATACAAGTGTGAGATATTTCTGAAAAAAATACTCGTTTGCAGAAAGATGGTGGGAAGAGCTGAGAAAACATGAAGAGGATTTCAAATTTCTTATCAATGCAAAGTGTGAGGAGCTCTTGGAAAACACAGAAACATTTGAGGATCCATTTGGAGTGGATGGATCTTTCCGAAAATTGATTATAGATTAACTTCAATGTACTACGAGTCCTCTTGAATAAATACATGGGTGTTATGTTGATTTTATCCATATGTTTTGCTATTGCTGTTTTTTCATCAAACGAAGGCATTTAATAACATTCTAAAAGAAATTTAGGACATAAAGTGTTTATAAACAAATTGATTAATTCAATATTTTTTGTTTTTCTTGCCTTTTGTTGTCTAGAGAATATAATTATTTTCCAAAAAAATATTTCATGATTTTTTTTTATTGTTTATAATAATTTTTTTTTGAGACATTTTTTCTCTTTCAGAATCATAATTGGCATTTCCCAATAGAATAACAGATTTTCTTTCCATCGAAACTTTAATTGTTTATTAAGTTAACAATTTGTTATGAACAAATTTCAAATCTCTTCAAAAAAAAATTCTCCAACTGATAAAAATTACAAAAACAATCATATGCAACAAAGTATCGATAATTCATTTTTTATATTGGAACGTAGTTCCTTATCGCGCGTTGCGAAAGAGGGCTAGACGGAATAAATTAATACCAAAAGTTGTAACGAGACTTCCGCTATGGTTGTAAGCCGTGCGGCGTGCGCGTGTTTCTCTGTCTGTCTGTCTCTCTCTCTCTCTCTCTCTCTCTCTCTCATAGAAAGCAAGCCAGTTATTTTCGTTTCGTCTTTCTATTTCACATTGAACAGTGTGGTGTCGCGACGATTATTTTTGTTGAGTGTATACAGGTTTTTTGTACATAATAAATAATAAAAAATAATAACAATAATGAATCCTGACAGTGTTTCTGCACAAGTTCCGGATATTGCTGATGGAGTTAGGTAAGTAGAGATTTTATACAGACAATAATAAATGCTTATGTATTTTTAGCAAGTACCCTTTATAACTTCTCTTTACTATTGTGCTAACCAAGTCATACGCGTTATAATCTCTCCATTATTGTGTGTTTGGCAAGTGTACGCGTCATAACTTTAATAAATTTAAAAGCAGATTATATTTTAATATTACAATATCAATGCGTATGTATTTAGCAAGCCGTGCGTGTTCTAACCTATACGCTGTTGTGTTTACGAAGTCGAGAGAGTATATAAATATATATATATATATATATATATATATATATATATATACACACACTCTGTTGTGTTTACAAAGTCCCGCGCATCTATGACGTGTACGAAAGAATAGACAGACAGAGTGCATATATATATATATATATATATATATATAGACAAACAGAGACAGAGACAGACAGAGTGCATATATATATATATAGGTATAAAATATTATTATAACTTAAAAAAAAAAATTGTATTACAATTCCTTCACTCATTAGTCGAAAGGAACTTCGTTCCATCCGGGTGTCCCTTGACACCTCTCAACTTTTTTTTTATAGATTTTTCTAAAATTACGGTATATAAAAGTTTCAGCGGCCACTTCATTTTTTAAGTGACAAACTGCTGTAACTTTTGAATCATTAAAGATACAGTTATCAACTTGTGCGATGATTTTATAGAGCATTAGTTTATCTCTTGAACTGACTTCCTACCAAGTCTGTGTCTGTTAGGGTTTCCTGTTTATATGCATTTGTTTATAAAAAAATCCGTTAACTACTTCATACAGTGCTAACTTTCATAGTTTGAAAGACATATTTAAACTATGAAAGTTAGCCATTCTGTACTCAAAGGCGATTTTCTAGGCTAGTATTTGAATCATTCAAAAAATGGGTTTCAGTCATTGACATTAATTGTTCATAAAATACACGGATTTATTCAAATAATGTCAACTTTATCATGAATTCTAGCGGTGTTAATAAATACTCAAGATATACATACCGTAATTTTGTTATTCTTAGTAGTTTCAGAAAGAATAATATAATGAGATTTGAGGTTCATTAAACATTTTTTTTTTCAATTTTTTGTTATTCTTTCGACAAATACAAATTATGATTTTCAAAGGAAAAAAAATCTTGAATAATCATTGGAATTTTTTTTTTTGTAAAATAATTATATTCTCTAGACAACAAAATGTAAAAAAAATAATCAATTTATTTATAAACAAATGTCCTAAACATTTTTTTTCGAATGTAATTAAATGCCTTCGTTTGATGCAAAAACAGCAATAGCAAAACATATGGATAAAAAAAAATTTAACATTTCTTTAATTTTTCATTTTTTGTTAACTTTAAAAAATTATAATAAACCTAATAAACAACTTTTAAAAACTTTTATAACGTGATCTTGTTTAATATAATATATTTCCACCTCGGAAGATAAATACCTTTCATACGCGCCGAATAAGCATGGGCATTCAAAGCAAATCAGGTAATAATGAAGATAATGCCTGCAATGATGAAAATCTAGCTGAAGGAGTTTTAACGGCGGAATATTTTCCATTCAAATTTCAAATTTCATTTTGTCTCGACAGCGCTAAATTTTCTATAGGAAAGACATTTCAGACATGTTATCCAGTGAGCCTTTCTGGGGGTTATTGAGATTCTTCAATTTTTAGATTTGTTTTTCAATTCCTCAAAAAGATCAGCATATTTGAGTTGGCTCTATACATTTACAAAAATCAAAACAAATTCCTTACCAATATGAACTTTCATGGCATAACTACACGTCAAAAAGATGATTTCCATGTTCCGTATGCAAGGCTGAAGCTTACAAGTAATTCACCATAATATATGGGTCTGAAAATTTTCAATGCACTCCCCATTTCCATAAAAAGTTGTAACAATGAAAAATTGTTCAAATTTACAATAAAAAAAATTTCTACTTGAAGGTGCATTCTACTCAATACATGAGTTTTTTAGTAGCATATCTTGATGATGATGTCATTTGTTTTAGGTTAGGTTTTAATGTGTTCTCTTGTGAAAGTCATTAGTTTTAGTTTAGATCTAAATGTTTCTGACCATTCCTATGTAGATGTACTCTCTATCAAAAAGGAAAATAAAAAGTATAATATATAATATGGTTCACCTTGCCAGAATCAAATCAACCGTTATAGAGATATTTAAACAAAAGCTTGACAATTTTGTGGTTTGGTTTAGTAATAAAGAATCGAAATTTTCACTTACTACAAAATTTCAATAGAAATATTTTAGTAATTCTTGATAAGTTATTGTGAAGAACTTAATTTCCAATTCTCAACCAACACTCTGTGGGATATCCAAAGGGCAGTGAAATGTATATTTGAATTAATATCCCGGATGCTTCACCATTTGCTCTCAGGTCTACCGAAGGTGACAGCTAGATTCAGCCAAAATGCTAATTTTTTCAGTATATTTTTGTGATTTTGTCTTGAGATACATTATTGGTAGCTCCAGCTTATCTTGTAACATGAGATATTTAATAAACTTCATATAAGTTTATCGCTTGTTTCAATATTCTTCCTTTCTTGCAGTTATGAAAAGTTTTATAAACTTGATACTTTTGCTGTAGCAACACACATGTGTGCAGTTCAATCCCTTTTATAATATATAATTTAATTATTTGCTCAAGAGGTCTACCAACTCAGGTTATGAATAACGCGAAATAGATATTATCTTTCTTTTTACTGTCTGTGAAAAATAATCATTCATATGAGGAAGTAGAAAAATTCCACCTATTCGATACTGAAAAACATTCTGTGGCCATATATACTTATTATATCGAATCCATGAAAAAATGTTTTCATCTTATTGATGTAAGATTTTCCAAATTTGTTTAGACTAACATGAAGAACAGCAGTTATTATTTTATTCTGAATAGTGATATCAGTGGCTCAGTTGGTGGAACTTTTGATTAAAAACCATTATAGGAATATAATATAAGAAATATAAATTTAATGCACCTATTCTACATTTTTTTAGATATGACTTGGAAAAAGAATCATACAATATGAGTTTGAGTATTTTTCCCACGAGCTTTCAGAGATATGCTGCCTCAACTCCACAGCGATTTATACAAATACGACTCCCAGAGGAGTAACGTATATAAAATGAGTGAAAGATAAACTTTATAAACTATATCATTCACCGTTCAGGATAACCTCTCAGTAGGTTCTTCATGTTGAAAAGACACATTGTTCTCAATTGAAAAAGGGAAAAAAAACAAAATTAGAAAAAACCTACAATGAAATATTGAAGTTATTTCTTGTGATATCTAACAGAAAACAACCGACGAAATCTGATTTGAATTTTTATTTAGATATATATATATATATATATATATATATATAAAAACTTTCTATCCAATCTTGATTGAGAAAGTTTCTTATTCAAATATCTGAATGAAAATGGGAATATTCACTATGGGAAATTTGCAGGTGGAAAGTTAGGGATATTTTCCAATATATATTGTGATATAAATATCTATATATCAGATTATATCCTGTACAACTCGCAATGCGAACTCTTGAAGAACACGCCAGAAGCACAGCAAGCGACCTCACATGAATCTCAACCAAAGCAGTTGATGTGAATTTCCCAGAAAAGGCGAAAAGGCTGTATATGTGAAGTTCCCACAGAACTCGCCAGGGTCACTGCCTGCAATGATTCCACAGCAAGCTTTCATGCGAGCTCACAGAGTACTCGCCACAAGATTTCACAGAGAACTTAGAGTTCGTCCAGTATTGAAACGACCTCTTTGGCCTTCCCCCACCTAACAACCAATTTTTCTCGAAGATACCCGAGCCATTGTCTAACTGTGGCTATTAATAGAAATTCCATAGGCGTACCAAATTGTTTGGTATAGGCGAAACACGAGACGTAGTTTTTGGCGGACGAGTTTTGTGATTATGGTGGCGGCTTCAAGATGGAGGACAAACATTGTGATTATGGTTCAATTCGATTCAAAATTGGTATATGGGGGTTTTCGGAGTCGAAAATTATGAAATTTTTGTCAAAATTCATATGTTCAAGATGGCGGCTTCAAGATGGAGGACAAACATTGTGATTATGGTTCAATTCGATTCAAAATTGGTATGTGGGGGTTTTCGGAGTCGAAGATTATGAAATTTTTGTCAGAATTCATGAATTAAAGATGACGGACGAGTTCTGTGATTATGATCCGATTCGATTCAAAATTGGTATGTGGGGGTTTTTAGGGTCGGAGATTATGAATTTTTTGTCAAAATTTATAAATTCGAGATGGCGGCACCAAGATGAAGGACGATTTTTCTGATTATGGTCATATTTCATCCAAAATTGGTATGTGTGTTGTGATAAAATTAATACTTCGACGAGTTGTTTACTTTCATGAGTACTGTAAAAATCAAATACTTTGACAAGTTCTTACTTACTTACTAATCACTGCCCAATAAAATTATTTGGTACCTACTTTTTGAAATTTAAATTAGAATTCTTATCAACCCACGTCTTAGAATGTGTATGAGAACTGTGCAAATACGTCTCATCAGTTTAAATGATGTTTTTTCCTTGTTCACGATACATTTTCAATTTTCTTAAAAATTCCACCCTTAGTAATCTATCTTCATGACTTTCCATCAATATCGTTCGATTATCAGGCGTTTTTTCCCAATCAAAACCTAACTCTTTGATTATAATGTGCAATGTTGAACGACTGCCTTCAAACCCTACCTGAGCATTTTTGATTTTTTTAAGAATATAATTTAAAGTAGGGCGTTGTTTTCAATCAAACAAAACTATTTATAATCGTTCTTATTGTTTCACCCTGCCCTTCCGTTATATTATTTTTCGACTTTATTCTTCCTACTCTTTCTTGCGGAGACGGCAAAGAAGGAATACTACCTGAATTCACAGCTGATTGATCCGTTTGAATTTTTTTAAAACAATATTCTGTTATACCCATTGCTGCCTTGGCACGTTCTTTGTAATTTTGTAAAGGTATTTGTATCCCATTTTTGGCCTCATTTTTCATGAATTTTATAACATTTGCCATAATTTCTTTTTCCGCTACTGAATAGTACTTACCACTGGGCATTTTGGCAAGGTAACAAGTGAACTATTGCAAAGTTGAATAAATAACTGCACTACCTATTTATTAATCAAACAAACCTAACCTTCCAAACGCTGCATGTCAAGACACTGGTGAATATTCGCCGTAGTATGAGCAGCCACATCAAATCGTGTCGACTCGTGTTTTCCCCCTCTTTACCTACCAACAGGTCGTTTCAATACTGGATGAGCTCTACCAGGGTGTATTGTTAAAGAATTTCTACGTGGGATATCGCTAATAGTCTAATCAACAAGTTCAAGAACGTGTTAAATAGATATAAAGCTCCTAAAAATATGAGCGATAGCTCATTCGATTCGGAATGACGTCTAAAATAATGTTTTTTGAGGGTTTATTAACACGTAAAAAATTGAGATTGTTATTAACAAAATAAGATTAAAACAGAAGGTATTTCGTTTCTCGTTAATAATTTATAAAATAATGATATTTAAGGATTGATTTGTTGAAAATATAAACAGGATGTTCATAAAATCAGATGTGGAATCATCTGATGTAGTTCAATGTCCAGCGTGGCTTTAGCCGAGGAAGAAGTTGTTTTCTCTTAGACATTCACAAAAAAAAAACTTCATTTTAATCGTGGTTTTTTCAATTCACAGAAAAATCTTTCTATCAATATTCAATTGAGAATGTTTCCCTTTTCGATATTCAAGGAATTATGAAAAAAGATCCTGAAAGAGGAGGAAATTTCCAATGAAAAATTCCTCCCGGAACTCTATCTCTATTATTTATTTTTTTTTTACGCTGAAAATAATTTTTTTATAGTATTAAATAATAATTTGAATAAATCATGGTGTAATCTAGACAATTGAACAAAAAAAACCTCGGTAAAAAAAATGTTCATGTCGATTTTTCAAAAAGTTACACCATTGTTAATTAACTCATTTTTTTCAATCTCTGTTTTTATAAATTACCACATGAAAGTTTAAATAATTGGTCTATAAAATTTTCGATTCGTGGAGCTCTTTTCATTTCGGTACTTGATGAAGCAATGCAGAAAAAAATTATTAAATTTTTATTTTTTAATTATAATTTTTTTAAATCAACAAAAAATGAAATTTCTGAAAAATGTTATCAAAAAAATTTTTTTTTCAGTAATATCTCATTATTGCTGTTTTGCATCTAATATAGGTATCAATTGTTTACGTCATTTGTTAAGAAATTGTTTATAAACAAACAGACTATTTTGGGATTTGAAAAAAAAAAATTCAACCATCTCATTGCATAGGTAAAATCATGATTTAAAAAAAAATATTTTCTCGAATATATTTTTTTATTGTTTATTATCGTTTTTTTTATATTTCAATTGTTTAAATAATTAGTTAAGGAATTATTTCATTCTCAAAAATCATCATCGACCTTTTTCAATGAATTTTTTTTTATAAATAATTTCAGTGTTTATTAACTTAACGATTTGTTATAAATGAATAATATTTCCCGTTATATTTTTTTTTCGAAAACTTCAAAAAATAACAAAAACAACTATGTATAACAAAGTATAGAAAAAAAATTTGTTGTATTTTTTACAGCATTGGTACATATTATATGATAATGAAATTACAGCCGTTCCATAATTTGTCAAGTTATAAATTGTTATAACTTTAGAACTATAAGAGATACGGTAAAGGAAATCCAGGTATTTTTATGGAAGATTTATATATCTTCAAAACGAATTCAAAATCGATTCTATAACCATTGTTTATCAGTTGTTATAAGCATTTATTTATAAAAAAATTAGTTTTTTTTTATATTTTTTTAAATATATCATAGCTTATAACTTGTTAAATAATATAGATACAGCTACGGACTCACGAACTTTTTTGTTCTATGATGAAATATCTTTCTAATTACGTATAAATTATAGCAATATAGATTTTTGTTTGAATAATATACTAGTTTAAATTCATACTCACCTAATTAAATTCTGCTATTGATCATTTTCATTCATGTATCACTAGAATTATTAATATTCTGCTAAAGTTTAATCATTTATTTACTAAAATAACATTTACTGAAATATTAATTGAATTTATTTTCTAATTTTTATATTTTTTTCAAATATATTTTCTGAATTATTTTATTTTTATTATTTTTATTGTTAGAAACTTAACAACTATAACGTACGGATAAAAGGAAATTCAACTAATTAGTGAAATGTATGGAGTCATACAAATTAGTAACAGTTGAAATTATACTTCAAGCTTAATAATTTAGAAAATATACTTGAAAAAAATATGAAAATTAGAAAATAAATTCAATTATTATCTTAGTAAATATTATTTTAGTAAATAAATAATTAAACTTTAGCGGAATATTAATAGTTCTAGTGATAAATGAATGAAAATGATCAATAGCAGAATGTAAATTAGGTAAGTATAAATTTAAACTTGTATATTATTTAAACAAAAATCTATATTGCTATAATCTATACGTAATTAGACAGATATTTCATCATAGAACAAAAAAGTTCGTAGCTGTATCTATATTATTTAACAAGTTATAAGCTATAAAATTTCAAAAAATATAAAAAAAATCTAAAATTTTAATAAACAAATGCTTATAACAACTGATAAACAATGGTTACAGAATCGATTTTGGATTCATTTCAAATATAAATGAATTTTCCATAAAAATGACCTGAATGTCCTTTGCCGTATCTCTCATAGTTCAAAAGTTATAACAATTTATAACTTGACAAATTATGGAACGGCTGTAATTTCATTATCATATATGTAACAATGCTGTAAAAAATACAACAAAACATTTTCCTATACTTTGTTATACCAAGTTATTCCTGTTATTTTTTTAAGTTTTCGAAAAAAAATATAACGGTTAAAATTATTTGTTTATAACAAATTGTTAAGTTAATGAACAATGAAATTATTTATAAAAAAAAAAATTCTCTGTTTATTCATTAAAAAAGGTCAATGATGATTTTTGAGAATAAAATAATTTCTTAAATAATTATTTAAACAATTGAAATATAAAAAAGACGATTATAAACAATTAAAAACATTGTTTGGGAAAAAAAAATTCATAATTTCACTTATGCAATGAGATGGTGGAAATTTTTTTTTTAAATCTCAAAATAGTCTGTTTGTTTATAAACAATTTCTCAACAAATGACGTAAAAATTTTTTTGTTGTTAATTGATACCTATAGTAGATGCAAGAACAGCAATAATGAGATATTTCTGGAAAAAATTTTTTTGATAACATTTTTCAGAAATTTCATTTTTTTTAATTCAAAAAAATTATAATTAACAAAATAATAAACTTTAATGATTTTTTTTTCATTGCTTTATTGAGTACCTAAATGAAAAGAGTTCCACAAAGCGGAAATTTCATAGACCAATTATTTAAACTTTTATGTCGTAATTTATAAAAACAGAGATTGGAAAAAAATTCGTTAATTAACAATGGTGTAACTTTTTGAAAAATCGACATGAAATTTTTTTTTTTACCGAGTATTTTTTTGTTCAATTGTCTAGATAACACCATAATTTATTCAAATTTTTAAATTGTTATTTAATACTATAAAAAAAATATTTTAGGTGATATAACGGCTTTTAGACGGTGCGCCTATGCCGTAACGACCTCGCGGAGCCCTATTTTCAGCGTTAAAAAAAATTATAAATAATAGGGATAGAGTTCCGGGAGGACTTTCTTATTGGGAATTTCCTCCTCTTTCAGGATCTTTTTTCATAATTCCTTAAATATCGTAAAAGGAAACATTCTCAATTGAATATTGATAGAAAGATTTTTCTGTGAATTGAAAAAACTACGATTAAAATGAAGTTATAATTTTTATTTTTTTGTGAATGTCTAAGAGAACACAACTACTTCCCGGCGTAAGCCACGCTGGACATTGAACTACATCAGATAATTCCACATCTGATTTTATGAACATCCTGTTTATATTTTCAACAAATCAATCCTTAAATATCATTATTTCATAAATTATTAACGAAAAACGAAATCCCTTCTTTTTTTAATCTTATTTTGTTAATAACAATCCCATTTTTTCACGTGCTAATAAACCCTTGAGAAACATTTTTCTAGACGTCATTCCGAATCGAATGAGCTATCGCTCATATTTTTAGGAGCTTTATATCTATTTAACACGTTTTTGAACTTGTTGATTAGACTATAAGATCACGCTGAGAATATCCCGCCGGCGGACATTCGGAGGAGTTACAAAAAGCGTCACAATTTCCTAAAAAGCGTTTGCCAAGATATATTTAGCACCTCTTTGTGTTACCTGGGAAGTACGCAAAGGTAGGCTTTAGCGAACGAATCGAAAGGTTTACGGACAATTCGCCAGCCGAGTCTGGAATATGAAGATGAGGTTCGCTAAAGCCATTTGCGTACGTGTTGCATACAACATTTTTTGGTATTAGCTTTCCACATAAACAGAACATACTTCCTTGCCGTGCATACATTTTCAATCATACGGTAGTGTAAGGAAGTTGTACAAAAATCTATCAAGGGATTTTTTATGAATGACACATTTATCACATACGTATCATATATTAGTCAATTTTCATGAAATAAGCATCTCAGAAGAATATTTCGAAGAAAACGTTAGCTGCCACTACAAAATTTCAAATAATCTATAGTTTATTGCGTCTCCTGAAATGTTTTCAGGATATTAATTAAAAGTTTTTTCAATAAACAGAAAGGGTGGTCACACAAAAAACAAGTCATGAAACATTGATAAAGAAAATATAAAGTACAGGTTACCACAATAATAATCCCCCGTTTGGAATGATAGATTAATGAAGAACTTCAACAGCCTTCCCAATCTATCACTGTCTTGTCTGACATATACATAACCAACTACCCAATGATTTAAAAAAAAACAAGTAATTAATAAGAAAAGTTATAATTAGGTTGCCAAAATACTCACCACTTTGGAATGATTACATTAATCAAAAACTTCAACAATATTTTCGTTACTCCGAATCTGAAGGAACTTGTACAAAAACTAGGATCTCATTTCTTGACCTTGGTTCTTTTATTAAATTTTGGGGTATCCACATTATAATATCAAATAAAATCAATACCTCTACCGTTCATAGTTTGTCCCACTTTCATGCATGTACCTATCCCAACAAACAGTTCCAATAAAATCAATAGATGGCACCATTCGATATCACAAACTTATTCGAGTAGGTAAGTCGGTTTATCTCTACTCACAAATCCTCACACCGGTTTTATGAGCATCAATCTTACTGGAAAACTCAGGTTTCGTGATAACAGAGAACTTTCCGCTACAGAAAATTTTATATTTTCTCCGTAGTCATAAAAAGAGTTTCATTCATTCTTTGGAAAGTTATATGAAAAGAGAAAAATCGATGGATGAGAGAGTTGTCACAAAACAGCTGACATACACAATTCATTCTTAATGAAACATCAGGGCAGAATGGAAGACAAGCTTCCAACTGAAACTATTAAAAAAAACGTTGGATGTGGGACGTGAATTTTTAGCAATCTCAGATTTGTTTTCATTAATAATTGCTTTATTTAGAACGGTCCCACCGCGCGGTCACCATTTTGAAATTCCAAAGCTACTTCTTTGTAATTGATTTGGAAAAAAATACTATTTCAAAATCACCAGCGTAAAATAGTCAATATATCTGCTGTAATTTATTAATATGAATATTAAGTACATACAATATTTAAATATCATAAGGACTACTTTCGCCAGTTTTATAATGACAGTTGAACTCATGTATAATAAATCGCATATGCCACAGTGCAATTGTCAGTTTTACAGCTGCAAAAGTTAGCTGCAACTTTCACAGCGACAAATGCACTAGTGGTTTTTTCACTTATTCATTTGTTTATCAATTATCGCGGTGTTGGTTTCCAAAATAAATGAAGTTTGCATTGATATGTTTCTGAATTTCTTATTCATTAAATTGTCCTGCCGAAATACACTCGATGTTTGTATTGATATCGGGTAAATTTGTGTTGTTCAAATTCTAAAATGTTTCCTTTAGCAATTTGACTCGGAAAACTGTCAAACTAAAAACGCTCCACCTTGGTGTCGCGTTCCTAATAGTTGACAGTTTTTCCCGTCTAATTGCTAGGCAACAGTTTCTCATTGAACACCCAAATTTATCCGATAAAATACAAACCTCTCGTGCAATTATAAGTGAAAATACCATTCCGAAACATGACACGATTAATTATACAGTGCTTTCGTAAAATACTGAATAAATTCATTTTCAGCCAAACTATTTATTTCTGAGGAATCTCCTGAAACACATCGATTTTCAATATCAGTTTGCCACATTTATAAGGAAAAATCAGATATACATGGTGATCCACGTTTCATTAATGATATCCGCGACAATTTTTTCTAATGGAACACCCTATATATTATTAAATTTTTTGAATCTCTATGTAAAGCTGATTTCTCAAATATATCACACATAGGGTTGTATACAGTGAGTCCGTTGAATTCAGTGCTCTCGTAAAGTAGTCGATAAATTCGTAAAAAATTAAAGGAATAATTTTTTGAAAGAACGCTCGGAGCCGTGGAATTTTATGTTCACTTGGGCATTCTTTCAAATTTAATTAATACATACAGAATGATTCGTGTAGGAGAGATGTCGTCATCGGTATTTTTTTAACGGCAACTCAATTTTTCATTGCAGAATGTGAAAAGGTGATTATGAGTATGAGGGAAATGAAAATAAAATAAGAAAAACTATTTTGAAATATGAAAATACTAAATTTAATGGCAATGAAAGCTTTAAACAAGGATCAAATTGAATAATCAAATTGTGAACCGTTTGCTATCTGACAGTAGCCAAGACGATGGATAAATACTTTTTGAACATTGTCAATAACGTCAGGAATTATACATTGTATCTCGTGACAAATTTTTACTTTTAAATCTTCCAAATTCTCCGGCCTATCAACATACACTTCACTCTTCAAGTATCCCCACAACAAGTTATCAAGTGGTGTTTAATCTGGAGATCTAGTTGGCCACTCAATCGGTCCCCTTCTTCCTATCCAACGATTCGGAAACACTACATCTAAATAGTCCCAAAACTTAAAATAATATACTTCGCTCTCGTTGAATCCCTACTCCAATACGGAATCATAGGGTGGGGAGGAGTTCGACAATATCACCTTCTACCTTTAGAAATCCTTCAAAAAAGGATACTGAAACTAATAATTAGAGTCCCACCAACACACTCATCTGACCAACTATTTAAATCCACGGACATCTTGGACATCAGACAGCTGTATGCAAGAAATACGCTAATGCTTTTTAGCCAGAGAAAACGAAACATCCAAATTGTTCACCACGCGCACAACACGAGGAGAGCGCAAAAAATTCACTTACCGCGCGCAAGAAAATCAATCGGCCAAAGATACTTCGCGTATACTGGACCACTGCTACTGAACATATTACCTGAACCGTTGAAAAACCGTATGTTCTCTCCCTCTTTCAAGAGACATGTAAAGCAATGGTTACTCTCTGTCGAAAGACAAACAATTCATGCCATAGTTAACCCTGATACCTTATGAAAAACACTGTACAAATTAAATATTAGCGTATTCAATAATGAAAAAAAAATGGAATCTGTAAAAATAAGGTACACCCCTCAACCACCATCGATAGTTTGTGCTTTGCCCTCTCATTAATCATTGTATTATCTGTAGATCACACACTTTGTAAGAAAGAAACAAAATGAAACTTCTCATAGACAAGTTCTACGGAACTTTTTTGAGTATCTCTAATGTTTTTTCCCAAATTGTTAAGACTAACTCGTCATATGCACTGTATTCTAAATTTCAAATGGTGAATAAACATTATTATTATATTATATTATATTATTATTATATTATTATTATATTATTATTATGTTATTATTATATTATTATTATATTATTATTATATTATTATTATATTATTATTATATTATTATTATATTATTATTATATTATTATTATAATCAGGAAAATAGTCGCAGACAGCTGCTACATAATGGGGAGATGCACCATCTTGTTGAAAGAATAAATCAGTTCTCGGAAGATCAGGTTCCTCTAGATCTGGATACAAAGCTATTAGTGCAGGAATAGGGACGAATCGAATAAAATCCGAATACATTGCACCAGATAGGTTCACGTCAAGGAAATAGGGACCCAGAATTCATCCGTGGACTATGTCACACCATACATTCACTTTCTGTGGATATTGAGTATGATACTCCATCATTCATCGGGGATTATCGGGAGCCCAATAACAGCAATTTTGCCTATTGACGTGGCCGTTCAAAACAAACGTTGCCTCGTCAGAAAAAAATATATTTTTCACAAAATTATTATCATTAATGCATAGGTATTGCAGTTGTTCGCAGAATTGATTTCGCCGATCAAAGTCGTCTTCATTCAGCTCATGGATTAGCAGTACCTTATAAGGATGGTGCTTTGCTTTTCTCAGAATATTGTGGACTGTAGACGCTGTCATATTGAAATCAGAAGCCAATTAGTTGAGTGTTGTGTGATGATTTTCCTGCACTGCCAACACAACATTAAGCTGATCGTCTTCTGGTGGTGAGGGTCGGCCAGATTTAGGAAGATCACGGACATGCCCAAATTCACGGTATTTTGACTCAACTTTGCTCATCATGCTCTGGTTAATAGATTGCATTGTACAATTCAACTACTTCTCTTTGGGTGCGCATTCTGTCTCCAAATCCTATCATGCAAATAATTTCAATCATTTCTCGTTCATTTAATTCAATCATTTTCCATGGAATGACAGTCACTACTCAATAATGTATCGACGAATTTTCAAATACTTTTCAGGCCTCATACACCTATGTTTTGAAGCGATTTCAAAAGCCAACTATGGTGAACCGTGTCGATGGCTTTGGAGAGGTCTATAAATACGCAAAGACACAGTTTGCTATCAGTGAGTGCTGTGGTTATTTTCGGTAGTGGAGTTAATATTGCATTCTCGGTGGATTTCTCTTCTCGGAATCCAAATTGATGATTAGAAATCATATTATATTTATTCAAGAAAGAAACTAATCGATTTGTTCAAGCTTTCTCGAAAATTTTGTGGGTTATGAGAGAGATGGGGTGGTAATCTGTGTGAAAGAACGAGTGTCTATACATCGCCTCAAACACTTAAAATTTCACAAAATCACATTCGTGAAGTTATTGCTACCATTAGTCACGCTATATTGCAAAATGTGATGCGAAACACAATCGATAGAACCAGAAAACGCCAGGAAGTTGGCGGAATGCACTACGAACATTTAAGTCCTTCCAACAGAATTTTGTATTCTTTTTTTTTTTTTTTTTTATATGTTCTGGTTCCCACGAAAAGGGATATCCTGTAATGTTCAGAGAACATCGTGGGAACCAAGGGAAAGAAGGTAGGAGTTGGTGTTCTTCTTAAATTTCTGGAGGTTGTATGCCTCGGGGAACACCTCCCTAGGCAATGAGTTCCAAAGCCTCGCAGTTCGTTGGAAGAATGAGTCTTTGGAAAGTGATGTTCTGCAGGTCTCCAAAGTGACCACGAAGGGGTGTGAAGACTGAACTTGACGGGTTAATCTCGAAGAGACTGCCAAAGGAGGAACGATTGTTGATATTTCAGAAGAGCATCGCCCATGAAAATATCTATAAAATAGAGACAAATCGCCAACTTTTCTACGGTGTTCCAGACAAGTGAGCGAGTTTGTAAGCGAGGCATCACCGACGAGACGAATTGCCCTTTTTTGGACAGAATCCAATAGCTTCAGGATATGTTTAGGTGCCGCACTCCAAATATGGGAACAGTATTCCAGGACAGGTCGGATCTGTGCCTTATAGATCATAAGCAGCTGACTGGAGGTGAAATAGCTCTTGGCACGAAACAAAAAACCAAGTTTTTGGGATGCACTTTGGCAATGGACCTCACGTGATTTTCCAGGAAAGGTTATTGCTGATAGTAATACCAAGCATCGATATGGATGACTTCAGTGGTATGGTTACTCCTGACAAGTTATGTTAGGCACAGTGGATCGGCTTTTCTAGAGAAAGACATGCTTGTGTTTTGTTTGCATTGAATTCTACCAAGTTATTGGATCGCCATTCGAGAATTGTTGCTAAGTCCATATTTACATTGTTAACATTTCTTTCTCGTTCATTTCTGGTTTCACGGGCTGATATAGGGGCCCTGAAGAGAAAGCGGTATGGAGGGTACTATCATCGGCAAAGCTGTGTACGGGACATGAAGTTGCTTTCAATAGGTCGTTGATGTGGAGTAAAAATAGTGTTGGTGCTAGAATGGATCCTTGCGGAACACCAGCATTTATGAGTAGAGTGTCAGATGAAACTCCATCGACCACTACATGGAGACCTGTTTGAGAGAAAACTAGCAAGCAGAGAACACAGCTGAGGGGGCTAGCATAAGATGGAAGCTTGGCGAGGAGTCCCTGGTGCCAAACTCGATCGAACGCCTTGGGATATCTAATGCCACAGCTAAAGTTTCTCCATACTTTTCAATAGATAGCCGCCATATATGTGAGACGTATGCGAGCAGGTCACCAGTTGATCTCTGATGGCGGAAGCCATATTGCCTATCATTGATAATTCCTGAGTCTTCCAGATATTTCATGAGCTCGATGTTGATGGCTTTTCCATGACCTTCGAAATAATAGATAGCAGTGCGATAGGTCTGAGCTGCTAGGTAGGGTCTTTTGCCTTTTAGGACTGGCTGTACTCTTGCAATTTTTCAATTGGACGGAAATACTCCGAAATTGTAAGAGTGGTTTGAACAACTTGCAAAGAACAGGTGTTAGTTCAGGGGCACATTTCTTGAGAACAATCGGCGGGATTCAGTCAGATCCACAGGCTTTGTTGGTGTTGAGACCCAGCAAAATCTTTCTGATAGTACGTTGGCGAAAGGTGATCTCGGGCATATGACTGTCAATAGGTGTAATGTTCGGGGTTGTTTTTCCCGAAGAATCCAGAGTGGAATTTCCAGCAAATAGGTGCGCAAAGATATTGGCTTTTCCTGGGCAGTCGTTGCTAGTGTTCCATCTTCTTTGGTTAGGGGAGGAAAAGAGCTGGAAGTGAAGTTTCTTCCCACAGCTTTAAGAAAGACCAAAATGAACGGGATCCGTTGGGACATTCAACAAGTTTTGATCTTATTTTGGCATTATGAGCATCTTTGAACATTCTATTGTCTCTTTGCATATGCCTCTAGCCTCAACGTATGCTGCTCTGGTCTCAGGTCCCGGATTTTTTGCCATCGATGGTATGCTGCCTGTTTGGAAGCCACAGCTCTAGAGCAGTTTCTGTTAAACCAGGTCTTATCGGATGATGTTCTTCTTTCGGTATTCGGATGTAAGTTTGCATCCCCAACATGATGATTTCAGAAATTGTCTCAGCACATCGTGTTGGATCTACTGAAGAGAAACAAACTCTCTTCCATGGAAACGCTGAGAAAACATACGAAGACCTTCCCAGTCGGCCAATTGTAATGCCACATGAGACGGGGTGGTATTGTGCTGCTCGATGGTAAATGGAAAGAGCATGTTGTGGAGATGAGGGTGTGATCAGAGTTTCCAAGGGGGGCACAAACTTCTATTCTATACGGGTCAGGATTGGTGGTGAGGAAAAGATCTAGTGTATTGGCAGACTGGTTGTTGACATCAGGGATGCGGGTTGGTAGCTCGACCAGTTGTTCTAGACCATGAGTGATGGCGAAGGCCTCAGCTTGACGACCTGCATCATCTGTTTTGTTAGAGAATTTGAGCCAGGCAGCATTATGTACATTAAAGTCCCCCATGATTATGGTTTCAGCTTTTGGATGGTTTTCCTGAATGTAGTCCAGTTTGAGTGATAAAAACTCAAAGAGGTTGTTATATGAAGGTTCATTAGGTGATAGGTAAAGGCAGCAGAGGAACTTAGTCACTTTGGTATCAGATAGCTTAAACCACATCACATCAAAGTCTTTCGGTTCCAAACTCTCTTCACGCTGGCATGAAAGGTTAGCCTTAGCGTAAAGGCAGACTCCACCTTTGAACCTGAATCGAGAATGGAGTTCGTAACCAGGACAAAGCATATGGACCTTGTTGGTGGACGAGTTTACTTGTGTTTCTGTTAGAGCCAGAATATCCGGTTTTTTCGTCTGTAGGTGATGGTGGACGTCATTGATGATGTTGTTGAAATGGATTATGAACTTTTGTTAGGTCATTCAATTTTGTATCTCCTTGATGAGCCATATACCCCAATTTCTTCAAAATGTTCCTACAAATAATTAGTATATTACGATTGTTATCCATCCGATTTTCGATTCGACACCATCAATGGATTTATCATGAAAATTAGAATCTGAGGAATGTGTGTTTGAAGGACGTCATTTGTAAAAATTTACTTTTTTACAATCAGTGGTTTTGGAAATATCAAACCGTCATAGGTACTCGAATAGGCAGAAAACACTGTCATATAATATTTTTCACTCATCATTTATGCCCATCATATCATGGAGGAAATAAAATAACCGATAAAAAAACTTTTTAAAGGAAAGCTTTTATTCAAGTCGTGTACTAAAACGTATGAAATAAGTTTGAGTCATCGTTGACAATGACTTAATTATTTATTGTTGAATCATTTGAGTAGGTCCAAATAATTTGATTGGGCAGTGATTGGTTGGTAAGTAAGAACTTGCCAAAGTATTTAATTTTATTGCAATTCGCGCGACAAGTTTTTAAAACCAAATAATTCAACAAAAAATAATTAAATCATGCGATGACTCAAACATATTTCATACGTTTCAGTACACGGCTTGGATAAAAGCTTGTATTTGAAAAGGTTTTTTATCAGTTATTTTATTTTTTGCTTTTTAATTAGTTCGCCTTAATCTGATCACTTCTAATAGAGCATGGTTATTTATTATAATTCTATTGCGAATTGTTTCATTTTTAAAATAGTATGTTATTTTTCTATATTATCTATAAGTGATTTTAATATGATATCTATATACAAGTCTTCTGATGCTCTTTTGCTCATACTGAAAAAAAAATTATCTTTACAATTTTATTATTATAATCTATGGTACATTAATATGTTACAACCCACGCACAGGTTCATCCTTCTATGGGAATTCTATATTCATTTATCGTTAACTAAAATCATTGTATATTTCAAATTGAATGGTAAATAAATATTATTATTATTATTATTATTACAAGGTATCTTCCCCGTGAGTTTTGAGCTGGTAGAAATCATGATCTCCCACCCCAAAAACTCCCACACACCATTCTGACAATAATCACAAAACTCTTCCGCCATCCTGAAACCTCCACATACCAATTTTGAACAATATTTATTTGTAGTATCCCAAAAATTGATAATAAAAATGATTCTATTTAAAAAAACGTTACCCATTTCAATAAGTATATGAAGAAAGTGGATTACTCACTCCAAACCAACTTTATCTCAAAGCAGTCGCAAGATTTATGTTGAAATTTTTTTTTTTTTATAGAAAGAATCTCTAAACACGCGAAACGCAGCTCTACTTAATGTCCTTTTGAAAAACCCCAAACATGTTGCTTGCCAGAAACATATATATTGTACGGGTCCTAAAGTAGAACTTTAGAGTTATGCCATATAATAAAATCAAAAGAGACATTATGAAATGGATTAAACAAACAACCTTCTCCCTTATGTATGAATGAAAAAAATTCAAAAATAAATAAATGAAATTCACTTATATTGTGCCTATGTTAACATTGACATAGTCGGTACCTCAGAAACAATTCTACAAACATGAAGTCGCACACACAGTATCTTAGAATAGGAACCATAGTGCGCCAAATTCCAGTAATAGTTAAGGTCAAAAATAAACATTCTTTCATAGATATATAATTTTAAATTAGAGTTGATTTTGTCAAATAAATGAATTACTTCATTTCTATTTCATCCTCCACCTTGGGGCCGCCATCTTGAATTTATGAATTTTGACAAAAACCCCCACATACGAATTTTGAATCGAATCGAACCATAATCATAAAATTCGTCCATCATCTTGAATTCATGAATTTTGACAAAAAATTCATAATGACCGACCCCGACAACCCCCACATACCAATTGTGAATTGAATCGGACCATAATCACAAAATTCGTCCTTCATCTTGGCCACCATCTTGAATTTATAATTTGACAAAAATTTCATTGTCTCCAACCCCAAAAACCCCCACATACCAATTTCGAATCGAATCGGACCATAATCACAAGTTTCGTCTGCCATCTTGGAGCCGCCATGAAAACTCCCACATACCAATTTTTAATCGAATCGAACCATATCACAAAACTCGTCCACCATTTTAATTTTTGAATTTTGACAAAAAAACATAATCTGCAACCCTGAAAACCCCTAGATACCAATTAGAATAGAATCGGATCATAATATTGAATTTTTGGATTTTGATAAAAAAAGTCATAGTCTCCAACCTCAAAAACCCCCACATACTAATTTTGAATCGAATCGGACCATAGTCACAAATTCCGTGCGCCATCTTGGAGCCGCCATATCGAATTCATCAATTTTGACAACAAAATCATAATCTCCGTCCCAGAAAACCCCCACAACCAATTTTGAATCGAATCGGACCATATCACAAAACTCGTCCGCCATCTTGGGCCGCCATTTTGAATTCATGGAATTTGACAAAAAAATCATAATCTCGACCCGAAAACCCCCACATATCAATTTTGAATCAAATCAAGTCTCATCCGCCATCTTGGAGCCGCCATTTTGTTTTCTCTAACATGCATTGACCGGAATTATGAACACCTGCCAAATTTCGAATTATTCGGACGACTAGAAGTCGGTCAAAATTCACTTGCGAAATTTCACCCTAAAGAACGAACGAACTAACAAGTGAAACTAAATAAAACTTGTAAAAAGGAGTTAAAATCACGAAGTTTTCCTCCAAAATATGGTATTATTTTAGGTTATATCCAAATCCAACAACAGTTGTACATTTCGAAGACGGCTGTCTTCATTTTAGTGTACAAACAAGCTGCAATAGGAGTGATAAATTAATACCAAGTTGGGGAAACTGAGGTGGAAGCTTACCTTGAAAGGTATTATTGTGTTCAAAACGTAGTTGAAGTGAAAAATAATCTGGCACATTCAATGTGTATTATTCGCTATTGAGAAACGGATGAGCTCCATTTCATATTTTCCAATATCAGTGAGTGAGAGTTAATGAGTCAGTGACTCCTTTTCAAGACTTCTAATTTGGTTAGTTTGAGTAATTAAAACGTGTGCATGAGTTTTCTGGCTCTTGAAATATATTTCCAATAAGAAATCCATCCCGTTATACAGAATTTTCGCGACATCACAAATATTTATCAACTGAGTTTTAACTTCCCTTCAACAACTTCTAATTCAATTTCTAGGGTGCTTTATCTGAGCAACAAACTTTCATAATTAAACTCACTATCTCGAGAATAAATATCCACTATAACGAAACTAGACTTATTAAGGATTATAAGCAGGATTTTCAAGCGCTGAAACAGTTTTCAATTAGCAATACCGATATTCATTCCATAATAATGTCATCAATAAATTTCAAAGTTAATTCAAAGAAAGAAAAATGGCGACGACTCGATTGGCTGCTTGGGGTAGATAAGAGTTCTGTTAGTCATTACAGGGGATCTTGTAATGCAATCCCAGTGTCTGGGTGAGAGTGGATTTCCTATGTGTCGAACATTGGCGTACGAAAAAAATATCGACTCTTTATATATTTCAGGAGATTAATGGAGACTAAAAGGCCCGATTTCACCACAAGACAGATAAACGGCGTTAACTAAACTCCGTTCTCACTGAACTTAGTTTAAGGACAGTCAAAGCTGGCAACATAGTAAAATATGTACGTTTCTATCATTTTTGCATAGATTTCGTTATTTTGTAGAGGAGCCAAAGCCAAGTGACAATATAACCTAAAAATTGAAAACCGATAACTTTCGTGTTTAGCTCATGTTTTGTGATATTTTTGTGGGTGTTCGGTTTTTGAAGAAACTTGATAAAAGTGACAATATCTTCTACAATGAATTTCAAGTTGGAATGTGAAAATATAATTCATCAAATAAATTCCTTCTTTGGACTTCATTTGGCACTCAGCTTATAGAATAAATTGGTACAACATATTTCCTTCACCAGAGTGAAAATGTCTCGAACAAACTACCATATTTCGTTAACTTATCAGACCAGTCTTTTCGTTTGATGACATGTATCTAGGCTGATTGCCTTCTCTGGGAGATTTCACAGTGTTTTCTATTTCTTACAACAGCAGATGGAATTCTGATAAAAGGGGAAAAAATACTGTAACGAACCTAGGCCGGACCTGTCGCCTCCCGCGTCGCCATCGACAGCGATGAGATCATCCCCGGAGATATTCGAGAACCATCCAGTCCCTCTTCCGCGTAATGCAACGGTCAATATTGGAAACAATTGGAACATGCCGTCGCCAACTGGAAGAATTCGAAACATCGAGAATGCTGTATCGGAGATAAATAGACAGCCCTCAAGAGGGAGTAAACAGTCTGCACGAGCCCATACGATCGAGCTATTCAGTAGCGTAGTAATATAAATTGAGTTGTAGATTAAGTGTTAAATAAATTAGTTAAACCAAGTTAAGTTTATTTACGTTACAATTGGTGTCGGAAGTGAGATTTTGAAAATAAACAAGTGATCGTGGAGTGGATAGTCAGAAAAATAAATTGATAGACCTTTTTGTACGCCAAAAATAGACAGTGGCCAGGTTTTCGCGAAGTGGACAATTGTGCGTGGGAATATAAACTGCTACACTGTTCGCGTGAAACAGACAATAGACTGGTGGCCCGTGGAAAAGAATTCGCGAAGTGAATTTTTAACAAACTGATAAACTTTTCGTGTAAAACAGACTGATACCTCGTCAAAGACAAAATGTGTTCAAGAAAAGTGCGCCTTGCGGATTTGAAGGTAGCGGAATTGAAACAGGAATTGGAGGAAAGGGAACTGGAAACAACAGGTAAAAAGCAAGTACTCCAGGAAAGACTTGCAGAAGGACTTATACAAGAAGGTGAGGACCCCGAAACATTTTTATTCGAAGTTCCCGGAGGTGATTTGAGTCCGATAATAGAATCCTTGAAAGAAGAGCTGCAACAAAATTCGAGGACTTTGGAAGAGAATGCTAGAAATGTGGAAGAGAAGCTTGAAGAAAATTCTATAAATCTGGAAGAGAAGCTTTCTAGAAATCTGGAAGAGAAGCTTCAAGAAAATTCAAGAAGCCTGGAAGAAAATTCTAGAAATCTGGAAGAGAAGCTTCTAGAAAATTCAAGAAGCCTGGAAGAGAAGTTCCTGGAAAACACAGAAGGCCTAAAAAAAGAATTGTGTGGTGTGGCTAAATTTCTAGAAGAAAGAATGGGAACCGTTGAGACAGAGATAGATAAAATTAGGGAGCAAATGAACACGGAGGTAGATAAAATAAAGGAAACGATCAGTAAGCTGGAAAAACGAATTAATAGTGCGCCCTCCACAGAGATGGTTAACGAAAATGCAATGCTGGACTTGAGTTTGAACTTGGATAAAGTTCAAGAGGGTATAAAAGATGTCGAAGTCATTTCTGAAATAGGGAAGCTTTCCATGAAGCCGCCTCAATTTGACGGAAAAACTCCATGGGAAAATTACCGCCGAAGTTTGAAGCAGCGGCCAAAGCAAATGGATGGAATGCAGGGGAAAGAGCTGTAGCACTAACACTTGCATTACGTGGAGAAGCGACGAATATTCTACAAACTCTTACCGCCCAAGAACAGGAGGACTATGATCAGCTGATTAAACATCTAGAATTACGATATGGCCACGCCCATTTGGAACACGTATACCACTCCCAGCTGAAAAATCGCTGCCAAAAATCGGGCGAATCCTTACAAGAATTCGAAACTGACATTGCACGCTTGGTTCGTCTCGCATATCCAGCCATACCGGAAAATGTAATGGAGCGATTAGCGGTTCAGGCATTCTTGGATGGACTCCGTGACCAAGAAACCAGACAAGCGTTGATATTAGCTCGTCCAACACATCTCGTAGACGCACTGGCAGAGCTTTGGAATTGAGGCAGCAAAACAATGCTGCAAAGCCAAAGTAAAGTTCAAACGATTGAGGAAGACTCACAGGAGCCTGCTAACTTGAAGCTGCCATAAGAAAAGTGATGAAGGAAGTGTTGCCTGAGAAAGACATATAAGATGCCGGAATTGTCGCAAAATTGGACATGTGCGTAGCAATGTCCAACATTCATCGACTCCGATGCAGGAAAACTAAGAAAGGTCGATGAGAAGGGCAATCGTCGGCATGTGTCCGGCAAGCCCCGGTTAACAACGCATATGTCGCTATGCTTCAACGACAGAACAAGGGTGTCTTCGTAGACGGTCTCATCAATAACGAGCCTTGCACCATGCTGCTAGATACAGGTGCGACTAGGACAATTCTCGGCCTTCCTTTGCCAGAACACCGGAACGGATTGAACCGACAACTTGGAAGCTACGCACAGCAACAGGAGCCAGCTACTGTATATGGCGAGCTACCGATTGAAATAATTTTGGGCAACACTAAAGTGAAACATCAGGCACTTGTAGCGGACATCGAAGACGATGCAATCATCGGAATGGACATCATGAATTCCAGAGGGTTTGAATTGGATTTCAAAGACGGCGTCCTACGTGTCAACGGAGAAGAGCTGGTACTTCATGGGAGAAGTGAAGAGTTGATCCGTGTGCTGTTGGCTGAAGATGTAAGCGTACCTGAGAGGGCTGAAACCATTCTGGAGGCTCGCCTGGACGGGAGTGCGAGCAGTGGAGACGTGGTGATGTTCGAGCCCAAACTTCATGATGAGAAAATTGGACGAGGATTGCACTAGGGAAGACCTTGTTGCGTGCTGACAAATTTGTGCCGGTAAGGGTCATGAATGTCAATTATTTCCCAGTGACCTTGAAGAAAGGAACAATTTTGGGGCACTGCTCGTCAGTTTCATCCGTGATCCGGGCGTACGAGGTACGATTAGCCAACCCAACAACTTGCCCACAGAACTAGAGAAATTAGTTGCCATCTCTTCCAAAGACATAAAACCAGCTCAACAGCCCAAACTAAGAGATTTAGTCAAAAAGTACCAAGACATCTTCGATACCGGACAAGGAAAGGGGTCGAACTAATGTGGTCCAGCACAAGATTGCTACTGGGGGTGCCCGCCCGATCCGGCCATCAGCAAGAAGGCTTCCTCTTCGCAAGAAGGCAGAGGCTGACAAAATAGTCAGCGAGATGGGAAAGAAGGAGTTATCGAACTGTCTGACAGTCCCTGGTCCTCTCCAGTCGTACTGGTGAAGAAAAAGGATGGATCGACACGCTTTTGTGTAGACTATCGCCAACTTAATAATGTCACGAAGAAGGACAGCTACCCTCTCCCGAGAATAGATGACACCCTAGACACGTTGGCTGGTTCCACGATTTTCTCGACCCTTGATCTGAAGAGTGGATACTGGCAAGTAGAACTCGCTCAGGAAGATCGAGAAAAGACTGCTTTTACCATCGGCTCAGGATTGTGGCAGTTCACCGTTATGCCATTCGGGCTCTGTAATGCTCCCGCCACATTCGAAAGATTGATGGAAACAGTACTGAAGGGACTCTCATGGAACACGTGTCTAGTGTATCTCGACGACATAATTGTGGTCGGCAGATCGTTTGAGGACCACGTGAAAAACTTGGAGGAAGTATTCCTGCGACTGAGGAACTCCGAATTGAAGCTGAGCCCTAAGAAATGCCATCTGTTCCAAAAAGAAGTACGATACCTCGGCCACGTTGTCTCTGGGGAAGGAGTAGCAGTGGATGACCAGAAGATCAAAGCTGTTAAGGATTGGCCCATCCCAAAAGACATTCACCAACTTCGAAGTTTCCTTGGTTTATGCACATACTATCGCCGATATGTGCTGGGATTCGCCAACATCGCTAAACCACTGACCAAGCTCACGGAAGGCCAAACAAAGTTTCAGTGGTCCGAAGAATGTCAAGACTCATTCAGGAAGCTGAAAGGAGCTTTGATCAACGCACCTATAAAGGGAAATTCATTTTGGATACGGACGCCAGCAACGTGGGACTTGGAGCTGTCCTATCTCAGATCCAGGAGGGACAGGAGAAGGTCATTGGTTATTTCAGCAAGACGCTTAGCAAACCAGAGCGCAATTACTGTGTCACCAGGCGAGAGCTGTTAGCTGTTGTAAAAGGAGTGGAGCACTTCTACAAGTACGTGTATGGAAGAAGATTCCTGTTGAGAACTGACCATGCAGCTCTCAAATGGCTCTTACAGTTCAAAAATCCTGAGGGTCAAGTAGCACGTTGATCGAGAGACTCCAAGAATTCGATTTCGAGATCGAACATCGAGCCGGAACTAGTCATAAGAATGCAGATGCCTTGTCGCGAAGACCATGTCCAGATGATTGCTCACATTGCCGACGAGCAGAAGAGAAAGAAGCAACACTTTGTAGAACCGCGGCAATGGATGACAACTGGAATGACAGCAAGATCCAGAAAGACCAAGAGAAAGACCCCGACCTTGGCTTAGTTGTCAGCTGGAAGAAGGGCAATCGAAGACCATCATGGCAGGAAGTTGCAGGTTACTGCCGGCTGTTAAGTCCTATTGGGCACAATGGAACTCTCTTATTCTGGACAATGGGATCCTGAAACGTGTGTTGGAGGCCGATATTGGTGGGAAGACAGACGCCAAATAATTGTTCCCAGGAACAGAAGAGAGGAAGTGCTGCGGGAAATCCATGATGGAGTCGCCGGAGGACATCTGGGAGTGACGAAGACCCTGCAGAAAGTGAGGCAACGGTTTTACTGGGCCAATTGTCAAGCTGACGTCCAGGACTGGTGCAGAAAGTGCGCTGTATGCGCTGCTAGCAACGGACCTCGAATACGACCCAAGGCCCCGATGCGTCAGTACAACGTAGGCAGCCCGTTCGAGAGAATCGCCATTGACATCGCCGGCCCGTTTCCCGTATCCGACCACGGGAATAAATACATCCTTGTGGCAATGGACTACTTCAGTAAGTGGGCGGAAGCCTATGCCCTGCCCAACCAGGAAGCCATCACCGTCGCCGACGTCTTGGTGAAAGAATGGATATGTCGATTCGGTATTCCAATGGAGCTGCACTCGATCAAGGCAGAAATTTCGAATCCAACCTTTTCCAAGAAATATATCTACTGCTGAACATCCGCAAGACAAGAACCACGGCCCTACATCCGCAGTCCGATGGAATGGTGGAACGGATGAACAGGACGATCAACCGCCACTTGTCCAAGGTTGTCTCTGACCATCAAAGAGACTGGGACCAGTATCTTCATTTGTTCCTGATGGCCTATCGATCCGCAGTACACGAGTCAACCGGTCAAACTCCTGCTAGTATTATAATGGGCCGAGAACTGCGACTGCCTTGTGACCTGAAGTTTGGGATACCGCCAGGACAAGACACTGCGGGAGAGGACTACGTCAGCAAACTTCGGCAGAGAATGGACGACATCCACGAACGAGTCCGGTTGAACATCCAGAGTGCCAGCGATAAAATGAAGAAGACCTATGACATCAAGGCCGACGCCGGAGGATTTAAGGTTGATGACCTGGTTTGGCTGTACAACCCCAAACGTCGTCGTGGACTATCACCAAAGTTGCGGAACTCGTGGGAAGGCCCGTATAAGATCGTGAAAGGATAAACGACCTTGTGTACCGAATCCATAAGCCACCCGAGGGAAACCAAGGGTCGTCCATTCCAACAGGTTGGCCCTTACGCTGGAAACCATGACCAAGTTCGCACCCTCAAGCCACCGGAGGATGATATGACGTTCGAGAAGTTTATGTCCTTGTATTCAAACGGGCAGAAAGTTCTACATGGGGTTACTAGAGAGAGTCACGAGACCTTTTCGAGGTGCCTGCTGACTACGCACTAGCGCACTGTGTGGCAGAAGATCTTCGAATGTCCAGGGGCATCGCCGTAGTGTTCTCCAAGAAATTTGGTCAACTCCAAACACTGCGGGAGCAGAATCCAGAAGTTGGTGGGG
Source organism: Gonioctena quinquepunctata (assembly GCA_018342105.1). NCBI lineage: Eukaryota > Metazoa > Arthropoda > Insecta > Coleoptera > Chrysomelidae > Gonioctena > Gonioctena quinquepunctata. The sequence goes on along the minus strand of JAFIRS010000203.1, from coordinate 548,656 downwards.
TGCTACTGTTGAAGAAAGGCCAGAGAAACATCTACTACCTAGTCACCAAGAGGCATTCCCAAGATAAACCGTCTTATGAAGATGTCTGGAAGAGTCTCACCAAACTAAGAGATACTATGGTGGACCAGAATCTGGTGGATCTAGCAATTCCAAAATTATCCTGTGGTATTGATGGGTTGGACTGGAGAGTCATAAGAAGTATGCTGGAGGCGATATTCAGATCCAGCGGCGTCAAGATTTTGGTTTGCTGTAACCCTCTTCCACGACCGATCATGAAGACCGTGGAGTGTTACTTCCATCGAACTTCACGATGCAGATATGGGGAGTCATGCAGATATCGTCACACTCCAAGGATGAAATTTCGGGACGAAATGTCTTTAAGAAGGGGGCAATGTAACAAACCTAGGCCGGACCTGTCGCCTCCCGCGTCGCCATCGACAGCGATGAGATCATCCCCGGAGATATTCGAGAACCATCCAGTCCCTCTTCCGCGTAATGCAACGGTCAATATTGGAAACAATTGGAACATGCCGTCGCCAACTGGAAGAATTCGAAACATCGAGAATGCTGTATCGGAGATAAATAGACAGCCCTCAAGAGGGAGTAAACAGTCTGCACGAGCCCATACGATCGAGCTATTCAGTAGCGTAGTAATATAAATTAAGTTGTAGATTAAGTGTTAAATAAATTAGTTAAACCAAGTTAAGTTTATTTACGTTACAATACAAACATGTACAATTTACCTGAAAAATCGTATTCGGCCGTCTTCTGATGCATTTTTATTGCATTTCACAACAGAACAATATGAAGGCATGATCATCTACGAATTAAACAATAACACATGTAATCCAACTACTGAATTCTTTTCAAAATAGGTAAAAATGTTCAATTCTCAAACATAAACAAATCGGAAAAGTAAGGTTGTTTAACCTCCAATGTCAACCATCTGTCAAACGTGCACGAAACCAATGAACTAAACGTCGTTTAACGTCGTAACTGGCCAAATTCAGCCCGTTTTGAGTGGAAACGCCGTTTAGAACTAAACGCGGTTTATAGTTCCTGGTGAAATCCAATAGGACGTGTAGAAAGCTTAATCTAAGTTTAATTTGAACAAAACTCGTTTAAAGAGGTTGGTGAAATCGGGCCTAAAATGTCCAAGAACCCTGGTGCTTGCACTCATACCTGTAGAAGTTTGGGATCGACTTGACGACACTTGGCCTACTTGATACTAGAGATTACTAGCGTGTCAGATGGCGCCAATTTCGTTTCAGTTCCAATTTAGTAACAGGGTATATTTATTTTCCCAGCTTTCTTTTCGAGGCGAACTGCTCGCGGGTTCTAATTCTAGCTTTGCTAGTGGTTTAAAAGAGACATTTGTCAAACTTCACCAATAGCAAAGCTAGAATGAGAAGCCCCCGAACATTGCACAAAGAAAACACTGTCGTGTTACCATTTGAATTTGAGGATAACTGCATTTTGACAGACGGAGAATTGGAATTGAAATCGTCATTAAATTGCAGAAAATATAAAATTCAATGCATACCATATGATGAACTATGAAAATATCATTATTAGTCAATTTGTCAAGATTTGTACTTGCTTTTGGTACTGAATACAGGTGAATATTCGAATCTGCGGCTTTACACTGTCCACACAAAATACAAATATGGCCCATCCTACAAAAAGTATCCTTACACACTATACTACCTGAAAATGAACAATTCCTCACGCACTGATGAACTGATGAACGAGTGATTTTTTAAAGAACAAACTGAGGAATAAGCTAAGCAAGATTTCAAATTAAAGACATGGAAAATGCATAGATACCGACATAACACTGAAAATAATTTCATATAAGATGCTGCAGATGTCAGAAATTAAGTTCTGACATCAAGTGAGAATATGAACAAACATTTTTGGACGGCGCCATCTAGCGCAAACAACCACAGAGAGAAGCTCTGTTGATGTAACAATATATATAAATCCTTTATTTAGATCATTTACTAATTTACATTTTCAAGTCATTGCAATGGTTACAATGAGAACGATATACAGTGACCGGCAGCAAGTACGCATCATATGGGAATTTTTTTTAATATAATATTTTGACAAATGTCGATACATGCAATCGCTTCTGCATTAAAAGAAACCCTAAAAGATGTTATACAGTGCCGTTCGTCTTTTCTTGTTTGGCGGGAAATTTAAAAAATTTAAAAATCATGTCTCAAAACACACTTATTTGGGAAAATATTGAAAAAGTTGTTCAGAACGACATTTTATAGCTATGTACAAGTTTGGAAAAAAATCTGAGATGAAAAACTAAAAATCTATTTTTGCCATAAAAAAAAATTTAATTTGGAAAAATACATTTCTGACAAAGAAACTCAGCAGTGAAGCCCAAGAGTAATATTTTGAATAGTATTTTGTAAATATTCACCAGCTACTTCTATTTTATTCGAAGAAAATTTTAAATCTGTGGATTTGCCATGTGTTCAGCTGCTTCATAAGAGGTCATAGAAATATCTTCAGGACATTATAATCCTGATACTGTTTATTATTGACAAAGAACCATCTTCATTATTAATGAACAGTATCGGGATTATAATGTCCTGGAGATATTTCAGTGACCTCTTATGAAGCAGCTGAATACATGGCAAATCCATAGATTTCAATTTTTTTCCGAATAAAATAGAAGTAGCTTGCGAATATTTACAAAATATCATCCAAAATATTACTGTTGGCCTTACTAATGAGTTTCTTTGTCTAAAATGTATATTTCCAAATTGAAATTTTTATTATGGCAAAAAATTTATTTTAATTTTTTTATCTCAGATTTTTCAAAATTCGTACATAGCTATAAAATAACGTTCTGAACAACTTTTTCGAATAACATTTTTCGATATTTCCCCAACTGAGTGTGTTTTAGAACATAATTTTTAATTTTTTTAAATTTCCCTCCAAACACGAAAAGACGAACGGCACTGTAGAAAGTCTTTTGGGGTTGCTTTTTATGCAGAAGCGATTGCACATATCGATATTCGTCAAAATTTATTAATAAAAGAATTTCCCATATGATGCGTACTTTCTGCCGGTCACTGTATAGCATGCTTTTAGGATAATATAGACTAAGTTTAAAAAATAAAAATATATATACAACACATATGCACATACATATACACAACTACTACACCTATTTGAACACCATACATACAATATCGAATCAGTTCAGGGTTCTTAGGCATCTTAAGGGAGACTTGTTGAAGACAACTGAAAAACAGTTGAAAAAATAGTTCTCTATACAGGGTATATCCCCATGATTCAACGCTATCTGTATACAGTCAGAATTTTTTATGTATGATGTTTTGTGACCAAGAAGTACGGCCCTGAACTCAACCTTACGACAGTGTGCTTTTTTCACTCCCGAAGAAATACAAAAATAACTGTCTTCAAGAAACCAGCCAGCGTCTTGTACCCTGGAAGGCGAAAGAACCAACCCCCATCCACCCACCACATTGGAGGCAACGACGAATAGGCCAGTAGATATAGACAATCAATTAACATCAATTTCCAAAGTTTTCAAACTTCAATGGTATGTTGCATTAATAAAAACAAACTATAAAATTTTGCAGAAGTCTGCGATGAACGGAACATTGTTTTGATTGCAAAAAACGTTGTCATGCTTGATTATTGCACTGAAAATTCTGCAAACTAGGCATACGTATAGTAATGGTGTTTCACAACATTCATCGAGTTTGCAACCTTGTAAAAGTTACGGAGCCTTGATTTTTGTCATTTGTTTAAGTTTTTCATTGTCATTTGTTTAAAAAAATTACAAAAGTTCTTGAAATATTCACGTACATTTGCAACCATTTCTGAAAAACGCATCCTTCAATCATTAAACTTTTTTATCGACCCTCCCATTTTCAATACACATAAGCATTGAAATAATTACAAAAGTTTTTTATTGTGGTTGCAAATAAAGAGAATATCGTTCTCGGTGGATATTTAACTTTGCAATCTCATACGAAAAACGGAACCTATTTATCCACCAATATTTTTTTTGAAAGATGAAATATAAGTGCCATGTGAAGTGGAATGAATAGAAAAATCGAATTAAACGGTTTTTTTCGCATAAAGGATTCAATATAAAATTGAACCAGAAAATGGAAGATCTCAGGTGAAAAACAACTACTTTCCTGGCAAATACCACGCAGAAAGTTGAATGATATTCACCTGAAAATCCATGCATACTTCCATATAATATCAATGGACATTGAATGCAAATGTTTCTTTCTGATAAGCTCGATTATGTTTAATTTATGTCGTGTTCACCTTACAATTTTCAGGTGAATATCATTCGACGTTCTGCGTGGTATTTGCCAGGAAAGTAGTTGTTTTTCACCTGAGATCTACCATTTTCTGGTTCAATTTTATATTGAATCCTTTATGTGAAGAAAACCGTTTAAGTCGATTTTTCTATTCATTCCACTTCACATGGCACTTATCTTTCACTATATGCTAGACGGGCTTGCCACTCCTACTGAGAAGGAATCTTTCATTCAGAAACCTATCGAGGTGGGAGATTTTCGGAGTGTTTCTTTCTGTCACTAGGTACTGCCAGTTAAAGTTTATCTTTTCCGGCGTACCTATAGGTGTTACAAGCTCGATGATGGTTTGTTTACGTTGTGTCTCACTTCAGCCAGAGTTCTTTGGACCTTTGGCTGGTCGACTACTCCGTACTGATGAGGGCCAAGAAGCCTGAAACCGGTATGCGGATTGATAGGTGAACACGACATAAATTAAACATAATCGAGCTTATCAGAAAGAAACATTTGCATTCAATGTCCATTGATATTATATGGAAGTATGCATGGATTTTCAGGTGAATATCATTCAACGTTCTGCGTGGTATTTGCCAGGAAAGTAGTTGTTTTCCACCTGAGATCTACCATTTTCTGGTTCAATTTTATATTGAATCCTTTATGTGAAGAAAACCGTTTAATTCGATGTTTCTATTCATTCCACTTCACATGGCACTTATCTTTCACTATATGCTAGACGGGCTTGCCACTCCTACTGAGAAGGAATCTTTAAATTTTTCCTCTTTTTGTCAATGTTTTTAGATTTTCGGAGTGTTTCTTTCTGTCACTAGGTACCGCCAGTTAAAGTTTATCTTTTCCGGCGTACCTATAGGTGTTACAAGCTCGATGATGGTTTGTTTACGTTGTGTCTCACTTCAGCCAGAGTTCTTTGGACCTTTGGCTGGTTGACTACTCCGTACTGATGAGGGCCAAGAAGCCTGAAACCGGTATGCGGATTGTTAGGTGAACACGACATGAATTAAACATAATTGAGCTTATCAGAAAGAAACATTTGCATTCAATGTCCATTGATATTATATGGAAGTATGCATGGATTTTCAGGTGAATATCATTCAACGTTCTGCGTGGTATTTGCCAGGAAAGTAGTTGTTCTTCACCTGAGATCTACCATTTTCTGGTTCAATTTTATATTGAATCCTTTATGTGAAGAAAACCGTTTAATTCGATTTTTCTATTCATTCCACTTCACATGGCACTTATCTTTCACTATATGCTACACGGGCTTGCCACTCCTACTGAGAAGGAATCTTTCATTCAGAAACCTATTGAGGTGGGAGATTTTCGGAGTGTTTCTTTCTGTCACTAGGTACCGCCAGTTAAAGTTTATCTTTTCCGGCGTACCTATAGGTGTTACAAGCTCGATGATGGTTTGTTTACGTTGTGTCTCACTTCAGCCAGAGTTCTTTGGACCTTTGGCTAGTTGACTACTCTGTACTGATGAGGGCCAAGAAGCCTGAAACCGGTATGCGGATTGTTAGGTGAACACGACATGAATTAAACATAATTGAGCTTATCAGAAAGAAACATTTGCATTCAATGTCCATTGATATTATATGGAAGTATGCATGGATTTTCAGGTGAATATCATTCAACGTTCTGCGTGGTATTTGCCAGGAAAGTTGTTGTTTTTCACCTGAGATCTACCATTTTCTGATTCAATTTTATATTGAATCCTTTATGTGAAGAAAACCGTTCAATTCGATTCTTCTAATATTTTTTTTGTTGCTATTTTACAACTTCTGGAATAATTGCAAAAGTTATGCAAATTGCAATTGAAATTACGACTAATATTTCACGTAACTCAAGAGATTTGCAACCGTCATTGTTCAACGGAACATTTTTTTTGTACAATTGATTTGTTTTTTTATAATTTGGCCATGAATTGCAAACATTGTTGAAATAGGTTTGACATATATGTTAGACCGACATACCTACAGTGGTCCAGTTAAATACTTGATCATCCATCGCGTATATCTGTTATGTTCTGTACTGGTTGATTGAAATAATACTGTTACGTAGTTAACCATTAAACAATTTGAAACTAATTATTGATTTCGGAAGCAATCACTGTTTTCGACTAATCAGCGGAATGAATTCAATCTATTATTTTCGAATGCAGCAATCGAAAGAATACAAAATTTTGCTAAATTCTTCTAAAAGACTATTGGAAGACATTCATTTTTTATTGCATTAGAAATGGCATGCAATCAGTCTTCATTTGAAATTTTCACTTGTCACAAGATGACTTTATAGCAATCGACGAGATTTTAAAATGAACAATCGATGCTCTATGGAAATAAGGATATCAAAACGTTATCGACTGTATATCTCGCAAGTACATAATTTTCATCATCAACGTTGCTGAAAAATAAAAATTTGTGAAGTCGATATGACATCTCAAATTCAATTTTCACAGGTATGTACGTAAAAATCATTTTCTTGATTTATACAAATTTTCAAAATAAAGAGGGAAAAATATGTTGGTAGGCAATTCTATCTATCTATCTATCTATTAGATGAATATGCATTGTTTTTGGTTAGTTAAATAGTTGTCTGTCATAAAAATACAATTGTCAGTCTTCTGTTATTCTGGTAATATCTCATGTTACTAAACTGTTGTACATTCATTACTCTGTAAACAGAACACTGTGACGTAACACAGTTGTAGATTATTCATACTAATAATGTACAACTGTAAGAGTGTTTTTAAATCTCAATATTTCCTGCATTTTTCAATGAATCAAGAAAATTAGGAAAACGTGTAGAGAGATTCTCGATTCTCCATCAAACGTCCTCGAACGTATTTTTTCATGCAAATTCCTCATTGTAATATGATGTTTTGAATTCATATCGAAAACGTTAGCTTTCAACATTGAATGATTTCACCTACCGTTGACGAGCTTCTTCTTGGTCGATAGTTAACTTGGTGACACAATGAATGTCATTTATCAGGTACCTATATAAAAATCTTTATTATTCAGATAACACAGGTGTTGCAAAAATCAATATTTTCTTAATTCCCAATGTTCCGCATTGTTACATAGTTTGTAAATTATTATACTGCCACCAAATGCTGAAATGAGTTGTCTGCCCGATTCGCAAATCTTTTTCTTTTTTGGTAGAGTACGATTAGAAAAATATTTTTGTTTTGATCTTACCCTCATTTCCGTGTTACAGACAAGGTTGCAAATTAATGAAAACATTCTACGTCAGGATATCTCCACTTGTAACAATTTTTTGAAATTTTTGTAATAATTTCGATACTCATTTCAATAAAAAAAAACAATTTAATGAAAAAATATATTTTTCGTTTGACGCAAGAGGTTGCAAATTGAAACTTTTGTCAAAAACATTATTTCAGTAATTTTTTCGAGTTTGCAGAATTTTTGGAATTTTCATCGAAAAATTAGGACTAACAACATTTTTTTTCGATAAAATAGACATTTCCGTTTTGTATGAGTGGTTGCAAATTCATCAGAGGATGTAAATTGCTATTTTTCAAAACTTCGAAAGTTTGCAAAACTTTTGCGAATTTTTCCGCTCTAATAATGTGAAAATTTATTATATCCTGATTTTCATCATCTTCCAATTACAAAAAAGGGTTGCAAAATCAGACTACATATCATATGAAACTCCTCTTCACTCTACTGAAGTTTTGAAACTTTTGTAATAATTATTAAATATTGGGAAAATCATGTCTATCTCTACTGGCCTGAAAAATCTCACTCAGTAGAATCAGATCGACCCACTGGCGAGTGTCATCTGGCAGGCAAGGAATCGGTTCTTGTGGGGATCGGCTTTCTCTCGAGGGCCGATTTCTTGGAAGTACTAGCTTTGCTTGCCTCTATAGGCGACGATTTAATCAAAATACCACAGTTAGTGCGCTGGTCAAATCCAAAACCATCACATCAGATACCCAGGACGAGCATGCCCTCGCAAAAAGGCATCAAGCAGAGAATCTCCCGGCACTTCCAGCGCCAAAAAGTAACTCAAACCCTACTATTCCTATCAATGCTTAGCGTAGAAGTAGTAGAATAGTTGCCATTACAGTACAGCTAGTAAAAATGCAAGTTTTGTACCAATTTCAAATAAATTCGATAGGTTGTCAAAGAGATGACATGCATGTCCCCTCGCACGAAAATTTCAAAATTCCAGGTCCGAAATCAGCTCAAGTGTGCTCAACCGATTCCTCCACCATAAATAAAAGAAATCAGAATCCACCATTTTAATCGAAAATTGCGTTAATAATGTTTCTCAAAATTCTACTTTAGACGACATAGCAATGGAACAAACGAACGAGACCTCTATACCACGTACTGAACTGACACCACAGACGATAAAACGACAGAATGTCAGGGATAAAAATGAGTGGACAACAGACAATTCATTATTTAAATCCAACAATATTAAACTATCCAAGCCCGCTAAGAATGTCTACGATGGCATAAAAAAATTCCCAGACTCTCCTGATGTTTTCAGAAGAATTAGTAGTATGTTGAATGACCGAAAAATACCCTACCTGCGGAGAAAAAATTACGCGTAGTCCTCAGAGGTGTCTTCGAATTTATTTCATGCGAAGACATTGAAATCGAGCTGAATGAGAGGGGGTTCACCGGAGTCAGTGGTACGCATGCACAAATCAGACACAAAAAAGACCCCATTACGTTTAGTTCTTGTTCTTTTGAATAAAGAACAAAAAGATATTTACAAAATGACAGATAATTTAAATGTACAAATTTCGGGTGAACTGCAGAGGCTCAGGGCCTCTGTGGGTCAGTGCCATCGATGTCAGCGTTTCAGCCACTGTCAGCTGAACTGCTGTGCCCCCCGCACGTGAGAAGGCCCAAAACCTAAAACAGAACAATCTAGGTGTGCGAACTGCAGTGGGGAGCACACTGCGAACTATCGTGAGTGTCCCAAATGCCCACGAATAAGGCGCAGGGTGGACCCGCTTCACTTTCGCAAAAACAAAGATATTGTCCTAAAAACAGGACCCGAGCGGGAGTGTCATATGCGGTGGCGGTCCGGGAAGCCAGAATCTCCTGGCTCTCGAAATAGTTCAAAAATATTCACTTAAAATATCAGCCTTGTAAAAGCATGTTACAAATCGATGTCCCCATAACAACTTCCCCATAACAACTTCACCGTGGGCTGGCGCAAACTTGAAACCTCTGAAATCGCCTGGCATTTTTTTATTCAACCCTTTGAGCTTTGATTTAATTGAAATGAAAAAATTTATATTTTTTTGCAAAAACTGCACTCAATAGACCTGAATAATAATGAAACATATAAATTTTTTTCAATCAAAAGTATACAAAAAATGGTTTACATAGGGAACCCCCAGGCCAGCTGACTCTTGATTTTTTTAATGGAACAGGGAAAAACAATTTCGGTTTTCTTGCAAACATAAAGCTACCTTACAAGTTGCACACATTCACGATGTTCGTTGTGAGCCATTTTTAGTGCTGCAAAAGTGACATCGTCGTTTGGTGGTAGCTTGAGGCATATGTGCAACTTTATCGTATCGAGTTTCCGGTAACACATTTTTTTTATAAGGGCAGCTCTCAATCTCTTTGAATGGTCTCTCTCTTCCGGGGGTGGATCCTGGAAGCTATGAAGCTAACTGCTATGGAGCTAACTGCAACGGCAATTTTGAAATCTTTCGGGCTATCAGCCATTTTTTGAAAATTATAAACGCATTGACTATGGTCCAATAAAAAACGTAAAAAAAAATCAGATGACACCATTTTTCACTCTTCCGATCCAGTTCATAGATGGATTTGAGCATATCAGCTTCATCTACTCCGCCCTTCATGATTTTGGGACATGTCACTTGGTTGACAATGACACCATTTGACCCTTCATCCTTTCTCGTAACAGTTTCTACTATTGTGAGATCATGAAAATTTGATATCACACTCCGCTTATCCATCCACTTGAAACAAAGCACACCATTTTTCAATAACTTGTAATCCATATCCCCTCTTTCCATTTCTCTATCTGATGTCAATATGGGAAGGTTCACTCTATCTTTCTTGATTGTGCCACTCACATAAATTGATTCGTTGAGAAGTTGATTCATAAGATTTACTGAACTGAAGTGATCATCAAAATAAACCCTATGGGTTTTACCAACTAGTTTGCGAGTCAAATCTTGAATCACACGGCTTCCCAGCAGTTTCTCACATAGCCTGTGATACTCTCAGCTCTACCCATACTTTGTATCTTCGTTTTATAGGTTTTTTTAGCTTGTACTGTTTCGAAGTATATCTGCCTTTGAATGTTATCATGCTTTCATCTATGGATTGATATTCAGCTGGTTTGTAACAATTTGGAAACTGATACCCAAGTAATCAAGTAATGGACGTACTTTGTACAACTTATCATGGTTTTGTTTATTCCGAGTTGGTTGTTAAGTATTGTCATTGACATGTAGATTTCCCAAATGCCAAGAAAATCCATCACGGGACATGACATTACTCATATAAGTATCTCGTGTCACGCTCTTATTAGACCAGTAGTCCTTATAACTAGGCAAAACTTCAATACCCATAAGTAAATTAATTCCTAGAAACACTTTCAATTCATCAAGTGAGGTGGCAACATATTGTTTCCCAGATTGCGTCGCATAAAGATTTGTCGCGAATGCGATGAGTTCTATTGAACTAGTTGGAAATTATTCTAGGAAAATATCTACCGGAGCTTCAGAATTATTTGAAATCGTTGGACCTGACTTTCTCGAAAATTAAAGTCTGAGCAGCGTGAAAATTTTTGCGTCAGATACATTTTTCCGACTTATCAGGAATCAAATCCATCGAAGGAACTTCATCAGAGTCCACCGAATATGCATCATCATCTGAAAAATCTGGGTCTAAATTATTTACAGAAGGAAGTTACTCATCATTCAGATGTGAATGTTCTAATTCTTGACTTTCTTCAGGAATATCCGCTGGTATCCAAATATTTACACGATAATGAATAATCTGCACGTCAGCATCTGTATAGTCTCCCAAATCAGATTCAATATCCGAAGGTATTTCTCAATGAGATTATCAAATTCATCAACAGTAATAATCTAAGTTGATTAGGAGTCCACTAGTTTGCTTGATATATTGCTTAACTTTTGATTCATCATCTGGAAATATATTACTATATTCAATTATCCGTCATTACCCGATAGAAATAAAATATCAAAAAAATTTGACAATGGTGGCATAGTGGTCCCTAGAAGGATCACCCACTTATTTGGATTATTCATGAAAACTTCACATGGAAAGCAGGTAACGAACATAAAGAAGATAATATATTATATTTTGATCGATATATCTCTTACATTTCTTATTGATATGCTCAGAAATACAAAATATCAAGAGTAGCCCAATATCTATTAACTCCAATCTAAGAATCACTTTTGAAAATCTTAGCGCCATCTTACGGCGAACAGTCATTAGAGTTGAGAAGAAGATGAACAAACGCGAAGCATTTGACAGGTCGATCGTATTAAAAGAATGCAGCGTGCAATTCTCGCCAGCACCTTTGATCTATCTTTGATCGAGATATCGTATGTTCTGAAGCTTGGCAGCCATTGAGCAAAGAACTAGAATTTTGTTCATGTTGAAATAACTAATGAATTAGAGCATCTCCCTTTCTTCTGCGGAAGTGATTTGAAAGCAGTGAGTTATTGTGTGATATCGAGGTATGTAGGAATATTTTTGCCCACATTTGATATCTGTGATAATGAAATATATTTTAACAAGAACGTGGGATATTTCTTCATGAAGTCCCGTTATCTGAATTCATCTATTTATGTTGCTCAGTAAACAGCGATTAGATTCATTCAGGTCAAGCAGATAATTGATTCCAGTGCAGTACCATATTTATTTTTCAAATGAGTTCAGGTGGAATTACAAATATCACATGTAATATATTTATTGAATCAAGATATCGGTGTTCAGTCTCATCTGTTTTGATTGCTTTCTCTGACAAGGGTTCATTGGGGTTTAAGAGGGTTTCTCAGATATGACGTATCACTTACACTGTATTTGGATATATTTTTGGTGTCAATCACGAGAAGTATGTGATATAGTTGAATATATATATTTTTCATGGTCTGGGGTTTTTCGTACCCTTTCTAATTTGGTGATATTATCACGAGCTGTGATTTTTGCTTCTGACCAGTGAAGCGATCATATATATATATATATATATATATATATATATATATATATAATATATATATATATATATATATATATATATATATATATATATATATATAATGTATATATTTAATCCTTGGAATTTGGAATATTCTTTCATTCTCTAGAAAACTTTTTGAAGAAGTATTTGGCGATTGGTCAAAGATAATTCTTATACACTTTATCTGAATATCATTGCAATTGAAGTCATTTTCGTATATCAAATTGTTCAAATTAATTGTGCTGAATTTGATTTTATTCTTTGGAAAATATAGTCTTGGCTGATCAAGATCAGAACAACTCCCTTTTTTTTTGTATAGAGTAAAGATCAATTTTTGTCTAAATCAAAATTTAACCTTGAATCTTCAATTTCAGCATTGAATATTAATGACAAATCTCAACACAAGCTGATTTGTATGTTCAAATAATTTCAAGCAATAATCTCTTGATGAGATTACACTCATCTGTAACAACTGTGCGTTGAAGAGTGCATTGAGAAATTCCAAATTCCAAGAAATTGAATTTTTAGTAAAAACAAATTCTACACAAACAATATTTTTTTCATGTTGTATTGCTGAGAATAACATTCCATGGACAGAAGCTGATGCTTGTATGTTCCACCTGATTGGTCGCCCAGCCAGGCCCCCTGATTGCGAGCCACACGACTACGTGAAGTCTAGCTACGAGCTACACAATATTCAATCAGAAGTACATCGTCGTCGATAAAACAGACAGGTTCAGCAATATTCTTTGGAAACTCATAATTGTAAATATTTGTTATACTGCAAAAAAACTCTTGCATATTTGTTAATGATAATATAAGTTTGGTATTTGTTTTATTGTTGTAGTGGAAACAGTGTTTGATTTGCAATTTTTATCGGCTAGAAAGTTTGAATTTTTATCTTAATTTAACAAAAAATTCTGGCGTCCATTCAAATTTACAATTCCTCAACAAACCTTTGCTTGAGACATAAATTAATTTGAAACTAGCAAGGCGGTCCAAAGAACTCCACACCGCTCTTCACTGAATAGTCTGGACACTCTATTACAATAATTATATATTTCTTCAATTATTCACAACTTACCTGTCATCATTTCCAGAATTCAGAGAACTATTGAAATAACTTGTTAGAACTGACACAACGATACGCTCGCTAGATATTCCGAACGATAATGGCGCTATATTGTTATTTACTGTTTTATTTCAGTATCTGAGCAACAGATGGTATTGATTATCAACACTAATCGAGTTTTCTGATGACGCACAGGGTTAAACTAAGACATATGTAAAGTGGAACATATTAAAATTTTAGCTCTGTAAAAGCAAATTAAATTTACAATTTTTTTTATTAATAATTCAGGGGAGGATGACGCAACCGCAAACACCTGCCAGGTCATAATTACCCTGAGTATCTAACATCAGAACATTAATTTACAAACTCTTGGCCTTGTGCTTAACAAGTTACTCGGATCGACTGCAAGCTCTTAGACTAATAGTGATTCTGAAAATACTCCTGGAAATCATACCTGTTGCCAATTCGTTTAATCCAATCTGATAATCCGGGACATAAGGTTTATTTGCTGATGCCCCAGATTCTAGTTCGTATCACCTACTTGTGGAGGTCATCATATTTTAATTCGATACTTACCTTTTAATAGCTTCCGCATAACTAGAGGCGCACATGACGATATACTATTTCGACACAAACAACTTATATTAATTTCATGTTTCCATTTCCACTCCGATCTAATTAAAACCCACCCCGTGCCTTGGAAAGCCAATTTGAATGTTGTTAAGCAGTTAATTAGGCCAATATACAAGTGTAATCCCCGCTTGAATGCCAAATACGTTAACCGCATATTCTGGCTTATTACATACATAAGATCAGAATAAAGATACGGAAGTTTTCTGCCCTCAGAATAATGTTTATCATCTCTATCTATGTAAATGAACTGCGCTGGGGTTGAAATGAATATACAATGCAAAAACTATAGGGATTCAACCCGAGCTTGGATATTTCAAGGAGTTATGAGGCTGTAAAAGGCGAACTATTTAAGCGGTATGGTGTCTGTTCAATAAATTTTAGATGGGATGCAATACCGTCTCAGAGTTGAGGCTCTACATAGGTAAAATACAATTCTCATTCGATATTTAACTTCTCATAATATGATAATGATTGAGAAGCACGTATTATACCAGGTATCCCAAATTCAATCACAGGCAATCCTGAAGGAGACTGATGAAAATGTTTCTCTCAAAAGTCTCAGGATTTCCTGAGAGCTACATTCTGGTATAATTTTGAAACATACGGGGTGTTCAGTGTAGGTGCTACAAACAAAATATAATTGTGTTAAATTCCGATATATCATTCAATGTATAATTTTTTGAAATTTGGTTATAGCAACTCTGTATCTCAATGAAATTATAGGGGAAATCTTCAGATATGCATCAGATCAAATGGAAATTATTCAAAATATACTGGATGTTCAGATGATATAAGCGTAATATTACTGCAGGCTAGTCGAACCTTCATTTTAGGATCATCCAAATCGAAAGGAAGAGCAGTAAAAACAATATCTTCAAATAACCCCATATACAAATCAAGATTTTTTGGTTCAAAACAAATTTATGAAGTTATGAAGTACAAGTGAGTGAAATTAATTCCAAATGCCACCAGAAAAATCATTTTCTGAACTTAGATTGTAAAAATAGAAAAATTGGTCTATGGGGTGACAAAGTCAGATATAGCTATCATCTCACAAAGCGATTGTGTGATTATATTTTGATAGAGTATTCTAGTTTATGTTCATTGTTGGAACTTATAAATTGATAAGTTACGTTCATCTTTTCAATTTGATGAATAAAATATATTTTTGAAGTACTCATAACCTTCATAAATTCAAATTGTGATAATTGAAAAAGTTTGAATAAAATTGTTACACTGTGGTTACACTCGAAATCTTCTACGGAGAGTGCCCTACCCTTTTTAGGCATATAAACTATAGAATCAGAACAGTGTTTGAGTTAGTATAAAGACAGGTTTGTCTATCTGTGCCATCAAAAGCAGCCGGAGTCCAGTCTCAAGGGCTGTAATTGAAGCCTACAGACCATTGGAGATATCAATTAAGTCAAAAGACCAGATATCCGTATCTCCATCTGTTGCTAACCCTAGTAAGTGGAGTAAACCATTATAAAATCTGGCGTCCGAGGGTAAGAGTTGAGTTTTGAAAATAGTTAAAATACGTGTCTTGGCGTCATAAATAACGTGACGTGGCGTCATAAATAGCGTGACGTGGCGTCATAAATAACGTGACGGGATAAAAGTAATTATACCCGACACTAGAAAAAACGCTTCACGAGTATGCTCAGAATTAACCCTTTCAATGCTCTTGACGTATATACACGCTAGCCGCTCAACTGCTCCAGACGTATATATACGCATCGAAAATAAAAATTAGATAGGATTACTGTATTTGGATACACTTGCTGATAATGTCATTTATATCTCTAATCTGTAAAATTAGTTTAGTTAAATCTTCGGAATATCCACTCTTGGAAAATTCTCCGAAGCGATAAAAAAATTGTCATACTTTATCAAAAAAAATACAATCGCGTTTGTATACCCTTGACCCATTCCAATGGTACAATTTTTGTTTCGCAGAAATGCGTTGTTGTCAAGTTGGTTACTTCGGATTACTGAAAATCTGATATGGGGATGATTCGAAGTGATTACCATACTCATCAATCAGGCAAATCGTGCGATGATATTGAACTTTGCGGAAATGTGCTGTTGCCAAGTTATGGACGCTAGAAATAATTTGGTAAAGTTTTATAGAAATTTTGCTTGAAGAATATCAGGATAACTCTTCTGCTCAATCAGTTTTTTTTGTGTAATTTTCGTCTCCAGAAAATGCGTTGTTGCCAAGTTGGTCACTTCGGATTATTGGAAATCTGGTATGGGAATGGTTCAAAGTGGATACTATATCTATTGAATCAAGTGAATTTTGCAAAAAAAATCGTCTTTGAAGAAATGCGCTGTTGCCATGTTATGGACGTTGGTTGTCGTTGAGGAAAGATTTATGGAAATTTTAGATAAAAAATAAATATAAATCTTTTTCCAAAAAATATGAAAATTTTAATTGCAGAACACGAACATAGATCTTCATCTATATTGATTTTGTTTTTTGTTTTCCGTACTTTAAACATAAACGGATGTATTGTTACGAATCCATACTACGCCCCTGGAAAATGAAACGCCACTGGCCAGGATCCCAAGAAAACACATCGAGTTTAGAGCGGAAACGAATCGAGAACCAGCATTACGCCGCGCGAATATCACAGTACAGATTTTAAGTCAGTTCGGAGGGTATAGACTACAGATTAGCGACTTCGGAGTGTTTACTTCCATTATTCGCCAATACATTTAGGCTAAACTGCACACGATGACGTTTTTTTCTAATCTTGTGCGGATTTTCTACAGCCCAGACATGAATATTGTGGAAATTTACTACTTCATCGCGGCTAAATTTAGCCTAGTCAGTAAATGGATGCGAGATAAAGAATTCGGATTTCTTTCGCACTTTCCAAGTACCCACCCAGTGAACTGCAAGCGTCGCGGGAAATCCCCTGGAAGCAATCCTTGAACACGTTGAACATGGTATGGATATAAACTATTTTCACTAAACCGTGAAACACAAACATCACACTTACAAGTAAATCAAATTGCTGTTACAATTTGAACGTCAAAGGCGTCAAAGGGGAAAACAAGGTAGAAAGTCATAGCCCACTGAGTATTTTAGTTTGTTACTTCAATATTCCCCTTTCATTTGCCAGCAATCTTCTCGAAAACTGTTAGCTGATTCAAAAAAATGCAGGAGACCAAAATTTCAGGTTTTTTCATGGCCAACTTAACTGTGATATTCAATTTTTTTTTTTTCCGAAAATAGAAAATTTTGGCTATAAAAACTGTAGGCAACCCTCATTCACCCCTTTGACTCAGTTACCTTATTTTTGAAGCAAGAAATGAATAGCGTCCAAAAATCCAAGAGCCTGTGGATTTTCCGAACATTTGATGCATAATTGTAGCCACAATTCAAAATTTACGATTTTTTTCGCGCAACTTACGATGTCTGTAGTTCGGAAGGGGTGAATTTAAGGACACATGTTTATGGGAAAAAAGTCTTATTTTGACCCAAGGAATGCGCCCTCAAAATATTTGTTTTGCATTTTGTAACGCTCTGTACATATTCAACTGACATTGGATAACCTTCAACAATCACCCATAAAGCTCTCGCAGACGAATCGTAATATGAAGAGTCCGTAATATGAAGATGAGTCCGCAAAAGCCATTTGCTTACGTGCTACATACAATATTTCTTTGTACAAGTTTTTCAAAGAATGTTTTATATAAAAGCATTTCATTTCTGCCATCAAAATGAGGAAATGTCAATAATTAATCAAGTATGGCAACTTTAGGAACTGGAAAAAATTCCAAAATTGCAACTTTTACGAACTTGTCCGTGAAGTGTTACCATAGCATTTTTTGATTTTTTTTATCCTGACGTAGTTTTGAGGAGCGTGTACAAAAAAAATATTTCAAAATATAATACACCGGTTCCCTCTCGCAGGATAGGCAGACGAGTACTAGATCGAAATCGAGACTTACGTTTAACCGAAAGACATTGCCTTGAATTAATTCCAAGAACTAAGAATACAACGATGTAAAGTTTGCGCGAAACAATATAAAAGAAGGGAAATCGGAGATATATGTCGCACATGTGAAGAACCATCGTGCCTCATTCCTTGTTTAGGAACATAACATACAAAAAACATTTTTGATTTTTTATTAGTTATGGTATTTTGTATGTTTTTTCCAGTTAATATAAACGTCAATCCAAAATATATATAATTTGTTTTCTTTGAATACCCGATGAATTGGCCCACACTGCTCTAGACGTATATATACGCACAACCTGAAATATTGCGCATGTGAAGTAATATTTCAAAAATCATTTTCGCAGTGAAAGGGTTAACGCACATGTGTGTTTCCTTTAGGGCTTTCAAAACCCTATATATCAAAATATGGATTCAAGATCGGGGTATATTCCAAGGGGTTCTTTGACGAGAGCTAAATTTGACGGTACACCCCAAAAGAGAACTGAGTTCACATATTGTTTTTCAAAAAGTTTCTAAGCATCGTAAGTAACATATCGGTGGTAGTATGAAAGAATCTAGGACACCTGGTATACCTTCCCCTATTGAAATTTTGCAACGAACACAATCTCTTTTCCATGAAATATATATCAGTTACACGTTTATATCGGGTCTCAAGCGCATTGCGAGTGCCGTCATGGGATTAACAGAGCTGTGGAATATTCACAATTACATTTTCAATGTAGTTTCATTACAACAGTTCCGTCCGTTTGCAGAACATTAAGGTAAAAGCAGATCAAAATGATCGTTTCATTTTGTTTTATGATTCCACACTTACGTACAATAGAAACATCAATAGAAATAGTTGTTCCTCAAGGAGCATAAAACATTATACAGTGCGCCTTTTTATAGACCCCTTCTGTTTACTTTTGAACGGTTTGACGTTGAACGATGGGACGAGAACCATTTTGAATGGTATCACCGATACTACTTTTTAAAATAAAAGACATTGTGATAGCTCGATAGATGGCGCACATCAACTTAAAAATTTAAAATAGCATGTTGGGCCAAGTCGGACATCGTTGGAAAGATAATTCAATTATCTTGCCGAACATCTAATTTTTTTCGAATTTTTTTAATACATTTTTTTACAATCTGCATTTGATATGTCAAGTATAAGTGTGGATCTGAATGGTACCCTTACTTCGATAACTTTTGAACGGTTTGATGTGAAGAATGAGACATTCATTTTTTTGAATGGTATTATCAATTCAACTTTCTGGGAGAAGATCTTTTACAATTACTCGACAGAGGGCGCTGGGGGCACATCAACTTGGAAATTTTGAAAGGCATAGAAATAGAGTTGCACATAGTTGAAAAGGTAATTTAATTTTACTTTCAACCATGATTGTTCTACGAAATGAGTAACTCGAAATACGGTCGATATAGGAAGATTCATGACTTTCATAACTTTTAATTTTTGATTCCGTTTCAAAACTTCATAAGGTACAGATTTTGAATCCATACAATAATACAATTTTCGACCCAAATAATACCCCATTCATTTATTTTTGATGACCATAATCATAACGGGTACCATCTATTGGATTTGGTAAACTAATAAAGCAGTTACCTAGAAATGACTAATATGAAGTTGGATTATTTTGTCGATTACTGAGACCTTCTAATGTATGAATGATTATAACACTACTTACCTGTTCTTCATATTAGAAACGAATTATCGCATTTGTATTCAGTAAAGAGTTTCACCTAGAGTGAATTCATGGTAGGGGGGAAACACGATTGACAATAATTTTGCTTCATATTCTCAATAAATAAAAATCCTACATAATAGTTCTTTTTTCATTATACTTGACATTTCAAATGCATAATGTGAAAAAACGTATCGACAAAATTGTAAAAAGTTAGAAGGTTCAAAAGAGAATCGAATTATCTTTTCAACGATGTGCTACTTGACTTCCCATGCTATTTGAAATTTTCAGGTTGATGTGCCCCACGCGCCATCTATCGAGCAATCACAATTATTTTCTTTTCAAGAAGTAGTATCGGTGATATCATTCAAAATGTTCTCGTCCCATTGTTCTACGTCAAACCGTACAGGAGTTAACAGGCGGGGGACTATAAAAGGCCGCACTGTATATAAGCGTTACCAATCTCAATACTTCCGAGTGATTAACTGTCCAGAAGAATCTGGCGCTGGCTTCAGTACCTTCATCAATCGATAAGTTCAGGAAATTCGGTTTTATATTTTGAAAATGCCCTGACTATTATGGTCAATAATTATGTGGGAGTAGTGTCACATATCAGGAGAAGGACAAATGATTCAGGTAATCGATTAAATTCATTTACACAAGCTTTTATTCAGTTTCACTTGTTAGTTCGTTCGTTCGTTCGTTTTTTTTTTTTTTATGTTCTGGTTCCCACGAAAAGGGATATCCTGTAATGTTCAGAGAACATCGTGGGAACCAAGGGAAAGAAGGTAGGAGTTGGTGTTCTTCTTAAATTTCTGGAGGTTGTATGCCTCGGGGAACACCTCCCTAGGCAATGAGTTCCAAAGCCTCGCTGTTCGTTGGATGAACGAGTCTTTAGAAAGTGATGTTCTGCAGGTCTCCAAAGTGACCACGAAGGGGTGTGATGACTGAACTTTACGGGTTAATCTCGAAGAGACTGCCAAAGCAGGAACGATATTTCAGAAGAGCATCGCCCATGAAAATATCTATAAAATAGAGACAAATCGCCAACTTTTCTACGGTGTTCCAGACAAGTGAGCGAGTTTGTAAGCGAGGCATCACCGACGAGACGAATTGCCCTTTTTTGGACCGAATCCAATAGCCTCAGGATATGTTTAGGTGCCGCGCTCCAAATATGAGAACAGTATTCCAGGACAGGTCGGATCTGTGCCTTATAGATCATAAGCAGCTGAGTGGGGGTGAAATAGCTCTTGGCACGGAACAAAAAACCAAGTTTTTGGGATGCACTTTTGGCAATGGACCTCACGTGATTTTCCCAGGGAAGGTTATTGCTGATAGTAATACCAAGCATCGATATGGATGACTTCAGTGGTATGGTTACTCCTGACAAAGTTATGTTAGGCACAGTGAGATCGGCTTTTCTAGAGAAAAAACATGCTTGTGTTTTGTTTGCATTGAATTCTACCAAGTTATTAGATCCCCACTCGAGAATTGTTGCTAAGTCCATATTTATATTATTAACATTTCTTCCTCGTTCATTTCTGGTTTCACGGGCTGATATAGGGGCCCTGGAAGAGGAAGCGTTATGGAGGGTACTATCATCGGCAAAGCTGTGTACTGGACATGAAGTTGCTTTCAACAGGTCGTTGATGTGAAGTAGAAATAGTGTTGGTGCGAGAATAGATCCTTGCGGAACACCAGCATTTATGAGTAAAGTGTCAGATGAAACTCCATCGACCACTACATGGAGAGACCTGTTTGAGAGAAAACTAGCAAGCAGAGAACACAGCTGAGGGGGCAAGCCATAAGACGGAAGCTTGGCGAGGAAGACGGAAGCTTGGCGTTCGTTCGTTCGTTCGTTCGTTCGTTCGTTCGTTCGTTCGTTCGTTCGTTCGTTCGTTCGTTCGTTCGTTCGTTCGTTCGTTCGTTCGTTCGTTCGTTCGTTCGTTCGTTCGTTCGTTCGTTCGTTCGTTCGTTCGTTCGTTCGTTCGTTCGTTCGTTCGTTCGTTCGTTCGTTCGTTCGTTCGTTCGTTCGTTCGTTCGTTCGTTCGTTCGTTCGTTCGTTCGTTCGTTCGTTCGTTCGTTCGTTCGTTCGTTCGTTCGTTCGTTCGTTCGTTCGTTCGTTCGTTCGTTCGTTCGTTCGTTCGTTCGTTCGTTCGTTCGTTCGTTCGTTCGTTCGTTCGTTCGTTCGTTCGTTCGTTCGTTCGTTCGTTCGTTCGTTCGTTCGTTCGTTCGTTCGTTCGTTCGTTCGTTCGTTCGTTCGTTCGTTCGTTCGTTCGTTCGTTCGTTCGTTCGTTCGTTCGTTCGTTCGTTCGTTCGTTCGTTCGTTCGTTCGTTCGTTCGTTCGTTCGTTCGTTCGTTCGTTCGTTCGTTCGTTCGTTCGTTCGTTCGTTCGTTCGTTCGTTCGTTCGTTCGTTCGTTCGTTCGTTCGTTCGTTCGTTCGTTCGTTCGTTCGTTCGTTCGTTCGTTCGTTCGTTCGTTCGTTGGTTCGTTCGTTCGTTCGTTCGTTCGTTCGTTCGTTCGTTCGTTCGTTCGTTCGTTCGTTCGTTCGTTCGTTCGTTCGTTCGTTCGTTCGTTCGTTCGTTCGTTCGTTCGTTCGTTCGTTCGTTCGTTCGTTCGTTCGTTCGTTCGTTCGTTCGTTCGTTCGTTCATTAGTTATGGTAGTGAATTTTGACCGATTATTTTGAAATTTGGCAGGTGTTCATAATTCCGCTGACAATGCATTTCCGGTGACAATGCATTATGCGAAAAAGAATACATAAATTGCAAAAAACTCAGTGGCGCACTTTTTTTTGGTCAAAAATGTTGGTTGAGGTGCCTTCCGGGACGCCACTGGACATGATGAATTCAATCTCGTTAGGGCTATATTAGCCCCTTACTACCCCAAATAACACTGCCAAATTTCAACGATTTCTTTTTGAAATGTTGACACCCTGTATCTTGAAAACAAAGCATTACCGGACCTTTGGTTATATGAATTTTCGTCTTAGAATCACTCAAAGAATCACACCTTCGAGTTTGGCCACGTACTACATAACACCCTGTATTTCGGAATGCTAAGATTCAACCCCTATCAAATCAAAAGAGTAGTTTTATGGAAGCTCTTTGAACTCCTTACTTCTCTCTCGAATATTTATTCATAATGCACTGCGAAATATCCTCCTCAATTGCGAATGAGTATCTGAGGTGATGAATCATCATGGGGATAACGAGATACAAACAGCGTAATTCGAGTAAACACCTTTCTGTGAACTCGAGAATCCACTTCCATGCAGTGATTACATCCCTAACGAGATTCTGGCAGCTAGCGTTCAGCTTCTCGTACGGAAGATATGTACTAGGAACGAGTCAAGTCAATAGTGATGAAGTGAAACTGAATTCAAGTTGTGATTAGGAGCCAAGTTTTCCTTTGATGACCTGTTTTCTCAGTTTCTAGAATTGAAAACTAATGGTTTCAATCAAGAAGATTCAAGGAACTTATTCAACTGATTCATTGCTTATTTTTTGCCATGTTTCACCCAATTGTTTACCAAACGAATGTTATTCGAAAGTTTGAAACATAAGGGATATGCCTAAGTGGTATTGCAAACTTGTCATCCGCGAAGTGATATAAAAAGGATTGAAAAATAAAAGTCTGTCACATTCAAAGCCTTTCATTCCAGTCAGTACACAGATAGAAGTGACAAATATTTTGCGTCTAAATATTCATGAGTCATAAAAATTCAGTTAACGATCAAATAGAAATATTTAAAATGATATTAAAATGTTTACCAGAATCAGTGGCTCATGAGAAAAGTGCGGTATTAGTTACTAAAAATAATAAAAATTATAACTAAGAAATAAAGACATTGATAATCAATAATCAGAATTTAGAAATAATTCGTTAAAAATATTGTATGTGAAATCCAGAATCCGTAACAGGGTCAAAAAGGGTGTTTAATATGGAATATGCCTAAGTGGTATTGCCTACTTGAAGCCTGCCATATGCAAAACGGTCTAAGTTCAAATTCGGAAAAATTACAAGGGGGATAAAAATAAAGTTGAATTCAAAACTGTTTGGCACAATCAATTGATATTCATACCAATAACGTTCAACAGTCATATTCAAGCAAGATGGGGCTTATCGATCATGATAGGCTGAATTTTCGCCTTTAACGTTCATGGCCAAATGTGGCACTGGACCCTTTTGCATATGGCACGCTTCATTTGTCATTCGCGAAGTGACATAAAAAAAAATTAAAAATAAAAGTATGTCTCATTCACAGCCTTTCATTCCATTCAGTACACAGATAGAAGTGCCAAATATTTGGCGTCCTAAATATTCGATGTAGTCGATTAAAAATTCAGTTAACGATCAAATAGAAAAAATTTAAATGTATGTTTAAAAATGTTAAAAATGCTTCACCTAGAATCAGTGCGCGTCATGGAAAAAGTGCAGTATTTACTTACTAAAAATAATGAAAAGAATAACTAAGAAAATAGTAAAGAAATTGATAATTAATAATCAGAATTTGGAAATCGTTTGTCAGGAATATTGTGTGTGAAATCCAGAATTTGTACCAGGGTCGATAAGGGTGAGCTTAATTTTTGTAGTTTGTATTTATCTGGAATATAAGACTTTTTCCAAATATTTATTAAATTGAATAACATATTCATTTTCTACGAAATCCCACCGAAAGTGGAAATGTTTTACATTGATATTTTAACCACATATTTGGGTTTGGTCATTTTGTCGTTTTTTTTTCAAATTCACAAATTAAATTAGCTTTTTACTTTGAACTACTCAATAAAATCTCCATTATTTTAGTAGGCATAAAAACAAGACTTCACACTGTGAAATACATTCCAAAATATTTTGACTTTGTTGTTGAATCTGTCCTTGAATATTTACAGTTTTATTATTGAAACAAATTAATTTTATATCCAGTTTGAGTAAAAGATTTACCAGAATTTATTAATCATTCATCCCAAGCGCGAATTTAAGGGAGGGGTTCAATGGGGGTAAATACTCTCCTCCCCCAGGCATGTTCTCATTAGTCTAGTGCTAGGCATGTTCTCATTAGTCTAGTGGAGCAGTGAGTTTACTGCGAAAAAGTCTACTGAAAATATGAACGATGGCTCATTCGATTCGAAATGTGGTTCTGAAAAAGATGTATTTTTCGATTTTTTCGCCGACGAGAATTTAAAATTTTTTTTTACAAAAGAAATAAATAAAATGGCCTTAGTTTTTTGGTAATAGCTCAAAAAATATTGATGATAGAGAAAATAAAAAAGGTTTTCGAAGAGGAGAAAATTTGCCATGACAAGTCCCGGAACTCTTTCTCAATTATTTAGAATTTCAATCCAACGTTGAAAATGGGGCTCCACATGGGCGTTAATGCAGGAGTACAGCACCTCTCGAGAGAGCAATGCACATAAAATATTTTTTATATTATTAATTTAAAACTTCAAAAAAATTATAGTATCATTTGAACACTTAAAAGAATGTAATTTAAATTTTAAAAAAATGTTTAAATTTTGATAATGTAGGGCTATTGTTAATTAAGTAGTTTTTTTGGAACCGCCGATTTTATTGAAAACCGAATTGTTCACAGAATTTCTTTGCTTCCTGGAGCACATTTTACATGTGTACCCAATAATATCACGATATAAAATTGTATGAAAGTTGATTATTTTGTGAATTATAATTTTCTAAAGTTAACAAAGTATGAAAAATCGAGTAAATATTGTCAATTTTTTTTATTGACGTATCACATGATTATCAGTTTTATGTCTGACAAAGGCATTTTACGTTTTAAATGAAAATACGTGTTTTGTTTATAAAATATTTATGAACAAATATTTTTCAAAAATTATTTTTTCAGATTAGGTTGAAGAGTTTATGATTGAAAAAAATATAATTTCAGTCAAAGTTTGTTTCTAACTAATTGTTAAGTAAATAACATTACCCCTGGCTATGATTCCAAAATTTATATGGTTTCTATGAGGGAATGGTAA
Organism: Gonioctena quinquepunctata; assembly: GCA_018342105.1. Classification (NCBI taxonomy): domain Eukaryota; kingdom Metazoa; phylum Arthropoda; class Insecta; order Coleoptera; family Chrysomelidae; genus Gonioctena; species Gonioctena quinquepunctata. The sequence goes on along the minus strand of JAFIRS010000203.1, from coordinate 522,714 downwards.
AGTATTTCATGTTTAATTTCGATAACTTGAGAAAATTGTCTGAATTTGGAAAGTAAACTACGAATGTTTTCAGTTACATATAAAATGTGTCGATACCATCATAGGTGACTTTCCATGAAAATCCCTAAATATTTTAGGCTGTCATTGCAATAGATCCCGAATGATTCATCCTGGATATGGGTGTTCAGTTGTTGAAAGGAGGGTGAGTTTGTAGCATATTTCTCATTTTTTTAAGTTTTGGTCCTATAAACTATCAGTTGTTTTCCGTTGAACCATTGAAAATTGATGCGAGGTCATTCTCAGCTTCATTTTTCAGAGTGGTCCAGTCCGTATCATGATACACGATGGCTGTATCGTCCGCGAAGGTTGTTATTCTACCAAACTGTGATAGTTGCTAGAGTATGAGATATATGTTGATCAGCATTAGACCTAGTACGGTGCCCTGAGGGACACACCTCATCGTTATATTGTGATGTATTTATCAAAATATTCACAAGTTGTTTCCTTCCTTGTGGTAACTCTTCATCAAGTATTTTCTACGCCCCTGAAACCAAAAATTAAACGTGTGGACAAGTTGTTGTGATCCAAAAAAAAAAACACTGATGATTAGCTCAAAGCTGACACTTTCTGAGAAGTAAGCCGGCGTTATAAATAACGGGACAGTGCAATTTTTTTAATTTGTCAAAAAACTATGCCTTTGGGAAATAAGCTCAAAGCTAATTCTTATTTATATTATACATAAGATAACCAAAGTATGAAGGAGTTGTATGCCATACCGATGCAGCGTCTCAAATTCTCCGACAAACTCAATTAAACGTGAAATTTTTTCCCCTTTCGAAATACGAGCTCAAAGCAAATTTTTTTACCCAATGATAAAAAAAAAGTCTCATTACCCGCCATACTGATTCAAAACTGTAAAACTTTACACTAGTCCATGTATCATAGGTACAAGTATGGCGTTTTTATGACCCCCGTGGTCCATTTTGATGAATATAAGCAATTCCATACTGATAGGGGGTCTTTAAATGGCCGCCATACTATGAAACTATGATTTTTCTTCAAAATATTAATATCATTGGTAAGTCCTAGAAAATAATTCTCTAGTGATTACATTGATGAAGAATTGATATGAAATTGCATTTGCAACGTTTTGTGACAAATTAGGACCTATATAATTTATTGAAAGAAATCAAATACAGTGAATTTAGGTTGAAATACATGTATTATTCATCCTCATTAGATGTTTCTTTTTCATCGTCGCTATCTTTATCTGATGATATGTTGTAGTAAAAATCACCTAAATCACTATCTTCGCCATCTTCCTCCTAATTCCAATCTTCGGTGTATTCGTCAGAGCTTACAGTTTCTGCAATTGTAATAATTTGTGATATTCAATTATATAATTATAGAAGAACTGTTGAACTATGTAATCGACATCCTCAAGTATTTTTTCTGCATGGTTGTAAAATGTAATTTCAGATAATCGAGGCTCTGGAGGAGTCCAGCATAAGGGAAATAGCAGTTGACCTCTTTAAAAGTTACCTCAAAGACCGCAAACAATCGGTAAAAAATGGGGAAATTATAAGCCATGAAAATAAATTGACATATAGAGTCCCACGAGGAACTGTTCTAGGGCCAACGCTTTTTTCAATCTATATTAATAACCTACTCACCCATAAATCTAGGGGGCAAATTTACAGCTTCTCCGACGATACAGTTATTCTTCCACTTCTGATTCTTGGAAGAACCTGAAAAGATAAATTGAACAAGATTTGGAAACTATCTTCAACTGGTTTAGACACAAACTACTCACAGTGAATTTTGAGAAAACTTATCACGTTCCTTTCGCTAGCTATGAAAATCACAGATTTTAAAACTTTTGAACTGAAAGTAAATCAAATCGATGCCAAAATAAATGCAACTAATGAAATAAAATACTTTGCTATAACTTTCGACTCTCACCTCAGGTGGAATTACCAAACTGAGCAGGTAACTAAAACACTAAGAATTCTTCTGTATGAATTTAAATGTTTGGTGAAGATATTAACTCACAAACAATTAAAAATATTATATCATGCTCTGGTCGAATCAAAATTCTGCTGGGGTGCATGTTCATACATACACTTGCGAAAGTTAGATGTCCTTCAGAAGAGAATCTTGAAAATAATTTATAGAAAGCCTTTATTATATCCATCCGAATCTTGAGAATCATGTATTAGATCTGGGACAGCTATATTATTACAGAATATTAATCTATACTTACAAAAACAGGCATCTACTGAAATATCCAGAACACCAATACAACACAAGTGAAAACACAGGTAGTTATGTTACCGTTAAAACTATTAATAAAACAATTGCAAAAAAAATTATCCATACGTTTCTTCGGTAATCTTCAACAAACTCCGCGAAACTTATGAAAACTATCTTCTGAATATAAATAGTCCCAAATGTTCAAAAAATTCATTAAATCGTACATACAACAATCCGATCGGAAAGAAATACACAAAATAATTTAATCTCTTCCCCTCGGTTGAAGTTTCCCTCATTCAAACCTTTTCTTGTTAATTTTTTTTTCTCATACTCTTTACATTTTGCTTTCCTACATTTTCATAAATTTACCTACATACCTATTATATTTTTCACATTCTTATATTATTCATATTTATATACTATTATACTTTTAAATCTAACGCAATTCTTGAATTTTTATGTAATATGGCACTAGGATTCTCTATCTGAGAAAAAACTACCGTTGTACATGTTGTCAAATCTGACGTGTTAGGTACTGTTCCATCAAACACCAAATATCTACCATTATTGTAGTATAAATACCCATATACAACCGTTCATGGTTTCTTTGGGTTTCTGTTTATTGCAATAAAAAACGTAGGTATATCCTTCAACGGAATTATATTAGGTACATAGTAATGATTGAACTAAATGTAACTCAGTTGTTCAAATATATTTATGCAGTAACTTATTATTATTATATTTATATCAACCTACGTCTTCATTCGCTTGTTCATCGTCTGGTTCGGTTCTCGCTTCATCGTTTAGATTATGAATAACTAGCTCGTCAATTCTGGATGGCATTGCTTCACCCTTGAATTACTGGAAAGTGTAAGCGCATTCGAATCATTTCCAGCCATAACCATCAGCAGAGTAGTAAATGTGCATCGCACCAAATGTTGCTGACGTAAAGAACCCTCATCAACTGTCGAAATAATTTGGCTCTACATGGTGGAATTGGAGAGGACATCGAAAAATTATGGCATGGTCATAATCGGTGATGAGACATTTTTTTCTATCATTGGTGAAAAATTTGCTTGAGCTCGTATTTCATAGAGCATCAAAAAATGCCACGTTTAATTGAGAGGCCGTTTGAGACGCTGCATCGGTATGGCACACAACTCCTTCATACTTTGGCAGTCTTATGTATCATATAAAACAAGACTCAGCTTTGAGCTCATTGTCCGCGGTCATAGTTTTTTTTGGCACTTTCAAAAAATTGCGCAGCGCAACGCCAACACCTACGGAGCACCATACTTGTTTATTCAAAAGTTAAAGCTTTGAGAAAATCATATGTGATTTTTTTTTGCTGGCTCTTGTTCTAACTGTATCGATGGCCTCTGGTAGTCTACAAAGACGCAAGGTGTTTTCTTATCAATGCAATCACTCAATTCTGATGTTACTCTGGCAATTGCATCATGTGTAGATTTCTCCTCTCGGAAACCGAATAAGCTACAAGATGAAATTATGTGACTTCTCCAAATAATTCATTTCCGGCATTCTTTTGAAAACACCCCGAGACAAATTCTGCTATAATCGTTTCTATACCGAGTATAGTAAGTCATGTGTCACAGTTTCTATTTATATCTGGCTGACAGGTACACGTTCGCCGTATATTTCAAATAGTGCGATAGGAGACATGTGTCAGAACAGACTGCAATAAATTTATCAGAGACGCGTATGAAATATTGATCGACCCCTCAAGACCGAATCGCATCAACTGACCCTTGTCCAGGCCCTTCCGAATTTCAGTATCGATTATTAGTAACGCCAAACCAGGGTAAAAAACATAAAATGAACGGATATTATTTGTTAACGATGTTTTAAAAAAGTATTATGGACATTAAACCCAACTACAAGTTTATCTTTCGGTCGCAAAGAATAAAAAATATCAAAATATCCCTATCTCATAGAGTAGACGGCCCTTCTAAATGTCCGGAGTCGAACAAAGTGTTTCCTCAATATCAATGAAATTTCCACTTCAATATTGCTTGTTTTCCAGTTCATATTGATGACAAAATTTTGAATATTGCCTCATAACTAGCTGTTTTTCAAATTCCAATCTGAAAAATATAATACTCGAAATAAATATATATCTTCCTGATGGTTCCCCTATCGTATATTTTGAAAGGTTATACTTATAATTATGAAATTTGGAGGGGGGAAATAAACGGATGTACGCTTCCCAACTAGTCGTAACAGGTGACGTCAAGTCATAGATGACGTTACAGGGCCACTCTGACCAATAATTTGAAGGAGGTATTTTATGGCAAGTGACATTTTCGTCTTGAAAGGTATTGAAGTAATACCTATTCAGTCATATTAATTTTGTTTAGGTTTAGGTTGATTTTGATGAAAAAAATAAATAAATACTAAAATTAGAATTTCGGATTTGATTAATAAAGATTTGAGAACCAGTTCTTATATTGGGTGTTCAAAATATGCTCCATCTACTTCCTTACAGAAAAAAGTCTACTTCCTCACAGTATAAAGTACAGTTTCCTTACAGAAAAAAGTAAAGTTTCCTCAAAGGAAAAAGTACAGAAACGGCTTTTTCAAGTTTATAGATGAAATTCAACACTTAATTGAATAAAACTCGTGTCATGTGGTATTTTCCTCGACCTCAGTAAGGATTTGACTGTGTTGATCACTCCATTTCACTTCGAAAGCTTTTCAAATATGGAATCAGTGGAAATGCCTTGGATCTCTTGAAATCTAACCTAACTAACAGGAAACAAAAAGTATGTATTAGGAAACAAAATACTGAGTTCTTCTCGGTCTTTACTGAAATTGAAAAGATTACCCAGAAGGTTGACTGTGTTGACCTCCTTTCCAGCTTTTATATATATATATATATATATATTTATATACTTAAATATACTAAAAATATTTCCAGATATTTGTAAACAATCAAGTACTTCGTCGAGGTTTCACTGAAATTTCAATATCATTCTACCCATTAACAGACACCTTACTCTGGAAAACTCAATTTTAAACAACTTTTCTGAAGTTTCAACATATTTTAGTACTAACATGTTATTATTTAACAACGTTAAAACAGACTGCATACTTTTTTAAACTGTCCACAATAATATCACCTTCCCGGAGAATATTCAGCTCGGAAACGATAGTAAATCTTTTTCAACCAGTACAAAACTGTACGGAATCTATATATAGATGACAAATTAAACTATGAAATACATATCGAAAATCTCGCAAAAAACAGGCAAGTAAATGTCATGCAATAAGAGTTTTGAAAAGTGACTTAAAAATAGATGCTCTGAAAACGGCGTATTATGGGATTGTTTATCGCTTTCTAAAATATGGAATATTAGTATGGGAGGGAGTACACAACTAGAACGAATTTTCATCATGCAAAAACGGATATTGAAGACTATGTTGAATATGAAATATACAGATTCTTATGGTAATACTTTCAGATGTATCAAAATGCTTACCGTATATGCCATATACTTATATGTTTGTGTACTTTTTGTGTACGATAATAAAGCAAATTTTGGAGAAGACAGATTCAGACATGAGTATTCTACCAGGCAGAAATCCAATTTTATCGTTCCCAAGCATAGACTGACAAATACAGAGAAAGGGCCACATTATGCATCCATTAAATTCTATAACATTTTTAATCATTAAAGTGCTCAGACAAATTTGAACATATTGATCTGTGTCGACATCGAGCCATATTCTTACAAAATTCATGGAGAAATATTTACACAGTGAATAAAGTTAAACTCCAGATATGAATTTTATATATTCTATTCTTTCATCAAATCCTATTGCATTTTAAAATCTTGTCTCATCTGAAATGCAAATGGTTTTTCAACGGGTTTAAAAATTTCCTACATTCTTCCTACAACTCTCGTTTGTTTCACAATGGTTTTTAAAACTGTTTAGTCGTAAACCTTAGATTCCAAGTAATCCCACAGAAAAAAATGTAATGGTGTGAGGTCCGGTGACCGAGCTGCCCATTCTATCGAAGCTCGTCGCCCAATCGATCTACCACGATATTTCTCATCTAATGTGCAGGAGCACCATCGTGTTGGAACATTTTTTCCAAGTCACCGAGTTCATCTGGATATCTTCCAGGATTTCAAGGAATTAACGGCTCAATTGCGTTTTGTAACATCTCCAGATACAAAGTTAGGATTGAGAAAAAGAGGCCCAACTATTTTTCAAAAAATTGAGTATGTTTTTTACGAAAGATGTGAGGATTTGTGTAACTCCAATAACTCATATTTTGTGTGTAAACATTGTCATTGAGGGAGGAAGAACATTCGTCACTAAAACAAATTGTTCCTATGTAGTCTGGTTGTTGGTTAATTCTATTGGATATATTTTCACAGGATTCTACTCTTTGGTCGGGGTCATCATCTGGAAGTTGGTGCACCATTTTTAATTTGTATGGATGAAATTTGTTTTCAGCCAACATCATATGTACTGTCCTAGGGCTGACTTCACAGATGAACGAAACGTGAGATTTTACTACCAGTTCTGCAATTATGTCGCTTTTTTCGTCATCACTACGCGTTGGTCGACCAGATCGTTTGGCATCTTGAACCCTACCTGTTGCTCCAAACTTCCAAAGAAGCTTCCTCAAATAATTCCTCGATATAGGGCGATCGGGGTACCTCTCATCAAAATGGCGTTCCGCTCCATGGAAATTGTGTCAACATTCACCAATCATTAAGACAGCTTCTACTTTGTCAGCTTCATTCTGCCTGTGTAAACTTAAACTAAATATCCAAGGTATGAACACTTTTGCAAAAACTTAGCAAAGTAAAAACAACTAAAGAATTAAAAAACGTCTTGTTTTTTGACAATCAACTAGAGGCGGACTTCTCTATTAATTGAATACAAAACTAATAATTCAATTTTTATTTATTTTCCATCAAAATCAGCCTACCCAAACAAAATATACGACTGATGAGTATATTTAATACCTTCCAAACGAAATGTCACTCACCATTAGGTCCCATTCAAAATTATTCATCACAATGGCCCGGTCACGTCATCTATGACTATTACGTCACCTGTTACGACTAGTTGAGAAGCCTACATCCGTTTATTTTCACCCTACAAATTTCATTATTATAAGTATAACCGTTCAAAAGATACGAGGGGGGTGGAGGGAAAAGGGGACTTTTGACTAGCACTGTATATACTGAAGGCAACATATTTTTGCATAATGTTATGCACGAAATTCTATCCATATCGTATCAGTTCGATTTTGGTTTTTGATCGTTATTTTTGTTCCGTTGAATAACTGAAAAAGAAATTGGATGACGCAGAGCTTATGATTTCACTATTGTCCCTCTGTAATGTATATAAATAGAGAATAGTAAACACTTGAATCACCTGAACATTGAACGTATGTAAACAGTTAGTACTTTTATCAAGTTATACAATTTTACCAACTTACTTTTATTAGTTTGTGTGACGCATACTTGCTGCACTTTCCATTGATCGAATCTTCATTTCAAAATTGAATAATGAGACAATATAACTCACTTATGATTTAAGAAAAAAAAAACTAATATGTGTTCTACTTTGCTCCGAAATCTTACATGCCCAATAGAAATATTCAATTCCACAACGCTCATGTGCTAAAAATACACGAATAATTTCAAAGACCAAACGGAGCTGCCGTAAAACGAGAGACAACTTTGCCACAGGTCCGGGGTTCAATCCTCAAAACGACCATATTTTTATATATATTTTATTTATATTTTATGGTTGCTGTGAGTACTAACATTTTAAACAAATTTCATTCCGTAACTCGATTGGCCAGGTTTTCTTCAACTCCGAATGGAATTCGATATGGAGACTATTTATATTTGCATACTTTCGTCGCGTAAGGAGAAAGCGTTATGCTCCCTCCATGGTGCCAAACGATCCAATACATCAATTAATATCGAGGTAGCAGAATATGTTACCATCAATCTCATGTATCCACCTTTTTGTGTTTCTTTTTTTATCTCAATATTTTTTCCTTCGATAGATGACGTTTTCTATTCGATCACATTTAATTCTTATTGTAGCAAGCAATACTACTATACAGGGTTTTTCATAATTGAATGCTGATCCTGAAGGGCGATAATCCTTGGATGATTTCAAGAACAATTCTTCACATGAACATAGGTCCACAACCGCTTTATTTCTGAGATATAGGATGTTGAAATTTAACAAAAAAATTAATTCTTCCCCAATATTTCTGAAACCGCTTTGTTTTTTTTTTTTCCAATTTTGGTACATGTAAAGTACGCATAAATTCCATGATAAAGAAATTCTTAATTTTCATCAGTGGCGTCCCTGTTAACATGCCCTGCCATATTTTTGATCAAAATAATGATACGCCACTGTCTTTTTTCCAAATAAATATGATTTTTGTAATCTTCTCTCGAAAATGATCTCTTGCCTTTTTTTCGTCCGGCGAACGATTTTTGAGTTAGAAAATAAAATGCATTCATTTGCTTTTCCCTAAGCGAAATCAGCCGTTGAAAACTAGTAGGATTATCGTGTGGGCTAGAAACATCTAGTATGCTAAGAACACATTTCTTTGTTTTCAACATAAACAATTTAGTCACTTCTTTAGCTAGATACGTGATATTATTTACGTTATAAAAACTTGTTTATATAAAAAAACATGGTAAATTTCACAAATACCGAATAAGCAGACATGCATTACTTGTATGGGCTTGCTGACAGAAACGCATATGAAGCCAGGCGACTGTATCAAGAGCACTTCCCAAAGAGAATGGTTCCTGATGCTCGAACGATTTCAAGCACCCACAGAAGGTTATGTGAAACAGGAAGTTTTGAGCCAAATCATCACTTGAAAGGGGCACATCGGACTGCAGCAATCGAGGTAGCTGTTTTCAATTCAGTTGACGAAAATCCTGAAATAAGTATGACGCAAGTTGCCAATAATTTGAATATCGCCCATATTCTAGTATGGAGGATTCATGATTATTCATTATATCCCTATCACATGCAACGGGTTCAGGCTCTACTTCCTCGAGACTTTCCAATACGAGTCAACTTCTGCCAATGGTTTCTCCAAACAGTTACCGAAAATCTTTTATTTGACAAGGAAATTTCATTCACGGACGAAGCTAGTTTTACTGAAAATAGGATCAGAAATTTTCATAATTATAATTTTTGGGCCGAGGAAAATCCGCATGCAATCGTGAAATCTCATCATCAGGATCAGTTCTCATTAAATGTCTGGACTGGAATTATTGGAGATTACCTAATTGGACCTTTTTTTTACCACGCAGATTAAATGGACATAATTATCGCCGATTTTTCGAAGATAATTTGCCAATTCTGTTGGAAGATGTTCCTATTTTAATGCGAAATCGCATTTGGTTCATGCACGATGGTGCACCTGCTCATTTTAGTGCTCTGGCACGCGAATATTCAAACCAAAACTTTCATAATCGCTAGATAGGTCGTGGGGGAACAGAGTCGTGGCCAACTAGATCCCCAGACTTAAACAGTCTTGATTATTTTCTTTGGGGACATCTTAAGACTTTGATGTACAGTCAACCAATTCTAAATGAGGAAGAATTGTTTAATTGTTTTTTCTTCTAAGCGAAAACATTTTTTATTAATGTTATTGGGATTGGAATTTATGGTTTCCTGTGAAGCAATAAGGAATACTTCAGGAATTTTCCAAAGAGTACGCGAGTCAATGACAAGGATGGCTGAAGCGTGCATACTTGCAGGAGGCGGACATTTTGAACAGTTAATTTGATTTTGGTATTTTTTGTTCATGATAGTTATGTTTTTAAAAATAAAAAATGTATCTTTATTCGTACTCATTACAAAAATTGAATAATACTCACCATAAATCCATAAAAATCCTGCGTAGATCCTTTGGTTACCACAATTGTGAAATTAAGACTAGGAAAAAAAATCGAATAGGGACCGGGAAATGAATGTATTTTATTTTCCAAATCGAACACCGTCCGCCGGACGAAAAAAAGGCATAAGACCATTTTTATGAGAAGATAGAGGACAATTATTATTTTTTTATTTATTTGGAGAAAAGACAGTGGCGTATCATTATTTTGAACAAAAATATGACAGGGTATGTTAACAGGGACGGCACTGATGAAAAATTAAGAAATCTTTTATCATGGAAAAAAATTATTCTTATGCATTTTTGCATGTACCGAAATTGAAAAAAAAGACATGGCGGTTTCAGATATATTGGGGAAGAACTGATTTTTTTGTTAAATTTCAACATCCTGTATCTCAGAAATAAAGCGGTTCGGACCTATGTTTATATGAAGAATTTTTCGTAAAATCATCCAAGGTTATCGCGTTGGATTAGCATTCAATTATGAAACACCCTGTATATCCTTTTTCCAAACTCCTCCGCCACAGTAAAAGGTATTTGATTCCTGATAATACTATTCGTTATATTATATCAAATTGACGTGCCACATATTCAATGTAAACCAATAATCCAACTTCGGCATACAAAAAACATAAGAAATGATGTCCAAAAAAGGATATAATCGTAATATAGAAATATAAAAGAAACAAAAATATCTTCCACGTATTACCACTCAACGATAATATCCGACTTGTATTCGCATAGATATCCTACCACTCATGTATCGTTCAGAATTTCCCGCAAGCTGAATCGTATGAGCAAGGGCTAGATGCTTGTCACACAGACTTATATATAATAGAAAGAGACTGAGAGAGATAGAGGAGAGAAAGTCGCATGGAGGGGGCAAAACGCTTTTTTTTACGTGACAATTTCTTTCAGTCAACAACTGCCGCAAGCCGCATAAACGAATTCCGTTTCAAAAACATAAATTTCATCCCTATGAATTTATTATTACACCACAGTTGTGGTGTGCACAGAAGAATAGAATTTTGTGAAATAATGTGTGCCAGGATCAGGGACCATCCGAACTATTTAAAAAACATTTGTTTCAGTGATAAGTGTTCTTTTTCATTATGTGGTATTGTTAATAGACAAAATGTTTGATACTGGAGTGAAACTAATCCACGTATGAATAGGGAGGAGCAAAATCAGTATCACAAAATGTATGGACAGACATTTGAGGTAACCATATAATTGTTTCCATATTCATAGATGTAAATTTACCTGAGCAATTAATTATACCCGAATATACAAAAAATCACATATCTCATTGATGGGGTAGTAAAAGCGAATCCATTGGATTTTTGACATGCAAATAATATTCCAACAGGATGGAGCCACTTCTCATTATTTTAGACAGGTTAGTGAATATTTTAATGAAATATATGCTGATAGATGGATTGGTATGAGGGGGGAAATTGATTAGCCGACACGTTCCCCAGATCTAACGCAAATGGATTTTTTCCTTGGGCATATCATAAGTCAGAAGTAGAGAAGACTGAGCCTTTGACAACCGATGTATCGCAAAATCGTATAAGAAACCTGCCATTTCATTTTTTTCACCCAAATGACGTCACGTTTGTGCGGATCACGTCATAACGAAGATGAATATTGCTAAAAGTAGTAATTATGGTTTCATACAAGTGTGCCAAATTTTGTTGAGAAACATTGATCGTTTCAAAAGAAAATATGGGGGACTATTTTCTGTCAAGATAAGATATGTTGAGGATATGTGTCCGATGTTAAAAGTTGACGAAGCCTGATGATTCATTCATCAAATGCCAGAAAAATATCAACTTACTTGGGTAGAGTATTTTATATTCGATATGATCAAATCCTAGAAGACCATTATCAAGTGGTCAGCCGTTTAATGAACACGATTTGCAGATATTCAAAATATGCTCATTATAGCAGAAACAATTGTGGTGAAATTTTTTTGACAGTTCTAACAACCATTCAAATTTTGTCATTTTGTGTCATATGAATCAATTTCGCCCAATCATGTCAACATTACACTGATAATTGCATTCAGTGCAATTATCAATCACTATGAAACACGATTGAGTTTGACAAATCCATTCCAAATAAATTTCAAAATGTCACGTTTTGGCAATGCGAATGTTCAAAGTATAAATGCTCTAATCAAAGAAAAAATTCCCAGAAATACAACCCACAGTCACAAATATATTTGGGGAATATTCATGGAATTTTGCCGCGAACGAGAATATAAATTAAATGAACATAGAAGCTTAGGAGAATTCGCGTCGATACTAAAAGATTGGGCGGTCAATATGAGAAAGGAAGACGGGACCGAATTTAAAGAAGCAACGGTGAAGACAATGTGGAACGTTTCGTGCAAACTTTTGCAAGAAAAGTACTATCATGACTATAATATTATGATTGACCCGTTTAACAACATAGTATTTAAACCAGCCCGAGATGCCCGCGATGCAATCAGGAAGGAACTAAAAGCAGATCCATGTAAACGTAAGTCCAGTTCAGTTTCGTTAAATTTGTCTGAATTTAACAAAATAATATTGCTATGGGATGAAAATACTCCTGAAGGTCTCATGCGTAAATTTTACTATATTGCTGCTGTAGAATTAACGTGGCGAGGAGGAGAGGCAGTTGATTGTCTGGTGGATTTTTTCAAATCGAGAAAAATAACGATGACTCTCCAACAAATCTCATTGAATACAATCCGGTGTTCAGTAAAACGTGCCAAGGTGGTTCTGAAAGCTGTACAAGTGGTAAATGGTTGGTTTCCAATAGTGAAAGACAAAGCTGCCCTGTACGTCTTTTTCATGAACTGATATCAAAACGAGGCGACAATATTACCTCACCACGACTGTTCTTAAAACCAAATCGACACAAGAAAAATGAAACTGACAAATGGTACGATAATGTACCTGTTGGAAGGAATACAATAAATGGATGGACTAAATCTGCTGCTGAGCAATCGATTCGAATGTAAAGGACAAAAAGTGGCGTATAAGAACAACAATTGCTGAAAATTACTGGTCATAGCAATCAAAATTCTATAAAACCATACTTAAATCTCGATCAAGAACACCTCAACAAGATCATAAATATTATGCGTGGTAATAGATCTTCTATAGTAGAGAACATCAACGAATCTAATGTTAAGTTAAATTTCAATAATTGTACTTTCACTAACTGTACTTTTAATAAATAAATAAATGTTTCATTGGGTTGAATTATAAATTTTTTCAGCTTCGGCTCCGAGCTGTTACCAAGGAACGAGCTTTCGATTGTCATAAAATTATCTCGTATATTATCAATGTCCTAGGGATATTACTACTGATAATGTGAACCATAGAATGTACATTTTGGTTGGACTAATAATGTAATAGAGGCAATGAAGTGACGAAATACTTCGCCAAAAATTTTAAAAATATTTTATTGAACAATTTAAAACAATTAGGACATTTTTTTAATGGAACATAAAATTTTAATCTATCTTAAAGCTAGAAAATACATGAACAAATAGTAAATATATAGAAATGGTAAAGTAGTAATTCAGATATGCTTTGGAAAATACACTAAACACATCGGAATATCACATTGTTCACAAATAGTGTACACTTTCTTTGCGTTTTGTTGGGCATATGCAGAATTGTATTGCCTGGACATATTTTTGTAGCAAACACTGCACTTTTTTCGTGTCACTCTTTTGTGACCTTCCACTTCTTTTAAGGTATGGTTTTGTCTGATGACGAGCTAGGGGCATGTCTGAAGATTCTACCACACTTATATAATAACAATAATAATGTTTATTCAAGTTTACAAATGCATACAATAACGGAGTTCTATCGGATAAACGGAATATATCACTGAAGCTGCTCTGATTGCAGCTTGTGCGTGATAGTTAGTGTGTGGATTTATATCATATGAACAATTACAAACTATGCACTAATGAAAGTAAAAGTAACTGAAGTGTATATTGAAATATTGATACACTCCTGTTGATAAAAAATACTTTTAAATATATAAAATTCGGGGGATAAAAAACAAACACAAGAAACAATTTTTCACCTAAGAGTACAATTAAAAATTGATATGTGAATATTATTATGATCATAACTTCAGTGGATATAAAACAAGACATAGGTCATTTATGTAAAATCATCAAGTGGTTTATTATAAAAGTATGCACAATGAAATATAATATATAATAATAATAATGTGTATTTACCAAGAATACATGTATGTGGTGAAAGTTTACAGAAATATAACCTATAATAAACAAAACAAAAGTCCCATAGAAACTCGGGGTTGTGCATGGGAGTCCGGTATGTATATTATATAATTATTCCTTATATATCTATAACTAAATTAATGAATTTATTCTCTAGCATTTTTTCTATTCTATTCTAATTATACTGCACATTGTTCATCTACAATTCAGAAAAACATGTATATTGTGTCTGTGTAAGCTGTGAATATATTGTTTTTTTTTTTAATTTATCATGATTATGTCTTTTTTTAGGTTTTTTGGTAAATTGTTGAACGCCATTTGGCAGAGGTAATAATGATTCCTCTGGCCAAGATTCTTTTTTGTTGCAGATGTTTTCGTATAGAATTTAGTTTTTTGTCTAGTTTGATATGTGTCGTCTAATGTTTGAAGTATGCTTTTTTTGTTTTTGTAGGTATGTATCATTATGTTGAAAAAGTGGAGTTGCCTCAAGTCAAAAATCTTTGTTTCAGTGATTAAACTTTCAGTTGGGTAATTCCTCACTTTTTTATGAATAATTTTTAGGAAGTATTTTTGTAATATTGACAGACTTGAAAAATAGATTCCTCAAACCATGTTATATTAATTTGTTTATCATTGACTTTGTTATACAAGCACAGGGCATTCACAACTGTATTAGCTGTTATCAGATGAAAAATCAATTTTTTGTACCACTTTATAGTACGGCGACAGAAATGGTAGTATGCTGGCATCTGATTAGACAAATCGATAAACCCTTTACCGTTATTGTAGTCCAAGATCATCGCTGGCTTGCTACGTTCTTTTCCTTGTCAGAAGCTTTTTTTCAACTTGCTTCGTATGTCATTCTGTGACTCTGTCATTCTGTCATTCTTTCCGGTTCAAAATTTGTAATCCATTTTTGGAGCACTTGCCGACATCCGATTGAGCTGAAATTTGGCAGGTGTTCATAATTCCGGTAACAATGCATCATGAAATTTTTGTCAGGGAAAAAACAAAATGGCGGCCCACAAAATTATGAATCTCTCATCATTTACGAAAATATGTGTATGAATTGAACATAATTCCGAGAGTATTTGTCGATAAAAGCATTCATCTGTAATTCCGTCCCAACATTGTGTCTTTATAATAATTCCACTCAGCTCCGATCCCTTTATTATGATATATTCTTACAAGGAATATCAAACCCACATTTTCCAACAGAAATGATTAAAAGACGAGAGCTGCTTGGACTTGAAAGCATCTCTTCTACATCAAAAGGTAGTTTTGGAATTAATTGTTCTTTGTCTGAAGGATGTCTTAATTATTGTTCCGCCTTTAGTGCACACACAATTGAATTGTGCTGTACGAGTCGAGGGCAACACTTCTAGGAACTTTCTGTGGTAATTAACTCCATTTCCTTATCGTCACAGACGCGGCATTCTTGATTCTGACGGAATTGTATGCGATGGCGATGAGAGTCCACATTGTTCAAATATTTTCCAGAGTGAACTATCGATTTCGTTTTTGATACCATTCCATTTTTTACACAACAATGACGTAGCCCGTTATATCGATATCTTCATCTTTCATTAGAGAGACTGATTTCGGAAGTTTTATGGGCAAAGATATACCGGGTGTTAAGATCCTCAGACAAGCCATGGTTTCAGAGTTCAAACTTGACAGGGGTGTTGGGAATTGAAAAAAATTTCAATATTTCATACGCACCCATCACTTCCAGTTTCACCGAGAACGACCCTGGCGATTGTTGGTATGAGGTATTTTTTATGAAGATAACAATTAGCGTACCTACATTTCATCTTTTATTTTTATAAATCAAAATAAAGTGAAAAAATTTCTTGAAAAAGAGGAATGGACTGATATCTTGACATCAAATGACCCAGAATATGCTTACAACCTATTTATTGACAAAAATAAAACATATAATCTTTTATCTACTCAAACTAAATCCATAAAACTTTCCAAAAAAAAACTGAAACCTTGGATGACTACAGGTCTTCCAACATCAATCAGATTCAGAGACAACCTGGAGAAAACATTAAATAGGCGGTATACCGAAGAAATGAATGAAGAATACAAAAAGTACAGAAACTATCTTAACAATCTAATTAAAACTCATATGAATAATCATTACATAAATAAGATTCATGACGCCCAACAGAATTATAGGAAAATTTAGCAAAATTTAAATGAAATGATGAACAATAACTTGAAATAAAAAGATAAATATAATATTACAAATGAAAGTGGACAAATAATTTTTAATGATGAGGAAAAATCAGATTACTTTCATAATTTCTTTGCAAATATAGAGCAACAGATGGCAAGGAAAATTGATAAACATGACACTATCCCGGAAATTGAATGTAATATTGCAAATTTTTCAGTATCAAGAAATGAAATTATTAAAATAATATCTACTTTGAAAAACAATAGCTCTCCAGGTACTGACAGTATAACAGCGCAATTTATAAAAAAACACAATTTACTTCTATGGAGTCCTCTTTGTCATATTATTAATTTTTGCTTCGTATGGGGTAATATACCAGCTGCTTTCAAGGGATCTATAACCACCCCAATTTTCAAAACTGGTGACAGAAAACTTACAACGAATTACAGACCAATAACCATTATCAATAATTTTGCTAAGGTTTTCGAAAAGTGTTTGAAAAATAGACTGATTAATTTTTTGGAGGAGAATAATATCTTATTTGAAGGCCAATTGAACTGTCAACTGAAAATGCAATATTCCAACTGATCAACAGTGTATGGAAAAACTTTAATGACAAAAAAAAAGGCTTGATGGTTTTCTTAGATTTGGCTAAAGCCTTTGATACTGTCAATCATCAAATTCTCCTGAAACGTCTAGAAACTATAGGAGTTAGAGGAATTACACTAGATCTATTCAAAAACCATATATCTGGCAGACAACAAAAAGTTAAAATAAACAGTCTTCACAGCGATCCCTTACTTATCACCATGGGCGTCCCACAGGGTACAGTATTGGTCCAATCTTATTTTTGATTTATATCAACAGTCTTTATAAACTTTTCGACATCAATTGCAGGATAATATCTTACGCGGACGACACTGCTCTTTCATGTGAAGGAAACTCATGAGAGGAAGTCTACAAGAAAGCTGAAACAGGGCTCAAATATGTTATCTCTTGGTTGAATATGAGCCTTCTGAGTTTGAATCTAGAAAAAACGGAATTTATTGCATTTTCCACAACGAAAAAAGATCAGCCCATGAATAACATACTCACTATTCATAAACATCTCTGCCGATCGCCAACGCAGTGTTCATGTCCAAAAATTAAAAAAGTTGACAACAAGTATTTGGATATTTATGTGTACCAACACCGATGGGAAGAACACGCAGATAATACAGTTAAAAGACTTAATCAGTCAGTCTATAAATTCTATCAACTTAGAAATCTTAATAATAAAAAACTCCTACTTATGATTTACAACTCACTTGCTGAATCCATATTGAGATATTGCATCATTATATGGGGTGGTCTTAGTGAAACATCATTACACGTTCTTGAAGTTATGCAAAACACTATATTAAAAATATTTTTTAAGAAAAATAGAAGATACTCAACTGAAGACCTTTACAAAGAATTTGGCTTATTTGAAGTAGGAAAACTATACATCTACCATTGCCCAATATGGATGCAAAACAATCCCATCTCTCATATAAGCCATATATACAACACACGTGCTAAATCTGAACAGAAAACAAATGCTCCTCTCTGTAGACTTACCCACACGTAGAGATTCATATCATACTTTGGGCCAAAACTGTCAAACCTAGTCCCTATAGATATCAGAATCATCCCTAATAAATTCAAAATGAAATCTAAACTCAAATTCTTTGACTGAACCTAAATTATAACAAACTAAAAACCGTGTATGAACTTGACTGAAAAAAACAAAAAACAAAAAAACACCCTACTCTCTCTCCCTCATCACAACAAATTTGATCTTCACATTGTATATGACTCTTTTCTTCTCCTCAATTTTCATTCTTCAAAATATAGGTATAAACTTTCAACTTCGACTGATGACTACAACACAAGCTTTGCTCAGATAGATCAGTCTGGAACATAATCTGTAATTCATAATTTTTCTTTCTAGTTTCAGTTATGAATTGATATTGTAGATGGAACTTCTACTTACCTGAATAAATTAACTTACTTACTCACTTACTATTTTATTTAGTTCAAGTATTTCTCAGAAGACATCCATTAATCGCACAACGAACCAGTGAAGCTGTTAGTGCACATATAATTTTCAACTTATAAAAGTATCTGGAATCTCCAGAAAAATCAGAACTGAAGGATGAACGAAATATGGAGCGCGTCTCCTTTGTGGTAACATGCAGGAGTTACCAAGAATATAAAAATAGCATGCTCTTGAAGAAGAAGAAGACGAGAATAAATTGGCAAGAAAACGGTAGCAAAACGAAGAAAAAAACACAGAGGCAAGGAAAATTATATCGAAGTGGAATATTTTGTCTGTAAAAAAGTCATACTGAAAAGTTGATATTTAACTTACAATAACAAAGTACCCAGCAAAAATGAATGAGCAGTAAATAGACGGGCGGTTGCTGTTAACTGCGGTAAGATGTCGGCAGCGGCACACCGATGTCGGTTAATAATTGAAATGATATCAGTTTTGCCGCTTTGGCTGAACATACGCATATTTATTATGGATGTGTTGAATTTAGCCAGAAGTTAACCGTTAAAGATTTGCGATAATCGCGCCGATGTCGTTCTGACACAATATGTGGCATTACGCGCCGCACCGCTGCGACCTCTGTAATGAAACTGCAATATTGGCATTACTGAATATCCCGTTGGCAGTTGGCCCTACTGCTGATTTCATGTAGGATGTCAAATCGGGTATTTTTTATTTTGTCTCGTCATTGTGATATATGGTCATGAAAAATAATCAGTGACGAGAATTTTTTTAGATTTGTGTGTTGTCATTCTATTTTTTCAGTGAAATATTTTTCCAGGCCAGTTTGAAATGCAATATCTGGGAAATATGCAAATGCAATATCTTGGAAACCATTTCAGATACAATAAAAATGGTTGAAATGAAGAAAAAGTTGTCTGTTTCGGTAAATAGGAACAATCTGGCTCCACAGTTTTAGAAATCCTCTACAATTAGTGGCTTCAGAGAGTGAAAACAGTGAATTGTATATATCTAGTCCATGAATCAGTCGATTCTGTATGTTTGGTGAATTTATTGTGTATAATAATGACCTATCTTCCTTGAAATTTCACTGTTTTCGAAAATGCTAGATTTTTCTTGGGCGCTTATATAGGCCATTTTGTTTTCATTGAAACCGTCTTTACGCTCATGGCCTTCCAAGACACCCTATACTTCCATGT
Organism: Gonioctena quinquepunctata; assembly: GCA_018342105.1. Lineage (NCBI taxonomy): Eukaryota > Metazoa > Arthropoda > Insecta > Coleoptera > Chrysomelidae > Gonioctena > Gonioctena quinquepunctata. The sequence continues at coordinate 502,860 of JAFIRS010000203.1, read as the reverse complement.
ACTGCATTTTGAATTGGACGCCCCTGTATATTTGCATAGATCATTGATGAAATCCCAACAGTGGAATGACGCGGTTGATTAGTAGGATACCCGCAATCGCACCATAATCTGTACCATGCAATATCAGTTCATCTTAACTCTGTCTGTCCGCTGAAGTCCCGCTATGTTATAAAGCGGGTGGTAGTCTGGAGGCCTGCTGATGGCTGTCGCGACACGAGCTAGCCGGGCCGACGACGTATCATGATAATGGCCCGCTTAGGTTGTCTGTCGGCTGTTTTCAAAGTGCCTCTAGAGGCCCACGCGTAACATGTTTGCTGGGTATCGTCGTCGATGCATTTCCAAGAACATAAATAACACATACCTGATGCAGACGATAACGATCTTTTCATGTGCCATATGTGGTATGAAGAAGAAAGTGAAGAAGTGAACCAAGAGACAGAAAATGTAGACAATGACAGCCACGGAACAGATACAGAGACAAGGGAACAAGATATTGATGATATGTGTAGTAGGACTAAGGGCGATGAGAATAATACAAATAATTTCGAAAATATATATGAACTTCAGAAAATTACTAGTAATGCAAATAACAACAAAGGTAGAGAAGATAATAGTGAAATCGACGATCTCTTCAACAATTATAAGCGGGAATTCAAATCAATGTTCAATTAAGTTATCCACCTATGTGTCATAGTTATGAAATAAAAAAATTCTAGTTTGACACTTATACATAGGTAATGAGTACTCTTTGACGTTTCTTAACTGTCCAATAATGAAAATTTTCAAGTCCAATAGCTAAAAAAAGTGTCCCATAACTAATATTTTTCCAGTATTTATTAAAACCTTCACGATTCTGAATAAAACTGAGCAAATTTATATGAAAAGCATGAAACTAACTTCATATTAGTACTTCCAACTAAACCGTACATCGAAAAATAAGCGGGTGATATTCATTTCCAATCAAACAAAACCTCAATTGTCCCATAACTGGGTAGTTTACCATTTGTTTTTCAGCAGCGTTTTTATTTTTGCACCTAGAGTGTCCACTGGACCCACTTCAACCAATCTCATGGACTTGAATGATTAGTAAAAAATATTATTCGCTAGCTTTTTCTGTCTAGTTGTGTATCTTCGGCGGTTTGATATTTCCAAAGCCACTAATTGTGAAAAAAGAATTTTTTCAAAAAGACATCTTCCAGACCCACATTCCTTGGATTCTAATTTTAACGACTAATCCATTGATAGTTTCGAATCGAAAATCGGATGAATAACAATCCTAATACAAATTATGAGGAAACTGGGTACTCTCTCATCAAGATGTTGATAAAAATTAATGGAACTGAATTGATAAAATAACCCGTGTACTAAAATTTATAAAATAAGTTTTAGTCATCGCTGACAATGATTCAATCATTTTTTGTTGAATTATTTGGTTTCAAAAAGTTCGTCGCGCGAAGTGTTTGTTGGAGAAAAAAACAAAATGGCGGCACCAAGATGGCGGACGAGATTTGTAATTATGGTCCGATTTGATTCCGAATTGGTGAGTGTGGGTTTTCGGGGTCGAAGATTATGAAATTTTTGTGAAAATTCATAAACTCAAGATGGCGGCTCCAAGATGGAGGACGAGTTTTGTGATTATAGTCCAATTCGATTCAAAATTGATGTACGGGGGTTTTCAGGGTCGGAGATTATGAATTTTCTGTCTAAATCCATAAATTAGAAATGGGTTATAGGTTTGGGGGTTTTCGGAGATTATGAATTTTTTGTCAAAATCTATAAATTCAAGATGGCGCCTTCGGGATGGCGAACGAGTTTTGTGATTATCGCCAGATTCTATTCAAAATTGGTGTGTGGGAGTTTTTGGGGTCGGAGATCATTATTTCTTTCAGCTCAAAACTTACAGGGAAAGGAAAGAGACCTTGTAATAACGATGCTCTATTAAAAATGAACAGATTAAAGCGAACTAACTAGAAAGCAAAAAATAAAATAACTAATGAAAAAACGTTTCAAAGATAAGCTTCCATTTAAGCCGCCATAATCTCCCTGAAAAAGGTATTGATTGAAGTTTTTGAAGCTCCTGTAGTACAGAGTTTTGGCGATCGCTGCTCTTCACGTACTCTGAACTTACAGTAAACTATAGTGTGATAAAAAATGTTGTAAGGTACCTTTCTCTACCTCAGTTTCCTCTTGGAAAATCTTTCAACTGGCAAACATCCAATGTATTCAGTATTGAGTGAAAATTCCTCACGCAGTTATTATCATTATCCAATAAACTCAAAATAAAATCACCCATACATACAATTTCGTCTACCGTTGGTCCTATTGCAGCTACGCTATCATCAAATTAATCCAAAAATGCATTCGTCGTCTGTTCATGAGGTTTTAGTTTTTGATCCGTGATCTTAACTCGTACAAGTTTTCATTAACTTCTGAGGGTTGGTCAAACAACTAAGAAAGCGGTTAAAAAACAATTTTACAAAAAAACAACAAATAAATCAAACCAATAGGAATACCCTTTTTTCAACCGTGGTTTTTATCCAACATATTGATGAAGCGTTTTCTGTTTTTTCTCCAAACAGAGGCTTCTGTATTTATCTCTAGTGATTCAATGAAACAAACAGTCAAACATTCATTTGAAAGTTGTCATGTTATAGCGAGGTTTGATGAAATTTATTCAATGACTAAGTGGTCATCTCAAATGGTATACACTCCACACCAGCAGAGATGGAATAAAAATAAGTTCAAAAACCAAAACCTGACTTCGGGAAAATCACGCCCTAAAAAGTATGGAAGTATGTACAAACTATTCAATATTTATCATCTGTTAAATAAACAACTTACACGTGATATATTTTAATGTATTCAATGAATATTCATAGTTATGTTCAGAGGCCGTAGTCATATGCCACCTACCTTAACAAAACAATACATTCTAACAGTAGTAAGCGATCATAAGCTTTGGGCAGAGGGGCATATGACATATCACTATGAATATGTATTAAATACAAAATATATTACGTGTAAGTTGTTTATTCAATTGACGATGAATTATTGATGAGTTTCTTCATGACAATTTCAGATGAGAATATTTCTTTGTTTATACTTTTTAGAGCGTAATTTTTCAGTAGTCGGGTTTTAGTTTTGTGAACTTATTTTTAATTCATACTTTTTCAGAGCGTGATTTTTTCAGTAGTCGGGTTTGCACTTACTTTTCATTTGAATTATTTCTGAACATAACTATGAATATGTATTGAACAAATCAAAATATATTACGTTGTAATTTTTTGGAGAGTTATTTTTCAGTAGTCGCGTTTAAATTTTTGTTGTTTAGGTTTTATTGTTGACATGTACCTAGGTAATATACCGCGTGGAGGTTCTCCCAGCATATGCCATTATTATTAGATGGACCATCGATTTTAAATGATATATTTTCGATGTTTGCTAAATGTACAGTTCCTGAGATATACGAACAATATGTTTATTTTCAAATGGGACAACCCGTATATTTTACAATTTTCTGTTACAGTTTTTTATTGCCGATGCAGCATACAAACTGTTGATGGCCAATATTGACCATTAATTTTAAGAAATTATGAAAAATATTTTTATTGCAACCGTTGGTATTGACATAACGAGAAAATAAAATGGGCCACTTGGTATTTGTTAAAGTTTAAAAATGTCTTTACTGTTTTTGTACTGATAAACATGATATGGATATCAGTTTCATTCCGTTGAATCAAGTAGGTTTTACTGTCAGTAGGTACGTCGTGATTTACTGTCAGTAGGTACTGGACAATCGTTAATTTCATATATTTCGTCATGTTACATAGTATAGGACTGTCGTTAGGAAAATATTAATAATGATATGACAAGAGTGACAGGGACATTGTCAAGAAAAAGCTCTCATCTAAAATCTGTACAAATCGACAGAAATAGCAGTAAAGCAGTAAAGTTCGACTACGTTTATCATTCACAATCAATTCCCATAAGGGTGGTCCTTCAGCAAACCACGTAGAAACAGGTACGTCGTGATGGTTTTCTTGAAAATAGGCTCACCTGCGATAAAAATCAGAGTAAAATTCAATGGCACATTCAACAGAACGTCGAAGAATTGAAATTTTAATACTGAAAGGATGTGGTGACAGGAAATATCATAATATTATGAAATTTGACAACGTTTTATTTGCAACATAATTTGTAGGACATACACACACGTATGAAGACAGAACTCCTATAGCACGTGGTACTGAATCTAAAATTATTCATGAATTTGAGAAAAATGGACATATACGAGAACTCCCAAAAAGTGGCTGCCCTGCTATTCCAGAGCAAACAAAAACTGAAATTTTTTTTGTCGATGGTTGGAGACCCTCTTAGGCTACTAAAGTTGTTACAACCGAAAAGCACATCGGTCAAACTACTGTTCATAAATATTTTAAAAAAGAAAAATGGCATACCTATAAAGTACAAGGAACTGAACGAAGACGATCCAGATCGCGGAATGGAGTTCTGTGAAACAATGTTAAATAGATATGATCTGATCTGATGAGGCTATTTCCCAGTTGAATGAACAAAACTGTAGGTACTGGTCAGATGAAAATTCTCATTGGATAGTGGAGGCACGTACGCAGTATCCACAAAAGATCAATATGTGGGCAGGAATTATTAATAATACCATTATTGGACCTTAGTTTTGGAATAGAACCATAACAGGTGGAGAATAATGGGCATTTTTAGAATAAGAGTTAATTCCAGAATTAGCCAGATCTTTCCTGATGATATGAATCCTCATATCGTGAATAGATCAATTTGGATTCAGCAAGATGGAGCGCGTCCTCATTATCTTCGAGCCGCTCGTGAGTTTCTCGACATTACATTTCCAAATAGCTGGATTGGAAGAAGAGGAGCTATCGAATGGCCAGCAAGATATCCGGATTGGACACCTTCAGATTATTTTTTGTGCAGAGTGTTTGTGAATAGGCCACATACTATCCAAGGACTGAAAGACAGAATTACAGAGGAGATAGCACTAATTTCTCCGAAAACGATTAGAAAAGCTTGATGAATTTTCATTCAGAATGGATTTCTGTTTACAAAAACAAGGAGGTCATATTGAGCATATCCTTTGATTTTTTACTTCAGGTATTGTTTTCTGTTTATACTGCAATATTAATTACAAAATGAAAATGTTTTTCCTAGTTTCTTAGAATTAATAGTCAATATTGGCCATTAACAGTTAGTATGATGCATCGGCAATAAGAAACTGTAACAGAAAATTGTAAAATATACGTGTTGTCCCACTTGAAAATTAACATATTGTTCGTATATCTCAGAAACTGTACATTTGGCAACGTCGAAAATATAAAATTTGAAATCGCTGGTTCATCTAATATACAAAACCAAAATTTTGTCATTATATCTTACGGGGTGTCAAATATATCTTCATATTTCCATTCTTTACGCGCGCACTGTATATGTATTTTGGGTAGGTTTGGAGAGGGAATATGTTTGGCTCACATCTGAAGCGTGATTTTAGATTGATTCCATTATCGAGTGCATGATAAAGCGCAAGCATCATTGAAACTGAATATTTAAGGTTGAATTCCATCTGTGTACCTAATCTATCGTATTTCTGACTTCACTAGTAGATGCAACCGTGATTATTCAAGTGAGGACTTAACCATTACTTCTCCAGTATATCTCATTTTTCGTTACCTCATAGTTATGAGGGGAACAGATGAACATACATACATAAATTCTGGTCAAAATCATAACCCTATCGTATAGTACGCCACTGTACTCTCTCAGTGCCCTCAAATAAATTCCCGCGAATCTGACTATTTAATAGCCAAGGTAAGACTCTTTCTTGCCCGAAAAGTAATTCGCGACATTATTGAAAATTTCCTAAGGTCATAAAAGTAAATGGAAGTGCGGTGTGGCACAACTGGTTTCGAAATCGGAACATGCACCAAGTCAATATTGCATTTCCTGCTGGGGGAATCGCGGAAATCAAACACTTGTGTTCCAGAATTCCTGAATGGAATTGAATACATTACTTGATTTATGCCATCTGATATATCCAATATCTACTCAGCACCTTGGGATATTGAGCGGTTTTCTCTCGGGACGAAGACAATAATATAGTGACTTCGGATCAAGGCATGTATTTGTGGAGTTTATCATGTGGCGTTCATCGGGAAAGCGAAGCTCTCCTATGGAATAGTATATACAAATATTTATTTTTCACTTGATCTAATATAATATGTTTATTGTTTTACGAATAGAATTCTTGTTACAAACACAATGTCATAAATAATAATACTAATATAAACATGAAATATAAAATGTGAGAATAATTGAATTAAAATATAAAATATATATACATATATACATACACATATATACATTTACAAAGGTCACAGGACAAGAACTAGACTAACGATTAGAATTATGTTTTTCACACAGTACAATCGCAAATACTACACATTATAAATTACAGGGCATCATCAAAATATTCTTGTAGGTCATAATAGGCTTTATCACTTAATAGTTCTTTACATTTATTTCTGAATATGTAAAAAAGTCTCTTTGATTTCATTGGGAAGTTCATTGTACATCCTGATTCCATTATATATCAACGAGTTTTGAACAAAACATGTTTTTGGAATTGGTAGATTCAGTTCAGGATTAGTTCCTATTTTTAGTATTCGTACGGTTTCCAAAATGAATATTGAAATAACCGTAAGGATTCTATGTTCTCGAAAAAGGGGTTTACATGAATCCCGCCATTTCGCTTTACATAAGTACCTGATAGCCCTTTTCTGCAAGACAAAAACCGATTGCATAAGTTGTTTACTGCAGACACCCCAAAAGGGTATACCATACCTTAGATGAGAGTCTATTAAGGCATAGTACACCACCTTCGCTGCAGCAAACCCCAGTTCCTTAGAGACGTTTCTCATTGCGTAACAGCCGATGCCAATTTTTTGTTGATGTGTGCAATATGCTGAGAGAATTTAAAATTTTTGTCTAAATAGGCTCCTAAGAATTTCAAAGTGGAGTTATTTTTTATTATGTTATTGTTGAGGGGATATCAAGTATATTACACTTGAATGCTAATATATTTGTTTTGCTGATATTCAATGATAAAAGATTTGAGTCACACCAGTTCTTCATTTTTTGTATGTCTTGGCACATTCTGTTAGGCAATCTGTTTTTGTCCTTGTCATGCCACAATAATGTGGTGTCGTCAGCAAATAAGGTAAAGCCTCCTGAAATCGATATGTTGGTCAAGTCATTAATATATAATAGAAACAGAATAGGACCTAATACAGAGCCTTGAGGTACACCACAATTTATCTCTCCAACGTCCGAGTTAGACGACATTCTTACGAATTGTTTTCTATCAGAAAGGTGTGATCTAATCCAAATATGACTGTTGTCCCTAAAACCATATCTTGTGAGTTTCCGAAGCAAAATACTGTGATTGACACAGTTGAAAGCTTTGGATAAGTCACAAAGCACTGCTGCAGTGGCTTCCCCATTGTTGATTTCATTATACACCATTTGCAATACTGTTGATATAGCGTCGCTTGTACTCTTAAAATTTTGAAAGCCATGCTGATGTGCACTCAATATTCTGTTTCTGTTCAAAAATTCCATCATTCTTTTTTTTACCAGTTTCTCAATTATTTTTGCTAAGGTTGGAATGAGCATAAGGCCTAAAGTTTGCCGGATCTTCTTTGTTGCCACCTTTATGGAGAGGAATAACAACCGAGGTTTTGAGAAACGATGGAAATGTTCCTTGTGCAAAGGAGTTGTTTATCAGTTTAACAAGAACATTGACCGCAGTCTCAGGAAGACTTTCGAAAATTTTAATAGGAATTTCATCAATGCCAGATGCTTTCTTATTTTTTATGTTTCCAATCACTTCTTTCAATTCATTTATATTGGTGGTGTATAATGAGAAGGTACTGTCTATATAGATATCACTGAGATATTCTAAGGGATCGTGAGGAGGTACAATGTTTTGACTGAGTGTTTTAGAGATGGAGCAGAAATAGCTGTTTAGAAGGTCCGGATTCAAGGATGTATTTGTTGTGTTTGCGTACATATTTTTTCCTCTGAGTTCGTTGATTATTGACCAGCTTTCTTTGGCTTTGTTGTCAGCTTCAGTGATTCTGTTTCTATAATACAAGTCGTTTGCAGCCCTGATTACCTTTCTATAAACTTTCCTATAGTTATTGAAGTAACTTGTTACTGCTTTATAATACCTTGGCAACGGTTGCTATCAACAGACCCATAACGCCCGGGGCGTTATGGAGGGCATTATGAATCATAACGCCCGCTAAATGTTTTTTTCTGTAGTTCAATAAATTAATTACTCAGAAAAGTTTTATTTATAACCGTACATGAAAAATGGACTAATTATTTTATATCAAATAGAAATTACAATTTTCAAATGTTCCTGAAAAATTAGTACCAAGTTTGAAATTCTGTGAGTTGACCGATGATGAACGTTAACATTTTCTTTTTCGGAAACGGAATGGGCTATCATGTAGCGATGTTGTTCTTCGAGGAGATACTCTCTTCAATATAGCTCTCCGCTACCGTACTACTCTTCCATTTTCCATGTAATTATAGTGTTTCAAAGGAAGCACCACCTTGAACAAGAAGCGTTGACGACGTTCGGCGTAGACAATGTCCGGTGTAACCTTTCGGGTTTTCCAAATTTAGGTATTTCGCTATGATAGAAGGAACACTTCCTATAGTATTTTCACCTACAGGTAACTCAATGCATTTATTATTTCTGTAGGTTAAAAAAAACCTACGTTGTTTACATCCTTTTGGTCGTAGTGCAATGTACTTTTTAACTAAGTTCAAGGCTCCTGTTTGGTTTGGGAACGCCTTTTAGTGATCTGATGATAAAGTGGACTGTATTCAAATTGAGATTGGGAACCGAATGCACTATTCGACTCATTAATATGTCTAGATGCTTCCGGTGGTTCTTCTCTCGTCTCCTAGAAGGGCCCTCCTGCACTTCTGTAGGTATCTGGACTCAACGGGGGATGACACGATCATATGCACATATATACTGCATGCAATGGTACTACCACAAACAATTATAAAGTTTTTAAAAGCGGCACAGTGCGATTAGAGGATCACGACGATAGAATTATATCAATTGTAACTGCAGAATGGCGGTTCAATAGGTACGTACAACGTCTCTCTCGGTACTATTCGAAGTAGATCAACTCAGACAGATGATCGACTGTTTTCGGGAATGAGGCGTCCTGGTTGCCGAATAGTGCTAACTTTACTAGCGCGAAATAATTTAAAATATAATAACCATAAAAGCGTTCCGTAACAGCTCCTATTTCGCTTTCTTCAACAATGGTGAAACTTTTTGAGGTGCAGGTCTTGGTTTCTGGTACTTCAATATCATCAACTGTCATATTGACCATTTCATCACGTCTTAAGCCTCCAAATACGCCCATTACCAGAACAACTTTATGTAGCAGGAAAGTATCATCTGGAGCTTTTCTTATGAAAAGTAATACTTGTCCACCTTCCAATACCTTTGATTTTTTAGGAATGTATCCTTTCGAATCAACTTTTAGAAATGCCATCAGTTGACTGAATGCTGATATATTAATATTTTCTTCAACAATCAATATTGATTTCAGCTGTGAGTATTTGGTCCATAGACTATTTGCACTATATTGTTCAGACTGAAATAATGTAAAATAAATAAAAAATATTAATATTTTTCACCAGTTCCTGGAAGTATGCCATTAAGACAGTTTCATTTACGGTATTCACTCTGTTTTCATATTTCCATTTTAAAAAATAGTCATACTCCTTCTCGTATAAGTGTTTGGATTTCTCACAGGCAGTAAATTTCCTACCGCTTTTTCAGCTTTGAGCGTCACATTCTGTGGGATCTCCATAATTATTATGAACACAACCGTTTTTAGTTTCCTCCACTAACAAGCTTGTCAATTCTCACAAAAATGCAGCGTCGTTTTATTAAATAAACAACCCTTAGCAACCTCTTCAATGTTTCCATGGCAATTGCATAAAAGCTCACTTGTGCTCAGTTGCCGACCAGAACGCAGTAAATACTATGAGAAGAAATTTATGAATTAAACAACGTCGTTTAAGATAATTTTTTCGTGAAAAATAAAATTTTGTATGCACCACGAGCGTTAAGAGATCCTAACGCCCATCGGGCAACATTCATCCCTCGGGCCAAAGGCCCTCGGGTGAATGTTACCCTCCGGGCGTTAGGATCTATATAACGCACTTGGTACATAAATAGCTATAATCAACTCCCATGCTGGCCGGATTTATACTCATTTATACTGAAGAAAATTCTCACGATGCCGCCGCTACTTAGTATCAATTGTCAGTTTCAAAGTACCCAGTTATTGTTTTTTTTTCAAACATGACTATAACATACAATCATTACATATAAAGAAAAAAAAATACTTCTGAAATTTCCAGCAACAACAAATATTTTATTTATTTATATAAGTACTTTCCTAGATTTTTTTGATGCGAACTCATTGATGACATCATCGAAATTCAACTCCAAAAACAAGTCATTGTTGATATTCAAAATCGATAGGCTTTTTCAAAGTACCCTCTAGCGTCGAATACCGAAGGTAATTTTTCACCATTATTAAAGTTCAGAATGACCTTTCACCACTGGCATTACTAATCATAACATTCTCAGAGCTACTTCTACGTTGCAAAAAGTATCTGTTATTGCATATTTGTTCAAAAACGCCATTAATGATTTTGCAGTGAATGTTGTATCCCTTATGTTCTCGACAATAGAATTCGGGAGATGTTTTAGTTGAACACATTCATTCCCTAATGACTGACATGTCTAAATCATTTGGGTATACATCAATTAAAACTCGTGCTCCAAAATGAAAAAGTACATGTGAGATCTTTGTAGGCTTCAGCACGAGTATTTACTTCACTCACCAAATGGTCGATCGCTTTGAGGAACACCTGAGTTCGCATTCTGGACTGTGGTGTTGATGAAGTTTCAGTATCAGCTCCTTCAAAAGTCAATTCCCTCTTACTGGTTCTGATCTCCTCTCGATTTTTCAATTCTTTTGAGAGTAGTTTCATAAATATTGAACTTTTCTCGTGAAGATTGATAACGTGTGTAAATAGTCCACAATATCTTTACTTCGCCCCACATCCAGAAGTTTGTAGGGACCTCGCCTTTTGTCAGGCCGAAATCTTTTTGGGTGCACCTGTTACCACAAACCCGTTACTTTCCACAGTCACTCGCTACGTTAATGGGTTGGCCGGGTAGTAGAACCAGGATTTATTTATTTATTGCCACTGTCACTCGTTTTGTTGAAGTTTTGGCAAGGTGGTAGAACCCGGAATTTCCATGGGCACTCTTTTGTATTAAATTGTGGGCCTATGTGGTAGAACCCGGATTTATTCATTTATGACAAGAAGCAACAATGGGACAAGGTAAACATATTCAGTTCCACCATTTCACAGTTGTGCTGTATCTATTTCACTCGATGTTGTACTGAGACCCAGACTAATCTAGACCGAAAATGCTGACTCCATAAAACTTAACTGAATTGACTTGTTAGTGATACCAAAATGACTATAAAGTTTCAATCGAGTAGTTGAATAGTTGATAACTCCGAATGATAAAGCAAAATTAAGTTCCTATTGTTATCCGTTACAGACCTGGGCTTCCTATAGGTAGCTGCGTTGAGTTTGTAGATTCCATGTCGGATTCCAACTTTTCTCCTTGTACCTGAATAGAATTCCATTGTAGGAGATATTGTCCGGACCAGGACTCAAGATGAACTGCTTTTCGATCGATTCTGGACTCGCTTTCATAGGAAAAAGACCGTATCTAGGGTTATCCATTTTGTTTCCAGGAATCCCAAATTCCTGACTTGTACATGCCAATATTAGAATTTTTCGAATGGATTTGCAATGTGAAACTTGCACAAAAATGGTCCAAGATATCTGTTTCACAATAAGAATCAGGTTTCTCTCCAGTAAGAACACCGCATTTGCCAAATTTCAGCTAAAACTTTGATGCTTTACACTTTGTTGACATGTGAAGCTCCCGGACAATTTCTAATCTGAAATACAATTCTCAGGTACCAGGGCTTCCTCGTTAGATGGAAGTCATATCAACCTGATGAGTGAAGTGTATTCTTCCTTTTGAGATATTAAATCAGTGTAGAAATATTATTGGAAGAATACAGGGTATCGTAGAAGTTGAAGTATAGTTCCTACATACTTATAAAGAATCAATATTTGCTTTTGCTACCCCCAAAGGGTGATATCATTTGCATCAGCTTGATGAACACAGTGTATGCTTCCATTCAGGATGTTAATCAGCACAGAAATAGTATCGATACATTACAGGGTATCGTTGAGTTGAGTTGAGTACCCATCTCTATAATGTTCCCAGATTGTTTCTGCTATTCCCAAAATTGATATTAACGCCATCAGTTCGATCAATAGAGTGTGTATTTCCATTCTAGATGTTGAAGTGCTAGTAGAATATGATTGGGAGATGGCAGTGTAGTGCTGAAGTCGAATCGTAGGAAGTTCAGACAACGAAACAGATGAAGCGTATGGACCTCATACATATATAGTATTCATACTCACCTTGTTCACTCAATACAGTCCTAAACTTGTCATCAGTTGTTGTGCTATCATATAACTACAGAGAAAACGAAGAAACCATTGAAATAATTTTACTTACTTATTACTAGGTTCTTGTCATCGGATAACTTTTGTTGTAGAAGCAGGTTGATTCTATCTGCTTGGTATGCTTTTCTTCTGAATGATATATCCATCCTCAGTCAATGCTCCGATGTTTTCCATAGTTGACTTTTTGAAACTAGTTTGATTATGAGAAGTTCACTACCCCTACCCACCATTATTAAGGAATTCATGTCATCTAACAAGACCCCGGGCCGAACCGTCTCAATATCCTACCACTTGAAATAAAAATTTCAATTAGGTTAAACCTCTACAATGTTCGAAATCGCATAAGAACATGAACATGAACATACTGATTATAAATAGTGTATGTGTCTATGTATCATACTTATACTGATGATACTTCTATAGAGCAGTCATATTCAACCTTTCTGTGGGTTTGGGGTTTACACAACATTATGGGTTTTATGAACCCATTGGTTTATTATTTTCTTTTTTGTAGAGTTCCATTGAAGCTTGTTTTTCAAATATGTGTTAACTTTTAATTTATCCACATGTTTTTAGTTAGAAATATTTTCCATCTTCCATTTCAAGTAACGCTCCATTGTTGCAAGGTCTCTTGCCGGTTAATTTTGTGCAATCCAGTCATTAAATTTGTAGACATCTTGCTTTTCTTTCGAATTTTATATGGCTAATAAAACACTCATACAATGAATATCTATTAAACAAGTCATTCTGAACATCACGAGCAAATTTCGAAATTTTTAATCAAATTTGCGCGTTTTTCTATGAAAAACTGGTATGAGTGATTCGGAAGATCTTCCATTTGACATCGGGAACATTGCACAAAGCGTAGTTTTATTTCTGTTCACAACAAAAATATTGGCTTGGTTAACATCTTGATGGAGTAATTTGTTTTGCAAATCAGTTGATTCATTATATCGTTTGGAATATGATTTCGAGATATTTAATCAAATTTGCGCGTTTTTCTATAAAAAACTAGTATGAGTGATTCGGAAGATCTTCCATATGACATCGAGAACATTGCACAAAGCGGAGTTTCATTTCTGTTCACGACAAAAATATTGGCTTAGTGACCCTCTTGATGAAGTCATTCGTTTTGCAAATCAGTTGATTCATTATATCGTTTGGAAAATAATTTCGAGATTTTCAATCAAATATGCGCGTTTTTCTATAAAAAACTAGTATGAGTGATACGGAATATCTTCCATCTGACATCGAGAACATTGCACAAAGCGTAGTTTTATTTCTGTTCACGACAAAAATATTGGCTCAGTGACCATCTTGATGAAGTCATTCGTTTTGCAAATCAGTTGATTCATTATATCGTTTGGAAAATAATTTCGAGTTTTTTAATCAAATTTGTGCGTTTTTTTATAAAAAACTGTTCTGGTTCTCACGAAAAGGGATATCCTGTAATGTTCAAAGAACATCGTGGGAACCAAGGGAATGAAAGTAGGAGTTGGTGTTCTTCTTAAATTTCTGGAGGTTGTATGCCTCGGGGAACACCTCCCTAGGCAATGAGTTCCAAAGCCTCGCTGTTCGTTGGATGAACGAGTCTTTGAAAAGTGATGTTCTGCAGGTCTCCAAAGTGACCACGAAGGGGTGTGATGACTGAACTTGACAGGTTAGTCTCGAAGAGACTGCCAAAGCAGGAACGATTGTTGATATTTCAGAAGAGCATCGCCCATGAAAATATCTATAAAATAGAGACAAATCGACAACTTTTCTACGGTGTTCCAGACAAGTGAGCGAGTTTGTAAGCGAGGCATCACCGACGAGACGAATTGCCCTTTTTTGGACAGAATCCAATAGCCTGATATGTTTAGGTCCGCAGCTGCCAAATTGATGGAACAGTGATTTAGTTGAAAATATGAACAGGATGTTATAAAATCAGATGTGGAATCATCTGCGACAAGATAAACTTTGTACTTTTGCAATCGAGGTTTTCAATCACAGAAAATCTTTCTATCAGAATCAATTGAGAATGTTTTCCTTCAATGGGAACAGTATTCCAGGACAGGTCGGATCTGTGCCTTATAGATCATAAGCAGCTGGGTGGGGTGAAATAGCTCTTGGCACGAAACAAAAACCAAGTTTTGGGATGCACTTTTGGCAATGGACCTCACGTGATTTTCCCAGGAAAGGTTATTGCTGATAGTAATACCAAGCATCGATATGGATGACTTCAGTGGTATGGTTACTCCTGACCAAGTTATGTTAGGCACAGTGAGATCGACTTTTCTAGAGAAAAGACATGCTTGTGTTTTGTTTGCATTGAATTCTACCAAGTTATTAGATCCCCACTCGAGAATTGTTGCTAAGTCCATATTTATATTATTAACATTTCTTCCTCGTTCATTTCTGGTTTCACGGGCTGATATAGGGGCCCTGGAAGAGAAAGCGGTATGGAGGGTACTATTATCGGCAAAGCTGTGTACTGGACATGAAGTTGCTTTCAACAGGTCGTTGATGTGAAGTAGAAATAGTGTTGGTGCGAGAATAGATCCTTGCGGAACACCAGCATTTATGAGTAGAGTGTCAGATGAAACTCCATCGACCACTACATGGAGAGACCTGTTTGAGAGAAAACTAGCAAGCAGGAGAACACAGCTGAGGGGGCAAGCCATGAGACGGAAGCTTGGCGAGGAGTCCCTGGTGCCAAACTCGATCTAACGCCTTGGAGATATCTAATGCCACAGCTGAAGTTTCTCCATACTTTTCAATAGATAGCTGCCATATATGTGAGACGTAAGCGAGAACATTGCACAAAGCGTAGTTTTATTTCTGTTCACGACAAAAATATTGGCTTAGTGACCCTCTTGATGAAGTCATTCGTTTTGCAAATCAGTTGATTCATTGTATCGTTTGAAAAATAATTTAGATATTTTAAATCAAATTTGCGCGTTTTTCTAAGAAAAACTAGTATGAGTGATTCGGAAGATCTTCAATTTGACATCGAGAACATTGCACAAAGCGTAATTTCATTTCTGTTCACTACAAAAATATTGGCTTAGTGACCATCTTGATGAAGTCATTCCTTTTGCAAATTAGTTGATTCATTATATAGTTTAGAAAATAATTTCGAGATTTTTAATCAAATTTGCGCGTTTTTCTATAAGAAAACTAGTATGAGTGATTCGGAAGATCTCCCATCTGACATCGAGAACATTGCACAAAGCGTTGTTTTATTTCTGTTCACGACAAAAATATTGGCTTAGTGACCCTCTTGATGAAGTCATTCGTTTTGCAAATCAAATGATTCATTATATCGTTTGGAAAATAATTTCATGTATACTATGAGAAAAAAATTTATCCATCTTGGTTCATACCAAATAGATAAGACTAATTGAAATACAGTATCATTGCCAGCTCCGCAAAAATACTGAGAAAAACTTGTTCCCGACATAACTCTCCCAAGGTTTATAGGTCCATTAGGCATAAAATAACAATAAATCACACGATATAATCTCCGCTCGAGAAAATTCACTAAGTTTGCGAATATAATGCAAAATGAAGTCGGTTGGAAAGCTATAATAAAAAGCACCTGTCGACCAATTTCAGTGGTAACGAACGCCTAAGCTGTCAAAATATCCGAGATCCAATATCGGAAGTGAGCCCCTCTTTTATTATGAATCTATTCATATGTATTCCCCAATTTCTCGTTGCCTTTTTCTCATAACTTTGCCTCGAATTCTCACTATAAATATCAATATAGGGCGATAGAATCGAAATTGGATCGAATCGAATAATAACGTGAAACGGCAGCGCTTTGAACTATCATCCTTTCATCAAGTTCCAGTTAATAGAACCCGTCTTTTGTATTATGTTAAAAACAATATTCCTAGGTGTGGAAACAGCAATATGTCGAAGATATGAAAATGACTTCTTTGAATTCAGAATATAATAATAAATATCACGTTGAAAGTCGTCATGGATATGATTTCAGCTTCACATGATATTAGAGGTAAAAAGTATTAGTGTTCACTTCAAGAGGAGAGGCTTTTCGATCGTCTGAACAAGTCGCTAGAAAATGATTCTCTCCACTCGAATAAATTATGGCTTCTTTCGGCGAGGCAGGATAATCTCTCTCCACATATCGACATTGA
This sequence comes from Gonioctena quinquepunctata, assembly GCA_018342105.1. NCBI lineage: Eukaryota > Metazoa > Arthropoda > Insecta > Coleoptera > Chrysomelidae > Gonioctena > Gonioctena quinquepunctata. The sequence continues at coordinate 486,001 of JAFIRS010000203.1, read as the reverse complement.
AAAACGTCCTATTATGACTCCAGTTGGATAATTATCGTCTCGTTGTAATCCGCCTTTTTCTTCTGACCGCAAATTTGAACAAATCTAACCAAAATATAAGAAGTTAAATCACTTTGCCGTGGCGAATTGATTCGTAAGGTTGTGCAAGAATGTTGACTTCTAGGTAAGGTAGTTTTTATAGAGTCAAGATAGAGTAAAGGATCGTGCAGGGAGACCATCTAGGGTCTACCCACAGCTTCAGGGGAAGGTGATTCACCTCACAATATTCTAATATGAATTGTCCTAATAAATATATGTACCTACGTAAACGCTTCGTTTCCAAGATTTCAAATAACTTTTGAAACACCAACCTTGATTAAACGAAAATTGGTATTGAGGGGTTTTGTCGAGGTGTCGAATTCGAACCTGATGTTGTTATTGCTCTTACTCGTAGGGGGCGCCACCTACAAGTCTTTTTCTTTTTTTGAAGATTCATAACTTTTTTGAGCGTACTTCTAGCACATTTTTCAGTAGAAAAATCAATTCATCTATCATATCTACGTAAAAAAGTCGATTATTTGATAATTGATGCGTGTTGTAGTTATTGCCATCATTTTGCATTTTCCACAAGAATGCTTAGGAAATGAATTTGACGTTCAAGAAAGTAGTTTTGGTTTTTTGTAAGGGGCGCCACCCATTCAATTTATTTTTACTGTTTAAAATAGTTATTTTTGTATCAAGGGTCAAAATCTGTATTTGTTTTGATAAAATTTGCAAGAAATATCAACATTTTATTCAAGAAATATTGATATGTAGAATAAATAAAATAAGGACACTAAATTCTATTTAAATAAATTGTTCAGAATGTCCACCTTCAGCAAAGATACAGGCATTCAGTCTTCTAGTCATTGAATCTCGTACCCGCTCGAAAATCATTTGTGTGTTTCTTATTTGTTTCACAGGCGTCTACTATTCGGTTTCTCAGATCTTCCTCGTTCGCTACTGAAGTTTTATAAACTACTGACTTCAAATGTCCCCAAAAATAAAAATCTAGCGGGTTTAGATCTGGGGACCTTGGTGCCCACGCCTGGTTAGGTTCTTCTACATCCCTACCGATCCATCGATTTGGATAGACACCACATGCGGATACGAATTTCTGATGGTACATTCTGAAGTAGGCCCGGCAATTCATTTTCTAAAAAGTCTCTGTAAGTTGCGCCATTAAGTTGAACGGAAGAAAGAGTAATTATCAATATTCTGCCCATACATTTACAGAAAATTGATATGATAATGTATTTCACTAACTGCGTGCGGATTTTCCAGAGCCCAAACATGGTTGTTATGAAGTTTGTGATAGCATTTCGGGAGAAATTTGCCTCGTCCGTGAACAGTACATATCTCAAAAATTGAGGATTTCCAGCCAATTTTCTAAAAAACCACTGACACATAGCAATGCGTTGGGGAAAGTCTCGTGGCAAAAGAGCTTGTACCCTTTGAATATGGTATGGATAAAATTGTTGATCGTGGATAGTTCTCCAAACTGTGGACTGAGTAGAATTGAGAGCTCCTGCAATTATTCTTGTACTTGTTTCTGGATTCTCCTCGAGAGCGTTCAAAACATCTTCTTCCAATTCTGGGGTTCGGACTTCTCGTGGTCTTTCAATAATATCAGCTGCCCTCTCAAAGCTACCTGTTTCTGCCAAACGACGGTGGAGACTGGTGAATGTTGGAGCTGAAGACAGTACCCAATTAGGAAATCGGTCCTGGTAAATACGTCTTGCATCGCGCGCATTGCGTTTATGGTCTTGCGGAGACCATAAACGAAATGCATGTCGGCTAAATGAGCATTATTGTTTGAATAATCCATTTTTTCAAAATGAGTGTTTTAAAACTTACAGAAACTTCAACAAAACAACAAAACGTTTAACTGTCACATAATACGTAATTACCAAAACTACTTATTCGAACGTCAAATTCATTTCCTGAGCATTCTTGTGAAAAATGCAAAATAATGCTAATGACTTCAACACGCATCGATTATCAAATAATCGACTTGAAATTTTCAAGTCCAAATATCTAGAAAACGGTTGCTTAAGCGACTTGTACAAGGTAGCTTTTTTACGTAGATATGATGGGAAATTGATTTTTTCACTGAAAAATGTGCTAGAAGTACGTCAAAATTTATGAATCTTCAAAAAAGAAAAGACGTGTAGGTGGCGCCCCCTAGGAGTAAGAGCAATAATAACATCAGGTTCGTATTCGACACCTCAAAAAACCTCTCAATACCAATTTCCGTTCAATTAAGGTCAGTAATTCGAAAGTTATTTGAAAAAAACGAAAATGAAAATAAAACTTCAACACCCTGTATCTTGGAAACGAAGCGTTTCCGGACATATATTTATTTGGACAATTCATATGAAAATCTTGTGAGGAATCAGCTCCTGCAGTTCGTCAAAGTACTTCTGAATCAACTTGTACAATGTTGTTAGAAATGCATAATCAACACTGTCAGACTCTTCTCGTCGGCGGTAATTTCCGCCAGACGCTTTAAAGCTCGCAAAAAATAACTTAATTTACTTATAGTCTGAGTCTTGATTTTCATATATGACGCTCAGGAAACTATTTCAAGACTTTTGTGCGCAGCCAGACCAATCCTAGGGGCCAAACATCCCCCAAACACATTTAAAATGTTGCTGTGAATATGAGCGCGAGGTCATAATTCGTGCGCTCGAGCGTGAGCGAGATATCTATGCGCATCGATCTCTCTCTTATCACAGCATACGCTCACGGTCTACTCTGGGTGTGTGTGTGTTAAGGATATAGTATACAGTGCTAGTCAAAAGCACCTCCCCCCCTCGTATCTTTTGAACGGGTATACTTATAATAATGAAATTTGGAGGGTGGAAATAAACGGATGTAGGCTTCTCAACTGGTCATAACAGGTGACGCAATAGTCATAAATGACGTCACAAGGCCACTGTGACCAATAATTTTAAATGGGACCCTATGGCAAGTGACAGCTCGTTTGAAAGGTATTGACAATACCTATTCATTCATACCAATTTTGTTTGGGTTTCGGCTGATTTTGATTGATAAATTGAAGAAATACGAAAATTATAGTTTCGCATTTAATTAATAAAGATTTTAAAGTACGCCTCTGGTTAATTGTCAAAAAGGTTGACGGTTTTGAATTCTCTGCTTGTCAAAAGTGTTTATACCTTGAAAATTTACCTAAGCTATTGTTTAACGAGACGTTTAAGTGTTTACATAGGCAAAATGGTACGTACTGTAGTCGACAAAGTAGCAGCTATCTTAATAATTGGTGAATGTAGAAACAATTTTCATGCAGCGGAACGACTGTTTAATGAGAGGTACCCCGATCGCCCTATATCGAGGGTTTATTTGAGGGAGCTTCTTCGGAAGTTTGAAGCATCAGGTAGTGTTCAAGATGCCAAACGATCTGGTCGACCAACAATTAGTGATGACAAAAAAATTGACATAATTGGAGAAATGGTAGTAAACCCTACTTCTTCCACAGCCCAAGTTGCGTCTATCTGTGAAGTCAGTCAAAGGACAGTACATAGGGTGTTGGCTAAAAACAAATTTCATCCATACAAATAAAAAATGATGCACCAACTTTCAGATGATGACCCCGACCGAAGACTAGAATTCTGTGAAACTATGTCCAATAAAATGAACCAACAACCAGGCTACATATACAGACAATTTGTTTTAGTGACGAAAGTACTTTCTTTCTCAATGGAAATGTTAACACTCAAAATGTGAGGTATTGGAGTGACACAAATCCTCACATCTTTCGTGAAAAACATACTCAATTTCCAGAAAAAGTAAATGTTTGGGCAGGTATTTTGGGAAACCACATAGTTGAGCCTCTTTTTCTCAATGCTAACTTAACCGGTGAATTGTATCTGGAGATGTTACAAAATGATATTGAGTCGTTAATTCTTGAAATTCTAGAAGATAATCCAGATGAATTCGACAACTTGGAAATAACGTTTCAACAAGATGGTGCTCCTGCACACATTACAGTGCAGTAAGACGTTACCTAGATGAAGAATATCGTGGTAGATGGATTGGACGACGAGGTTCGATCGAATGGCCAGCTCGGTCACCGGACCTTACACCATTAGATTTTTTCTATGGGGTACTTGAAATCTAAGGTTTACGCTACAGCACCTGACAGTATTGCCATTCTGAAACAACGAATTGTTGAAGAATGTAGGGCATTCGCTGACACACTGGGACGAGTACGACAAGAGTTTAGCAATAGGATGCATTACTGCCAGGAAGTAGATGGAGCACATTTTGAACACTTATTATAAGAACTGGTTCTTAAATCTTTATTAATTAAATGCGAAACTATAATTTTCGTATTTCTTCAATTTATCAATCAAAATCAGCCGAAACCCAAACAAAATTGGTATGACTGAATAGGTATTTTCAATACCTTTCAAACGAGCTGTCACTTGCCATAGGGTCCCATTTAAAATTATTGGTCACAGTGGCCTTGTGACGTCATTTATGACTATTGCGTCACCTGTTATGACCAGTTGAGAAGCCTACATCCGTTTATTTCCACCCTCCGAATTTCATTATTATAAGTATACCCGTTCAAAAGATACGAGGGGGGGAGGGGACTTTTGACTAGCACTGTATAGTAGTAGAGTTTTGTCGAGTCTGTTCAGTACATCTGTCATTGCCGTTACAACGCGTGTAAGTAAAATAAAAGTATTTGCATTGTTATACACTAGCGATCAGAAAGTCACAGGATAGAATCCCGGCCAGGGTAACATTTTTTAATTTTATAAAAAGAACGGCTGGACCGATTTGGCCAATTGTTTTTATGAATATTCGTATTACACCGAATTAGGTTTTTATGGACGGAAAGGATTTTTCGAAAGTAACTTTATTTATCCTGGAAAACTTTTCAGGAATCTATATAATAAGAATGAATCTCGATTCTTTGTAAGCGCAAAACGTGAGAACGGCTGGACCAATTTGGATAATTTTGTTTTATAGCCCGAAAATAGTTGATATGGAAAAAAATTTAAATCAGAAATTGGAAAATTTTAGTATATATAAAAATTTGGCGAAGAAAAAGACTATCGAGTCATTTATCAACAAAGAGGAAATAGCTCAGCGGTCACACTGTCGCCTACCAAGCAGAAGGCCACAGAAACGGATCCTGGTCAGGGTAACATTTTTTTTATTTTATAAAAACAACGGCTGGACCGATTCGGATAAGTATGTTCTCGAATGCTCGTATTACTCCCAATGAGGTTTTTAGGAAAGAAATGGATTTTCAAAAAAGTTATTGGAAATTTTTTTGTCCTGGAAAAGTTTTCAGGAATCTATATAATAAAAATCAATCCCGATTCCTTGGAAGAGCAAAACGTGAGAATGGCTTGACCGATTTGGCCTTTTTCAAATATTCGTAATTCGTAATAGCCCAATACGAAAATCAAAATAGGAAACTTGCCCAAAAATTAGAAAAGTCGGGTATACAGGGTGATTCAAAAGTACTTCGATAAACTTCAGGAGATGACTCCTCACAATATTCTGATATGAATTGTCCAAATAAATATATATCCGGAAACGCTTCGTTTCCAAGATACAGGGGGCTGTTAAAGTATTATTTTTATTTTTGTTTTTTTCAATAACTCTCGAAATACTGACTTTAATTAAACGAGAATTGGTATTGAAAAGTTTTTTGAGGAGAGAAATTCGAACATTATCTTATTATTGCTCCTTTTCGTAGGGGCGCCACCCGCACGTCTTTTCCTTTTGTGAAAATTCATAACTTTTTTGAGCGTGATTCTATCACATTTCTTAATGGAAAAATCAATTTCTCCATCATATTTACGTAAAAAAGCTACCCTTGTTACAAGTCGCTATGAACAACCGTTTTCTAGATATTTGAACTTGAAAATTTCAAGTCGATTTTTTTATAATCGATGCGTGTTGAAGTTATTATCATTATTTTGAATTTTTCACAAGAAAGGTTGGGAAATGAATTTGACGTTCAAGTAAGTAGTTTTGGTTTTTTGTAGGGGGCGCCACCTATTCTATTCATTTTTATTCGTTGAAATAGTTATTTTTGTATCAAGGGTGCAAGATATCTATTTATTTTAATGAAATTTGCAAGAAATATCAACATTTTATTTCAAGAAATAAAAGAAACTGAATTGTATTCAAATAAATTGTTCAGAGTGTCCACCTTCGCGAAAATACAGGCATTCTAGTCATTGAATCTCGTACCCGCTCAAAAATTATTGGTGTCTTTCTTATTGTTTCACAGGCGTCTACTATTCGGTTTCTTAGATCTTCCTCGTTCACTACTGGAGTTTTATAAACTAGTGACTTCAAATGTCCCCAAAAATAAAAATCTAGCGGGCTTAGATCTGTGGACCTTGGTGCCCACGCCTGGTTAGGTTCTTTTACACCCCTACCGATCCATCGATTTGGATAGACAGTGTTAAGGAACTTCCTGGCTACAACGCTAAAATGGGCCGGAGCCCCATCATGCATTAACCACATGCGGATTTGAATTTCTAAAGGTACATTCTGAAGTATTCCCGGCAATTCATTTTCTAAAAAGTATCTGTATGTTGCGCCATTCAGTCGGAACGGAAGAAAGAGAGGACCTATCAAGTAATTATCAATTATTGCCAGAAAATTGTTACTGAATATTTACAGAAAATTGATACTGATAATGTCTTTCACTAACTGCGTGCGGATTTTCTAGAGCCCAAACATGGTTGGTATGAAAGTTTGTGATAGCATTTCGGGAGAAGATTGCCTCGTCTGTGAAGAGTACTGATGTTAAAAATTGAGGATTTCCAGCCAATTTTCTCAAAAACCACTGACACATAGTAATGCGTTGGAGAAAGTCTCGTGGCAAAAGAGCTTGTACCCTTGAATATAGTATGGATAAAATTGTTGATCGTGGATAATCCTCCAAACTGTGGACTTGGTGGAATTGAGAGCTTCAGCAATTATTCTTGTACTTGTTTCTGGATTCTTCTCAAGAGCGTTCAGAACAGCTTCTTCCAATTCTGGGGTTCGGACTGCTCGTGGTCTTCCAATAATATCAGCTGCCCTCTTGAAGCTACATGTTTCTGCCAAACGACGGTGAAGGCAACTGAGCATTATTTTTTAAATAATTCATTTTTTCAAAATTAGTTTTTTAAAACTTACAGAAACTTCAACAAAACATCAAAACGTTTAACTGTCACATAATATGTGATTACCAAAACTACTTACTTGAATTTCAGATTCATTTCCTGAGCATTCTTGTGAAAAATGCAAAATAATGGTAATAACTTCAACACGCATCGACTATCAAATAAGTCCAAATATCTAGAAAACGGTTGCTTATAGCGACTTGTAACAGGGGTAGCTTTTTTACGTAGATATGATGGAAGGATTGATTTTTTTCACTGAAAAATGTGCTAAAAGTACAATCAAAAAAGTTATGAATCTTCAAAAAAGAAAAAAACGTGTAGGTGGCGCCCCCTATGAGTAAGAGCAATAACAACATCAGGTTGGAATTCGACACCTCAAAAATCTCACAATACCAATTTTCGTTTGATTGAGGTCAGTATTTTAAAAGTTATTCAAAAAAAACGAAAATTAAAATGAAACTCTAACACCCTGTATCTTGGAAACGAAGCGTTTCCGGACATACATATATTTATGTGGACAATTCATATCAGAATATTGTGAGGAATCACTTCCTGGAGTTTGTCAAAGTACTTTTGAATCATCCTGTACAAGAAATTTGGCGAAGAAAAAAACTATCGAGTCATCTACCACCAAAGAGGAAATAGCTCAGCGGTCACAGGAACAAATCCCGGCCGGGGTGATTTTTTTATTTTATAAAAACAACGGCTGGACTGGTTTAGCTAATAGTATTTTTGCATGTTCGTAACACTCCGAATGAGGCTTTTAGGAAAAGAAAGGATTTTTAGAAATGTTATTGTAAATTTCTTTGTCCTGGAAAAGTTTTCAGGAATATATGAAACATAATGAAAAATAATATCTGTTAATGTTGGTGAGCTCTGCTGGTGAGAACTGCTGGACCGCATTGGCTGATTTTTTTCGGGAAAACGGAATAACGAACGGAAATTTGGGATAACGGAAAAAAAGAATTACGGAAAAACGGAGTAACGAGTTAACGGATAACAGGAAAACGAAATAACTGGAAAATGGGATAACGGGAAAACGAGATAACGAGATAACGGCAAAACGGGATAACAGCAAAAAGGGATAACGGGAAAACGGCAAAACGCGATAACTCGGTACCGGAATAATGTCATCATAACACATGCTGACACAAGTTACATTTCATTCATAGGATGAAACAGAATAACATTTCCGCAAAATAGTCACACTGGCTACTCGCCGATCGCGGAGAGTGCTCGGAATTACATCGTTGCCATGCGTTATTCATAATATTTATTTACAATATGAGCAGATTGAAGAAATGATCACATAGCTATCGGTATACGTACATATTATTCAAGAATAACTAAATCAAGGACAGCTATCAAATACGAAGTCTTCATTTCAATATAACACATGCTGACATAAGATCTAATTTATCCATAGGATGAAAGAGAATAACGTTTCCTCAGAAGTTCCGCAGAATAGTGACACCCCAAGCAGCATTAAATTGACGGAAACTGATACTGCAACTTCGACTCGGTGGTTATCACGTAATCACCACTAAATCTACCACTATACAGTAAGAATAACTGAATTTTTTTATGTGTGTGGTTGTAGTCACGTAATTCTCATCTATGGTAGCCACTCCACACTTCTATAACTTATTAGTGTCATTTGAGGTGTCTGAAACATTATGGCCACTTAGCAAATCACTTTGAAGGTTTTCAAACTTAAATATCACTAAGAAGTCACAGTCACTTTCAAGAGAGTAGTTTAGGTGACGTTTTGGTAACATCCATAAAACCTTCAATGTGGCAGGCACTTGAATGTGATATGTGGTGATGGTTGCCACGTTCTTACTCCATAAGTGATAACAACAGATAGCATTTAATAAAAGTCACTACAAATTACGATAACCTTCAAAATTCACCATTTCGCGCGATGACGGAAGCTAACCTGAGTTTTCTCAAATTATTTTATTGTGGCTTACAAAAAGTTTGTTTAACCTGTAACGTGAAACATGAATGAAATTTATTCAATATGAAATGGGTTATGCGTTTTCAATAGACAATTTTTCTTGATTTTGAAGTAAATTCACCATTTCGCGCGATGACGAAAACTAACCTAACTTTTCTCAAATTATTTTATTATGGCTCACAAAAATTTCGTATTACGTGAAACGTGATAATCATACAAAATAAAATGGGTTATGCGTTTTCAATAGACAATTTTTCTTGATTTTTTTTTAAGTTCAATGTAAATAGATCGGATTACTGTCTTGTGCTCCTGCTAAATTTTTATACTTTAATTGTTAATTCTGTTTGCATGAATGCCATCATTTTCATTACTTGTTAATTGATAATTGGTACTTGATAATTGTTGATATATCCACTATACTTGCTACATGTCCTTTTTTACCAATTAATGAACGTCTACCCGCAATTTCCAGGTTATAACTTTGAAGTGGCAGGTTATAATAGCCCGACGTGTTCGCCCCTTCCAAGGGTATAAGACCTATTGTAATTTTTAGGTTATAACTTTGAAGTGGTGAGTCATGGGCCTGCGACGTCGGTGCCACTTTCCAGTGATGGAAAAGTTAATAATTTAGTTCCACTGGGCACTTTATGATGGAAGGAGCTTTAGAGTGGTATATTTACACTTCCTGCCACTTTAAAGTTATATTCTCCAAAAGCCGCCATATTTACAGGATATGCTGGGTCGCTATTATTGTAGAAATGATAGAAATATTCAATAAAGATTTATTTGCCATCAGCACTGCATCAAACGTAGTAATTTGTTACGTAAGTATTTGTTTCAACTAACCAAGATTGATAAAACAATGTTTGAGGGATTTAAGTACATAATTTCAGAGGCGAGTTATTTCCAAAATTATGATGTTTTCCTTAAATAAAGTGTATTTAGATGGCGCGTGCTCACAATCGAGCTACAACACCCATATTTTATCAGATCAGAAGTATCCAAATTCAATATACTTACGCGTTTGTATGTTAATATGTTATATATTTTTATTTTTGCTAGAGTGTTAGAAATGAATCAGACAAAATGGAAGAATGAGGAAAATATATCACAAAAATATGTTGCTGAACAGAGATCGAGCTACATATTATTTACACGAACGCAGTCAGTTGTTTAACGTGTCTAATGTCGGCCACTACATATCCACTTTTTTGCCAGGCGACCACAACGTGGTTGGAATGTGGCTATCTGAGATCCAGGAACGTGGATCGGAACGTTCCGACCACCAAAAAAGTGTTCCCCATTTTGGTAGCCGCTGCGTGATAGAACCGTGTATATAACGTGGCAGTGGTTGTGGTCAAACATTTCAAAGTTTTCCAGAATCGTGGCCGCTACTTTCCGTCCACTTAAAATGCTACTTGGGACTGGTAACTCAAGAAAATGTCCAATGAATGGATTTATGACGTCAAAAGAAGCGGCAATAACGCTGTTTGAATGTCTCACTGAATTTGAGGGTTTTAGAGCAGCGTTTATCCGAATATTACCCAATATCTTCCAGGAAAAACTATGCATATATAATATTTTATGACTATATTTCAACTTCGAGCACTTATGAAGCAATTTGTGAGTTTGTGATCTCGCCTATCGTCACAGTACAAAGTTATTCGAAATGATTATCCATATTCTCAAAAACAACCACACTTCCATTTTTTTTTAATTATAAGTCATTTCTCTCTGTTCTGCAAACTTTTCACTCGAGTTTATATCCCCATCATCCGGAAACAAATTTTCATACCGTCAAGTATAACAAGCTCTCTCAACCTCCTTCTTTCGCGAAAGTGCAGCTATTTAGCGTCTGTAAAACAAGTGTTGTCAACGAACCGGAGATATAAGTCAGCGCAAATTGGATAGGTGAGCCGGTTTTACTCTGTACCTGAAAGTTAAGTGAAATATACTGCCAGGGTTGGACTATTAGTCGAGATTGTCCGTTAGATCAGCCCTAATGCCCCTAAGCAGAAGTTATGGTGCTATTAGTTTTCTATTTCCACCTCTGATTGTGGAACTACGATCTTATCTTTGCAAGATAGCATTTTCAAATTGGAAATAATAAAGCGATGGAAACCGGATTGGCAACTTTTCCGATATAACTAACTTTGAATGTCCTCATAGGGAATTTTGAACGACGCGATATTGAGATATTCCCAATCAGAGATATAGTATTGATCTCGTTAAGCAAACTTCAGCGAGGGTGTTCATAACATAGATTAATTTGAGATGGGTATGAAGTCTTCTGACAAATCACTTTACAGGATAAATCATCCATCTCTTCCACATTGACAGAGTCATTTTATATTCAAATTTGGTAGATTATTCACCGAGAGTAATTATGGGAAATTTTACAATAATTGTTTGGTTGGCAAGTGGAATATGGTGCAGTTTGCCGATGATCCCTTTCTTTCGTATCATAATATACTATCCAACTGATTCCTTCCACATTCAAAAAATTACGAAGGCGTAGAAGGGCTAACAACAGAATATTTTTTAGAACATTTGGAATTTCCACTTTAAACTGACAATTGTCACTTTGAGGTGAGAATTGTCACTTTGAAGTGAGAATTGTCACTTCGAATTGACAATTGTCACTACGAAGTGACAAATTGTCACTTCGAAGTGACAATTGTCACTACGAAGTGACAATTGTCTCTTATATAAACATCTGGAATTGCCATTTTGAAGTTACAATTGTCAATTTGAAGTTGCAGTTCTAAATGATTTTGTGAGTGACAATTTTCCCTTCAAAATGACAATTTTTGACCAAAGAAGCCATGTGAAGTGTAATATAGGAGAATAAGGAACTATGGAGTCTTCTTCACAACGAATTCAAGATGAATTGAAACAATTGGTAGACCACAAGCAAAAAACAACTACTTTTCTGGCAAATACCACGCAGTACTTTGAATGATATTCACCTGAATATCTATGCCAACTTCCATAGAAAATGAAAATTGATTGCAAATGTTTTTTTTTATAAACTCGTTTATGTTCAATTTATACTAGGTCCGCCCAACAATCCGCATACCGGTTTCAGGCTTTTGGCCCCTTATCAGTACGGAGTAGTCGCCTGTCAGAGATCCGAGGACCTCTGGCCGAAGCGAGACCCAACATAAATGAAAACACCATCAAGCCTAAATCATATATAGGTATCCCGGAAAAAGTAACTTTTAACCGGCAGTACCTAGTGACAGAAAGAAACACCCCATACTATTCCCCTATCTCAATAGGATTCTATATAAGTAGGATTCCATCTCGGTAGGAGTGGCTCGAAGCCCGACTGGCGTGTACATCAAAGAAGAAAGCCATGTGAAGTGTAATATAAGAAAATAAGGAACTTTGAAGTCTTCTGATGAGGACCAAAAGCCTGAAACCGATATGCGTATTGTTAGGCGGACCTGGCATAAATTAAATATAATCGAGTTTGTCAGAAAAAAACATTTGCAATCTATTTTCATTTCCTATGGAAGTTTGCATATATTTTCAGGTGAATATCATTCAACGTTCTGCGTGGTATTTGCCAGGAAAGTAGTTGTTTTTTCGTTGTGGTCCACTAATTGTTTCAATTCATATTGAATTCGTTGTAAAGAAGACTTCAAAGTTCCTTATTTTTTATATTACACTTCACATGACTTTCTTGTTCGATATACAGGCCAGTCGGGCATTCAGCCACTCCTACCGAGATGGAATCCTATTTATATAGAATCTTATTGAGATGGGGTAATAGTATGGGGTGTTTCTTTCTGTCCCTAGTACCGCCGGTTAAAAGTTACTTTTTCCGGCGTACCTATAGGTGAGTAGGCTTGATGGTGTTTTCATTTATGTTGGGTCTTGCTTCGGCCAGAGGTCTTCGGATGTCTGACTGGTGACTACTCCGTACTGATGAAGGACAAAAGCCTGAAACCGGTAGGCGGACCTGGCATAAATTAAACATGATCGAGTTTATCAGAAAGAAACATTTGCAATCAATTTTCATTTTCTATGGAAGTTTGCCTTGATTTTCAGGTGGATATCATTCAACGTTCTGCGTGGTATTTGCCAGGAAAGTAGTTGTTTTTCGCTTGTCGTCTACCAATTGTTTCAATTTATATTGAATTTGTTGTGAAGAAGACTTTAAAGTTTCTTATTTTCTTTTCTGACAATTTTTGAGTTCAAAGTGGCAATTCCAAATGTTTTTGAAAAATACTTTGTTGTTGGCCCTTCTGAGCCTCCGTAGAAAAATAAAATTAAAAAAATGAACGAAAAAGATTGGTTGACTAAAGATTGGTATTTGTATTAATCTGAGAAGTCTTCATATTAAAAAATACTACAATAATGGTTTTTTCCATCATTATTATATTGCCTGCAGGAAAATTTACAGAAATGTTAATGACGTCCACGATTTTTTTCTTTACACCGGGTACACCTGCCAATTTTTTTGACCTACAAAAAGTTAGGTTATTTCTCAATATTTCGAAAAAAATTATATGAAAATGTTTCCTACCTGCTTTTTCCAAATTTGAAAAAATTTTGAAGACTTTTTCGTGTTTCCTTAACCTTACAATTTTTCGGCTCATTCCAATTTTGTAAAATCTGAAAATACCAGTTGATGCACTCATCTGCTGGAGGGATTTTTCTCTGTTTGAAGATGTTTCCAATTCAATTGGATATTTTCAATACAAAAGTAGCTGACCTGGTGTTTTCAAGGATGTATGTACCGGTTATCTTTTCATTTCATAGAGTTTGGATAAAAAAAAACCATTCTGATTCGATTCACATTCAAGGAATGTATTTCGTTTCAAACGAGATATATGTAATTTTCGTTCCATTTCTTCATTGTCTATAGTAGGTAAATTATTTGAAACAATAATAAAAAATACTCTGTTTCACGATATATCTGATCATCGAACAACAACACGGCTTCTTCTCCGGACGCTCTAATGTAACCAATCTAGCCCCTTTCATTCAGGATGTTACAACAGCATGGACCGACATGAACAGATTGATGCAGTGTACACCATTTCTCCAAAGCATTCGATAAAGTTCATCATGAAACTCTCAAAGTGAAGTTGGGAGAGATCGGTGTACACGGTAATCTGCTCGGCATAATAATATCATTTCTAAATGATCGTAGGCAATGTGTCCAAGTTGGAAACTCCAGATCGTCGTTTGTTGATGTGACCTCAGGTGTCCCACAGGGGTCACACCTGGGCCCGTTGTTATTTCTTATCTTCATCAATGATATAACCACATGCTTTGAAAATTCCAGGTTTAGTCTATAGGCCGACGATCTCAGGATATATAGACCAATTACGAGCCTATCTGACTGTCAAAAACTACAGGATGATCAACTGATTATTGCACAACAAATTAGCTTTCGCTAAACGTGGACAAATGTATGAAAATAACATTCTCTAGATCATATGGTGAATTGGACTTCAATTATTGCTTTGGAAATCAGAATTTCAAACATTAAGGATCTGGGGGTATATTTAGATAAATAACTCACCTTTGATTTGCACATTAAACATATCATTAGGAAGGCTCTGCGTAATCTGGGTTTTATGAGGAGGATAACTAGGCAATTACGATCTCATGAATGTTTAATAATTTTACAACTCCCTGGTCCGCTCTCATCTCGAATATGCGTCGTTAATTTGGAATCCCCAATATGTAAAATATATTGAGAGAATTTAGAGAGTCCAGATTAAATTCGTGAATTATTTGAATTTCCGATTCAACAGATTGTATCATCAAAATTCCCATGACAACAATATTGTGAAATATGGTATGTCTGAACTCTCCTCTAGAAGGACTATTAGCTACATAATTTTCTTGCACAAACTGGTATCTGGTTTCATCGACTGCTCAGATATATTGAGTAAATTACAGTTCAATGTTGGAAGACGTTGCTTACGATCACCAAATCTGTTCTACCCTCAGAAATATAGAACAAATGCGTCGGAGAACTCCCCTATAATTGCTGTGCAGGGGTAATGTTTTTTTTGTCATGGTGATATATTCCTTTGTTCACTCCTAGTAGCTAGACATGCTGCTCATTCTATTTTTTGATGACATGTTGTACATTCATTGTTTTCTGTTTCTGTTTTTTTTTATCTTTTTTTCTTCTCTATACCTACTGAGTAGAATTATATTAAACTCATTTATTGTATAGCAAAGTCAAAAAGGTCTTCCTATTTTAAGCAATAATGATTGTTATCAGGTCACATATACCTAATGTAATTATTTTTGAATAGTGTTTGTACCGAAATTACATGATTTGTGTTTAATGTATTGTGCATTTTTCTGTTACTGGGTTGTTAACTCAACCTGTTGAAAACCCGAATAATGAATACATTTCCATATGAAGCAAACAAATCCGTCTGTGGGCAAATCAACTTCGACAGGTAAGAATTCACCTTGTTTCTGTATTCACCAGGTTATTCGAATATTTTCGAACACAGAAGCCAGCAAATTTTCATTTGATTGTCTCGGCGTGCTTTTCCCCTGCCACTTGTCGACATTCCAGAAGTGCTTTGCCTCCTGGGGGACTGTGACGGAGGTTGACTAGCCGCATGCCTTTCTGTAACTGGAAACCTATTACTGGATTTTTCAACCATTTCATTGGTGATACGGCGGGGGTTGAATAGTAACAGCTTTAGACGATGGAAGATCATTTTTTCCTTCTGACCTCGTGGTGTTTTTTATATCGAGAGTTTTTGTTTAGATAGATAGATATCATATATTTTGCCAAAGATTACATTGTTGTAATATAGCAATAGTCAGGTATATGAATAAACAAAATATATAAATTTACATATATGGATTAAAATCGCATATAAAAGTAATAAGTAAGAAAAGTAATAAGTAATAGATAGACACTGGGTAATATAAAATACAAACAGATTAATGAAAATACTCAGACAAATGGTAAAAGCCCTTATCTTTTAAAAATTCCTGGAGAGTTTTCCTAAACACAGTTAGGCTCTCAATATTCTTAATAATTTCTGGCAACTTATTGAAAATACGCAACCCTATATATTCGGACGAGTTATAAGTTATACACATTTTTGCAAATGGCACATTTAAGTTATATTTATTCCTGGTATTCATTGAATGGATATCTTTGTTCAGTTTGAAGCTGTTTTTGTTTTCAAAAATGTATAAACACATTTCCAAAATATATAATGAAGTGAGCGTTAGTATCCCAAACTCTATAAAAATGTTCCTGCAAGAATGAGTATATGTCACACCAGCAATACATCTGATGATGCGTTTATGAGAAATTAACACATCTTCTGCTAGGGTGGAGTTACCCCAAAGACAAATACCAAATCTAATGCGGGAGTCCACTTGTGCATAATATAAATTCATCATCTGTCCTCTAGTTAGAACATATTCAACATTTTCGAAAAGGTAATATATTGAATTCAGTTTGGAAATCAATGTTTCATAGTGTGGTTTCCAACTAAGAGTTGGATCGATCTTGATTCCCAAAAAACTGATCGCCTCTACATTGTTGATGCATATATTAAGTGGTTCACATACTTTTTCTCGGTTATGAAATGTCGCTAATTGAGTTTTTTCAGTATTGAAAAATAATTTATCTCCATCAAACCACTCACATGTATGTTCTAATGAATTTGTAATTTATGTACATTTCTGCTGATGGATTTGAGATTATTAGAGATAAGTCATTGCAAAAAACTGATTTTTCAGAAATAAATCAAGGCTATTTACATACATTAAGAAAAGACAGGGTCCCAGCACTGAGCCTTGTGGCACACCAGACTACACTGAATAATAGTCTGAATTATATTTTTTCATTTCAGTTAGATCTATATGCTGTATTCGAACGAATTGTTTTCTATACTTCAAAAAAGATGATATCCAGCTTAGAGGCTGTCCTCTTATTCCAGAGTCATACAGCTTTGTCAGTAAAGTATTATGATTGCCGAAGTCGAATGCCCTGATCACAAAAAATCCCAACAGGACACTCGGCTGCCTCAATACATTCGATAACTTGACTATGAAAAAAGTGGATTGCCGTATCATCAGATTTTCCTGCACGATACCCATGTTGTTTTTCTGTTAATATATTAAATTTTACTAAGAAATTATCAAGTCGTGATAAAAATGCGTATTCAAAGTTTTTCTAAGCGAGAGAGGGACCGTTACTGGTCTATAGTTTTCTAAATTTGTCCTTTTTTTTAATATTGGAATAATTTTACCCACTCAAACAAGAAGGAAACGTGCCTGCAGTGAATGATAAATTCACCAAGTGAGTAAGTGGCTTTTTTACAGAGGGTATGACCTCTTTCACTAAAAACATGGGTATATCATCAGACCCGGAAAAACTTCTATTTGTGTTTGAGAAGTGATTCTAATTCATCTTCTCCATAACGGGTTGAAAAAAGGATCATATCGGATTACTCTGCAATCTAATACATGGGATCTATCCTTGTTAGTCAAGTTTTCAGTTATTGTTTTGGGAGCATCTGTAAAAAAAATGTTGAAAGATGAAGCAATCAAATGGGGGTCCCTTATTTCCTGATCATCAACTCTTATTGCTAGGTTATCTCGTTTTTTATTTTTCTTTGATAATTCATCTAACACTTTCCAGGCAGTTTCTGATGGATTGCTAGAAATACATATTTTATTTTGTTAATATTCTTTTTTCACTATGGATATCAGATCAGCGTGTTGTCTTTTAGAATCTCGATAAGCTGGTTCGAGAACAGGATATCTTTTGCATGAAAAGTTCAGGTCTTTAAGATTAGTGCTTGATCTTCTGACCTCATCATTGACCCATTTTTTATTTGGTGTACGTTTACTATAATATTTCGTTTCAGGGAGGTAGAGATTGAAATGATACAAAATAATTGAATAGAAATACTCAAAAGATGAATTTAAGTCTTCGATACAATATAGAGAGGCTCCCAGTTCTCCTCTACTAATGCTTTTTCAAAACGCTCAACATTATCTGCATTGAAACTCCTGCGATATTCAGATTTGCTACTCACAATACTATTTCCTTCTAATTCTAAATAAATAGAACGATTATCAGCTATACAATTATCAAAAATACAGCATAGTTCTTCATTACCGACATGAAAAAAATGTGGTCGATCATTGTATTGTGTCACTCTTGTTGCCCACCCAACTAATGTATTAGGTTGAAGCTTTTTAATATTCTACATAGTTTATTGTAGTCATATTCTCATACGAATCCACGTTGAATATCCCCACATAATAAAATTTTCATTTTTGGTTTGAATAACAAATTCAAAACCTCCGTCAATTTATCAAAAAACATTGAAACATTTCCAAATGGTGACCTGTATACATTCAAGAAGGTAGTTGAAGCATCATTTATCTTCATCGATATAACACAGTATTCGAAATCTTGCCCTATAGCAGAAACGTTAACTGACTCCTTTGTCGCATTTATTTCATTTTTTACCCAGATACCTAGCCCACCACATTTTTTTGTTGGCCTACAATAATGGTTAATCAAACTATATCCTTTTATTTGAGAGAAATTCACCTCATCTTCCTTCAAACCAGTTTCGCTAAGCACAAAATATCTAATGAAGGAAATACATTGATATCATCATTCAAAAGGTTAATCTTATTTATATTAAGGTTACCCACGTATCTATCGGAGGTGTCTTCATCTGGCAATTAACTATAAAGCTTGCACCCTCCATCGCAGAGCAAGCAGCTACAGAAAAGTTGCCGTATGACACACCGATTTCTTATTGGATATATTAGCATGGTTATAGACGAACATGTTCCTAGCCGATATATTTGGAAAATTCGACAATTTCTACGGATTTTTGTGCTTTTTGGGAATAAGTCTTGATATACACATTTCCAGGACGAATTCGAGAGTACTTTTCCATGGGTATCAACATTATCTACAGAAAAAATCCAAAGTGGATTTATTTATAAAAAAATAACCTTCCAGCAAGCTCTGAACACCTGTCTGACGTTGATGAAATAAATGATAATTTTTTATCTTCAATTCCTCAGATTGTGCCAACAGAAAGCATTAATGAATATTATGATGGGTACAGGGCAGGACTTTCAGGAAACTTACACCTCGCAAAAGTTGATCAATCCGAGATATATAGACAACTAGAATTTATCAAAACAAGAGCTACTGGGGCTGATTGTCTCATTATTGATTTCATTTCAATGTGTTATCCCTTCCTGGTTGATTATATATGTTATGTTGTGAATGTCTGTATAGACAACTCAGTTTTCACCTGCAAATGGAAGGTCGCACATGTAATACCTCCACCAAAAGTGGACATAGTGAATGAACTGAAAGATTTGAGACCAATAAGTATCCTTCCCGTCATCTCAAAAGAAAAGTAAGTTCTGTAGCATTGAACAAGAGAGATATAGTAAAAATGGCAAAATTGTGGAATATAGACAACCCAGAGGGATTACAAAAAAGATTCTTTCATATGCTTCCTATGAATTAGCTTGGAGGGGGGGGAGAAGCTGCAAACTGTAAAATTTACCATTTTAAAGAAGAAAAAATCAAGATGGAACTTCAACAAGAAGATTGGAATACAATACAATATTTTCAAAGACGACACAGGGTGGGTCGAAAAAATTAGCAGACAGCAAATGGATAACAAAAAAATAAAATGGATGAAGGTATTTGTCCCGTTGCATTGTTAAAATTACTGTTACAAAAAAGAAATAAAAACATAATATCTGAACGACTTTTTTTGACTCCAAGTCCCTTTTGGAAAAACAAAAATTCTAAAGGTTGGTATAAAAATGTTCCACTGGGTATTAATAGGATTTCTACTCGGACCAAATATTCTGCAACTAAAATTGGACTCGACATTACAAATAATAAAATCACCAATCATTCGAACCGTGCTAGTACAGTTCCCCAGTTAGCCAAAGCAGGAGTAAGTGACCAACAACTTATAAAGATAACGGGACACTCATCATCTTCTATTAAACCCTACCTCCAAATTGATCCTGAACATCACGAAAATCTTATTAGTTCCTCACGAGCCTCGAGTGAGAGAAATCAAAATGAATATTCTACATGTGTGAATACCAGAGAAGAAAATTTTGAAATCAGTACACCAAACCAAACAATTTATAACAATTGTGTATTTAATAACTGTTCATTCATAGCTATTAATATAACGAGATTATTATGCGATTTATAATAGTCGAGGACATTGCTAGGTGACGAGGCGACAGCCGAGTTACCCGCAATGTCCGAGACGGTGTTAAATCGCTAATAATCGAGTTACATTCAAAGCTTTATCGTATCATTGACAACGGCGATGCGAAAATAAAAGCAACAAGGTTTTATGTCATTTCATTTTGGCATTTCAAAAAGTCATCATTAAAATCATGCAAGATTTTGATATTCCTGACGATATATCAGCTGCAGCCAACACTATAAGGTTGAACTTGCTTCCAGACAAATCTAAAATCCATTATGAAAAAGAATATCGGCAGTTTTGTAACTCTCTGATGATCGTGGACGCTGAAGGCAAAGGTGTATCTGAGATGTATAAAAACCCTGGTGCTTGCACTTATACCTGTAGAAGTTTGGGATCGACTTGGCGACACTTGGCCTACTTGATAATAGAGATTACTAGCGTATCAGATGGCGCCAATTTAGTTCCAACTCAGTAACAGGGTATATTTATTTACTCAGATTTCTTTTTGAGGCTAACTGTGCGCGGGTTCTAATTCTAACTTTGCTATTGGTTTAAAAGAGACATCTGTCAAACTCCACCAATAGCAAAGCAAAGAATTAGAAGCACCCGAACATTGCACAAAGAAAGCACTGTCGTGTTGTTTTTCGTATTTTGTACGATTTGAATTTGAGGTTAACTGCATTTTGACAGACGGAGAATTGCAAATGAAATCGTCATTAAATTGCAGAAAATATAAAATTCAATGCATACAATATAATGAACTATGGAAATATCATTATTAGTCAATTCGTCAAGATTTGTACTTGCTTTTGGTACTAAATACAGGCGAAAATTCGAATCTGCGGCTTTATACTGTACACACAAAATGCAAATGTGGCCCATTCTACTAAAAGTATCCTTACACTACACTACCTGAATATGAATCATTCCTCACGCACTAATGAATTGATGAACGAGTGGTTTTTTTAAACAACAAACTAAGGAATAAGGTAAGCAAGATTTCATATCAAAGAGATGGAAAACGCATAGATACCGACAAAACACTGAAAATAATTTCATATAAGATGCTGCAGATGTCAGAAATTGAGTTCTGACATTAAGCGAGAATATAGACAAACATTCTTGGACGGCGCCATCTACCACAGAGAGAGAAGCTCTGTTGAAGTAACAGGTGGTGTCCCCTCAAAAATCTAAACAATATCGAATCAGTTCATTCACCAGGGTTTTTAGACATCTTAGGTGTATCCATCGAATTTGAAAACTGTCAAAATATGTTTTACATGTTCATGAAAATTAGTTCTAATATTATTAGGTATCTAACGTATTATGCTTTCGTAACTAACGTATTAAATTATGGTAACTAATGTATTATGAGTAACTAAGGTTTTATCTAGGGTTTGGTACGTTTATGATGTTAATAATCATTAATAAAGATTTCATATAAAAATGTCTTAATCTTCAATGATACGATAAAATAATTTAATTGTATCAATAAGGATAATCATTGTTGTTGTTCATTCATATATTCGGTCGTTAATTTATCTTGCCAAAAAACACTCGAGCTTTTCTTTTAAGGATAAATTTCTTTTTAACTCAAAATTTTTCCATCAGTAGTTCTGCTCGAAAAACTGATATTTGACAAAATCACTCGACCTTCGGTCTCGCGATTTTGTCATGTCAAAATTATTTCGTTACAAAAAGAAATTTATCCGATAAAAAAAAAGCTCTTGTGTTTTTACAGTTGATAAAAATTTCTAACAAATGGATAATAAAAAAAGTTTTCCATATCCCGCAAACTTTTTGTAACTCACTGTACATTATGTGATTTTTTTTCTCTGTACTTCACCACTAGGAATTTCCAAGGTGAAATAAATTACATCTTGATTGCAATGAAAGTTTCCTTTCAAAACTGATGTTAAAACTTGAGCTCCCCATTTACGTACATACATTGTTAATTAGCTTCTCTTTCGCCAGTCCTCAGGGATTTAAAAAGTAGGGAAATGTCATGCTCAACTTTTTTAATTTTCATTCATGTTTGTCTCCACCCGAGTGAGCATACCTCAGAGGGATTTTATTTTCAATACCGTTTGATGAAATTTCATTTTAAGAATAAAATATTCACAGTATTCTCTAAGTCCTCTAATCACGTTGCTGATTGACTGGTCAATGAAAGTAATATTTTATAGTTCACGTATCAATGAAAGAAACTTTTACAATGAAGAAACACTGGTATTTGTTTGTCTATTCTTCTATCCGATCCAACGTATAGACCAGGGTAGATAATTTTTGAAACCAAAAAAAATTACAGTAGGATGAAACCCATTAGAAAAGGAGGGGAATATGATCAAAATGAAAGGAAAAATAAATTACGGTCGATCCGAGTTCGGGAAGTGGGAGGGGGTGAGTTTTTAAGATAAAAAAAATGGTTTATCTTGATTTCCGGCAAAACTACAAGTCCTATGGAAAAAAGTTAAATGGCAAAGTTGTAGGCAATAAAAAGATCTACAACTTTTGTATGTGCAAGATTTTTCATATAACCTCAAAATTTAGGTGAAAAATTCAAAAAACCAAGTTTTTGGTTTTTTATTTATATCTTTTTCAAAAAATTTTTTTTTCCTACAAATTTGGTGAAAACTTACCTTATCATGTCCCAAATACACTGTAATTTATTTGATTAAAAATATTTATTTTTTCGCTTCATTTTAATTTAATATCAAAAAAGCACCCTAATTTTCAATCGAAAATTCTGACGTCAAAATATCAGCTTTTTTCAAAAAGTTTGGGGGCTTTTTGTTCGTTGAAATATCTACTTTCTGATGGTGTAAAGAAAAATATACATTACTATAGGAAATATTCTTAGAAAATGCAAAAAATTGAAAAAACCTCAAATTCGAAAAAAATTAATTTTTTTTAGTTAAAAAGTTTATTTATTTTACTCGAATTACATTAATGTCATAGAAAATCTCATTTAAAAAAATATTCATTAAATTTTTTTTTAAATTTAATTTATTTTTATAAATAAGTTATTTGAAATTCTAATCAGTTACTCATTCGTTTTTGTCTCTTTGGAGGCATTTCTTCATCGTCAGATTCGACAAATCTTTCCAACTCTAGTTGATCGTCGAAATCTTCAAGACCATCATCTTCGTCTCCAATGTTATTTCCAGTCTGCATTGGTTCTTCATCCATAATTTCATCTGAATCATTTACTTCCTCGTAGATTTTTTCTTCCATATTGGAACAATTTTCAGAACCATGACAATTAGTGCATAAATTTGTGCATTTTAAACCATGTTTTCGGCAGCCACATTTTAAACTGTTACATCCAGTTTCACAGCTGCAGCAAATAGTTTTGAGCAATACTTCCGGAATTAAATCCTTTTCTGTAAATTTGGGCATAATGCCATGCTGATGTTGCTTCCAGCCCCAATCTGTTGCTGTCAATTCGTTACCCAACCAAGTTTGAAGCTGATAATATGCTCTGTAACAATGTTGTTCTGCTGCTCCTTCTGTGGGTGGGAGGTTTGCCAAAATGAAGGATGATTTAATTTTGCCAATTGATATTTTTGAAACCTTAATTGATTCAGTGTTATTTTTCTTTTTTACATTTATAAATAGATTTGATTAATTGTAATCCATTTTTTTATATTTTCTTTACTTTCATCTTTTTTGTAAAAAACATTGGCCAAATTTGACAAATTTTTCGCGTCTAATATAGAATTAACGATACTTTTCTTTCCTTTTCCGGCAAATCCAGATGTTGTATCGCAACCAGAAAAACAATGCAGAAATGCAACAACATTTTTGAAGGATTCGTGTTTGAAACTATTAGACGTGAAAAATAGATCCTTTCCATTTCCAGAGCCTGGTTTGAGAAAATAAATGTCATGATTATTTGAATTTAATTGATTTAAAAGAACCAAAAGAAGTTTTATTAGTATCTCTGGCAACTTCTATCGAGGTCTTAATTATGTCGGCATCAGCATCTTCTTAACTTGTTTACAGGAAAATCCTTGTGACTGTAATGTTTTCATTAAACTTTTAATTATTTTGTCCTTGTTTTTCTCGTTAGATAAAAATTTTTCTTGCGAAAATGGTATTTTTGTATGGTTTTGATAATCGAACTCTGGAATATTGTCTGAGGTTTTTCTACGATTACGTTCTCCTCTTTTAGTTGAAGTAGCTGCTGGTACTGTTGTGACAGTAGCTGATTTCTTAATCTCGGGGTACCCATCAAAGACAATATAACTGCTTGCTGCGTAATGTTTTTCTACATAGCGCAAATATTTATTAATGATCTCTTCCACCGTTTCATTTTTCTGCCAAATTACTTTGTGCAGTAAAAATCCACCGTCGACGACATGCATTATGCTGTCAGAATGCGTTGGTCGATTCACACTCACAAATAATTCGTAGAGTTGAGATTTTACATTTTTCCTGAGGCCATTTTCTGTAAAAAGTGACAATGGAAAAGGTGCAAGCTCGTATTGTAAGTAAGTTTCCATATCTTTTTTACTGTCGATCGTTAACGATATCCTTTGAAATAGCAATAATGGATCGATGGCTATAATATCTTCATTTACTTTAACGGAAGATTGAACTGTTTTGAGAATTATAGAAGTATATTTTAATTTGTAATTTTTTCGTTTATCAATAAAACATGAATTCTGACGTTTTTTGAGTAATTAAAGTGTAAATTTTTATAAATACCTCAAAATTGTACATAATGATAAAAAAAAAATTTTCGAATTTGAGATTTTTTCAATTTTTTGCATTTTCTAAGAATATTTCCTTTAGTAATGTATATTTTTCTTTACACCTCAGAAAGTAGATATTTCAACGAACAAAAAGCCCCCAAACTTTTTGAAAAAAGCTGATATTTTGACGTCAGAATTTTCGATTGAAAATTAGGGTGCTTTTTTGATATTAAATTAAAATGAAGCGAAAAAATAAATATTTTCAATCAAATAAATTACAGTGTATTTGGGATATAATAAGGTAAGTTTTCACCAAATTTCGTAGAAAAAAAAAATTTTTTGAAAAAGATATAAATAAAAAACCAAAAACTTGGTTTTTTGAATTTTTCACCTAAATTTTGAGGTTATGTGAAAAATCTGCAAATACAAAAGTTGTAGATCTTTTTATTGCCTACAACTTTTTTCCATAGGACTTGTAGTTTTGCCGGAAATCAAGATAAACCATTTTTTACCCTTAAAAACTCACCCCCTCCCACTTCCCGAACTCGGATCGACCGTAATTTAATTTTCCTCTCATTTTGATCATATTCCCCTGGGTTTCATCCTACTGTAATTTTTTTTCATTTTTTACCATTTTTGTAGGCTTTGACCCTGGTCTAGTAGATGTGGAAAGCCAGATTTTTTTATCAATTCTATATACTCTCAAAAAATGAATATAGTTTATCATGATTGTCACTGAAAGAAATAATTTTAACGAAATTTCTAGTCTGACTAAATTACAGTTCGAAAAAAATAGATTTATTAGCTCAGAGTAAAGTGTCATCTTCCCCTTTGAAAATATATTTCTGGTCTTTTTTGGCAAAATGAAATCAAACAAATCACGAACTCATGGTTTATGATGTGACTCCAGCCTCTATCAATGTCAATTAGCACCTTCTTAACACAATCCATGCCTCCCGAAATCAAGGGAATGTGTATGAGTGCTATTTTTTTTTTTTTTGTTATCGAGAAAAAAATCGAATTAACCATTTCGGTTATAAGCGAACATTATTATATACATTTTTACAGTTTGTTTCTAATGTCTATGATGTTAAGGAACGTTGTAAGATTGTGGAGTATACAATTTGGACCTAGGATTGTTTCCAAAGTTCCCTGTATTTTATTATCATTTCTCTGTGGAGTTAAGAGTGGACATTCTACCAGGATATGTTTGACTGATAACTTTTCGTTACACGTTTCGCACATGGGTTCATTTTTGTTATTTAGGAGGTGGTCGTGGGTGAGCCGAGTGTATCCGAGACGTAAACGGGTGAGAAGCACTTGGTCGCTACGATATTTTGGTAGATATCGCCACGGTTTCACTGAGGGTTTCACTTCACGAAGTTTGGATGTTGATTGTCGCCATCGATTTTGCCACGCACTTTCTAAACTATTTTTTATCGTGTTACGAAAGTCGCTTGCCACCACTTGAGT
The DNA here is from genome assembly GCA_018342105.1 of Gonioctena quinquepunctata. Lineage (NCBI taxonomy): Eukaryota > Metazoa > Arthropoda > Insecta > Coleoptera > Chrysomelidae > Gonioctena > Gonioctena quinquepunctata. Next base: position 459,450 of record JAFIRS010000203.1, on the reverse strand, counting down.
TATAGTTTCAGAATTTGTATGGGTTATGGCTTCTTTTGCTCTTCTATCCGCTTCTTCGTTTCCTAATATCCCTATGGGTGATGGGATATGAGTGCTCTTCTTTGATCTATATAAAGCATTTGACACTGTAAACACGAATGTGGCTAGAAACGAGCTGAAAGCCTCTCTCAAAACCGTGGTGTCGTAAAAACTCCCTAATTGTAAACCCTGATGAAACTGTCTGCATGCAGCTTCACTCAGAAATCGGAATTAACAAATATTTCGAGGTATACGTAAACCAAGAATGTATCAACCTGTCCAAAATTCCTAAGGCTACACATAGATAGCAATATGAGTTGGGCGACACATATTAGTTACATACACAAAAAAATAAACAGTGGTTATTTTGCGATTGTTCAACTAAAATAGTTATTTTCCTAACGAGTGCGGAAAGTGTGAGAAAGACACTTCACGCATGAATTGGGATCATTATTTTTTCTACGACCCCATACAAATTTAAAAAGCATATTAAAAATATATATATTTTATTTCAACATACAAAGCTTTAAATGAAAATCTATTAATTATTATGAATACTAATATTGAAAACACAACTTGTTGCATTCTGCAAATGAGTAAGAATAGCCAGTCCAGCGGAGTTAGTTGGTGGTAACTGGTTATTCAGAGTAACATCAGTAGATTGCAAAATGCATGAAGATGAAGACGACGGAGACGGTATCGGTTGCAAGTTGTTAGTACATGAGAGAATTTTATTTGATATGGTTTTCTTCTATTCTTCGGAGTCCTCCAAGTAACCTTCAGCAGTTGACTTCCCGCCTCCAAGACGTTTTATGTTGGTTATCCCTTCGCCTGAATCTGCTAGAAACGTTGCCGAAGAATGTCTGAAACTATGACCTGTGGAACGTTCTGCGTTAGGCAGGCGTTAATAGGTAGCGATCTGTCGGCATCTCACTATCTGTCACTTTGACAACGCTTGGACTTTTAACTTTGACGACTTGATGATATACCTTGGTTATCATATCAAATCTTTGGGTACCATACTCATACACCTGACACAGCTTAGTTTGCTTGTTATGTGGATCGATTGAAAAACGTAGTTATATAAAAGTGTCCCAATTTTTATTTTATTCCAATGAATAAAAATAGGGAAGCAAGAAAAAAGTCTAGGTAATATTGAATATTAAAACCTGAATTGGTAAGAATAGTAATAACTACAGGTGGAATCAATGAAATGTATATAATAACGTCAATATTGACATAACATTATTTTTTCGGCAACCGTCCGGGATGTACCCACTTCCCGGACGCATTTTCTTTGAGAAAGTAGCATTTTCCGGCCTATTCCGGGAAGTACGTACTTCCCGGACTAGGCCGGAAAGAATCACGTCGTTATTGTCATTGTAAATATGAAAATCTTGGTAGGTATATTTTTATTAAATGCAGTTGATCATTACCATAGCAACGAAATAACGGCTGACAGTTCATATGAAATTAGTTGTCAAAAGTTTGCATGTTTTTTGATCGCAATTCGCAATGAAATAGGGAAAGCAGCAGCGATATTGACTTTGAAAAAAATCAAAATTCAGGTACGAAAACGTTTATGATTTGTTCACGAAATGGATGGATATGAAGAAATGCAAAATTATTACAGAGGATGTAATTTTGGCTTATTGAGCGCAAAAATCTGAAACTGTCAAATCCTCTACTCTGTGGAGCATGTACTCTATGTTGAAAAGTACCATTTTAACGGAGAAAAATGTGAACATAGCCACTTTCCCAAAGGTTATCGCATTTCATAAAAGGAAGAATATTGGTTACAAAGCCAAGAAATCAGAAGTCTTCAGCAGAGAGCAGATCAACAAATTCATTAGGGAAGCGGATAATGAAACATATCTAATGCTGAAGGTAATTCTAACGAAATATTACGATTGTAGGATATAAAAGTATCAACTTAATTTTCAGGTAGCAACAATTATTGGGTGAGCCGGTGCGTGTAGACGAGAAGAACTAACAAAAATGTCAAATGATCTAATAAACGACAAGGAAAACATGTTGCTTGTGAAAATACCGGATTCCAAGACACATATTGAGAGAACTTCTGTTGTAATTGGGCAACAAAACCTGCTGTTGTATAGGCAATATTTATCTTTACGGCCATCCCATACTCCACATAACAGATTATTCGTGAATTACGAAAAAGGAAAATGTTCAATTCAGCCTGTTGGTATCCACAGTTTTGAGAGTTTCGGAATAAAAATCGCAGAATTTTTACATTCACCCAATCCTAAAAAGAACACAGGCCATAGCATTCGTCGAACTTCGGCGACGTTATTTGCTGATAATGGTGGAAACATCACAAATTTGAAGAGACACGGTGGCTGGAAGTCTACCACTGTGGCTGGAGGATATATAGATAATTCACTTACAAACAAAATTAAAATTGCCGAGACCATTCAAAAATCATCAAATGAAAACAATCAATGTGAAACGGAAACTTTGCCTTCTTGTTCTGGCTTCAACAAAACGATTTTAAATATACCAAGCATTTCAAACAAATTGAATTTCTTCAATATTAGCAATTGCTCGAATTTTAATATAAATATTAATATAAATAAGAATCAGAATGTTTCTGTTGATATGTAGTATTTTCTGTTCTGTTCTGTTTAATTCAAATAAGAATTAAAATGTATAATAAAGAAATAAAGAAATATGTCGTCTCCAAATAGTTTTTTTGGACTCACAGACTTCCAGGACTCGCCTACGGCTCGTCCTAGAATGTTGACTATTCATCAAAAAAACTATTGCCCGGACTTGTTACGTAAATTACTATTCCCGCACTAGTCCGGAGAAGTGAGTTTTTCCCGCACTAGTGCGGGAAAGTAACACTTTCAAAACTCAAATGCGTGCGGGATAGTGGGTAAAAACGCACGGTCGTAGAAAAACTATGTTTTCATTCTCAGAACTAATGAATGTGCCATTATTCACCCACATAACTTCTATAACATCAGTTTTTGAGGATACGCAGTTGGAACCACCAATGTATTTATTTGCCAAAACGTGTGTCGCGCTTCTTTTGAACCTTGGCTACATTCTATCTTGCCAAGAATACTCTATTAAGTTCAAAATAATGAATCTGCCATCAATCTTCATCTAGAAAACTTTATTATACCTGAAATATAATATGGAAAATTTCAGTACAAATGCTAAGTTTCATATTCACTCCACTGGACATGGAAATCTACTTTGACTTCCAAAGTACTCAACAGCTCTGTTCGAAAAGTGTCCAAATTATATAAGTATCAAACTTTTCAATCGATTGTGTTAAATGGAAAACAAACAAAACTCGATTTGAACTCTAATTGAAAGATTTCCTCACAGAATCATGTTTTTATAGCATAGATAAGTACTTGCATGGAATAAAGATTTTGAAAGTTCATTTGTTTTCTATATTCCAATGTGTTTTAATTTTATATATTTTTCTAATTGCATATTTCATATATCCCTACTTTTATATTTAGGAATTTATTAATGTATATGTATACATGTCCTATATCATGAAATGTGATCTTACAAGAGGAATAAAATATTTCCTTCTGTTCTATTCTATCTCATCTTTTCATGAACTTTTTTGAAAGTACAGATTTGTACTTCAGCCAAATCTAGATCACAGTAATTTTCCTCTAGTTAGAATATATGTCATTGAATAACAAATGATGGAGTCCTTAAAAAAGTTGGATTACAAAAAATACCATTGCAGTCTCCTGAAACTCCTATTAATTTTCAACAACAATATTATTAGATCCGCAATTGTCACAAACTACAGCCCAAACTCAATTTCAAATCGTTTTGGAAAAATTCTTGAATCTATGATAACTCAAGAGTTTTCCTTCTTCGCAAAAAACAAGATCTCTCGTTATAAAATGGCATTATACACTCTTCATTAATGGGTGTGCAAGAGGTTAGATCACACACTGTACATATGTATATATATATATATATATATATATATATTTTTATATATATATATATTGTATGCTAAAATCAAATCAGAAGGAAACACAACAGTGACATGTTGAAACATTCCGATGGAAAATGATAAAATATAAAATTTTGAGTACAGAAAATTTTCAGATATGAATTTTAACTAACTCTGTAATATTATGAAAGGTATAGAAATGTAAATTGTATATAAAATCCATAGCATAGTTTAGAATAAGGAAAAGTGTCATAGAAAGTGAGTAAAAACCTCAGATTTGGAGAAAAAACAAAAAGTGTTGGTTGCCAGGAAGAAAAAAAACGAGGATTTGGGGGAGATAAAAAAATTATTTCTGGACGAACACAGTGACAAAATTTATTGATCATAAATACGAACATACTACGAGAATAAGAGCAATTCATCCAATTGACAACTATATAACATATCCAGAAACGATAACCGTTGAAAACTACCTAGGATAAACTTTTTACCTCCAGGACACAGTAATATCCATATTCGGGAATCGTCCAACAAGAGAAACGGGCATGAACACAGAAGCAGCAGAATCCACTAGCCAGGGACACGTTTAGGCCTCAAGAAAAGCACAAGTAAACAGATCACAGGCACTTTTTGTAAAAAAAAACTATACTGAGTGAACGTATTCGGGCAGACACTTATTTGAAGTCAATTTATTACACCTTTCACTGTTATTGAGCAGAATTTCTGGATTTGTTCGTATAATTTAATATACAATCATTAATCTTAAAGGTCATTTGATTTGCACATTAGCAAAGTTCTTCACTTCTCACATATCACTGTTTTGACAAATACAATACTCATAAGTTAATTCTCGCAGGATAGGTACATTTAAGTTTTTGATTTAATAGGAGAATAATTACTTGACTATTTTCCGCATTCCTTACTCATCTGTTGATCACATTACAACCTGCATTTTTCATAAAACCGTATTTTGAACATTGACTTCAAGCATAGCAACTAGATGACACCAATGAATCCTGCTTTGAGAGGGAGTAATATCATGTTCCCGTAGGCGTACCGACTGAGCTGGGATAAGGTGGAAGAATACAGGTAAAAGAGTATTTGAAAAAGAGTAAGCAACATAGCCGGATATTTTTATTATATTTATTATATTTTTGTTATGATAGGTATTATGATAGGTTTTTCCTTTCAAAATTCTCAAATAAAAATAGATCAACTAATCAAATTCATCATAACAAATGGCAAATATTTTATTATGATGACTAGTTATCAAATAAAATTAAAAAAATAATAATAACAATTAAAAATAATAAAAATCAGAATACCAGCAATTGATAGCAACATAATATATATATATATATATATATATTGTTATGAAATATTAATAGCTTTTAAATAATAATTGTTGTTAATTTTTCCCCAGGTTATTGTTATTGCCCCACAAATATTTTCTCCCTGTATACATATTTTGATTTCGATTTTGATATACCTTTAATACTTATGTAGGCAATTCAGCTCTGAAATGGGAAGCCAATTGTTATATTGTGATATGATAATAGCTAATTGTTATGAAATAATAATTGCTAGCTAACGTCACTGTTTTCTCGCCACGTTGCTGCCAATTGTTATTACCTTTTCTTACCACGACTAATCTCAGTTGGTACGCCTCCGTCTCAGGAGCCGGTACTGGCAACAGAGCCACTGTCTTGTCTTGATGTCACTTGAACTATTTCAGTTCAGTGTTTATATGTGAAATATCAGCATGTCATTGTGGAAAATAAGCCAGAAATTATCAAAAACAATTATTTCCTTTAATCAGGAAAACTTATATTAACCTGGCCTGCGATAAATAACTTATAACTATAAGCAATTGATGAATTTTCATAGAGTAATAAGAAACAGTGTTGGATATTGTATATAACCTCACTTTTTTCTTTTGACTTGGAAGAATCCTTTTATAGTTCAATACCAAAATAAAATAGAGTTCTTCAGATATACGTTATATAAGTTACGTTGTGATTCAGTTTGTGATGTGCACTAAAAGAGTTTATACCTTGAGCTGGAACTGTCGCTGATGCAATACCTGCCAATAATCTGAAATCTTGCTTCATCCACTCCTCTCAGGAACTCTCCATTTGCAAAGGAACCATCCAAAATCCCGAAATCAGCTTGGACAAGTTTGTATGTGGAATACAAAAAGGTAATCTTCTTTTATGCTATTTATTTTGTGTCGAGATTATTCAGAGGTTGTATTGGTTTTTTATTGTTGAAAAACTACCTTCTCATTGATAAAATCCTAAATTTCTTTCTCTCCAATTTTTGTACCTGGCTTCTCTTCAAAAATTTTTTTTTAAATCTTTTCTCGCTTAGTTTTTTCATTCCCTGGATACCATTTCTGTTTTGTCCATTTTATTTGAATTTTCAAACTCGCGCACTTCCTTGTCGAACTTCCACTATTTTGGTGTTATATATATAATATATATATTATATATATATCATAATATATTTTATATTTCTTATAAACTAAATACATAATTTGATGATAATTATTTTTGACGTTACTCAGTTCTTATTTTTCCACAATTTCAAATCTTTTATCTCACCATCTCTGTTTCCTGATTGGCTATTGTCATCAAGAAATTTCTTGTTCTCCCATTGGCTATTTTTAGTTAGATACAATTTCATATACTGTATGTTTCAATTTAAAAATTTTAAAAAATTTTTTTTTTTTCAATTTTGGCTTCATAAAGGAATAGAATCCCAAAAAATGTCAAACAATTTCTCATGAACTACTAACTATTAAGTAATTATTTTTTTTTTTTTTTTAAGAAATCATTTCTTTTTCATCTTTAAAATATATTACTGGTCCTTCCTAACATAACAATATATATATATATATATATATATATATATATATATATATATATATTATTGTTATGTTATGAAAGACCAAAAATTTATTTTAAAAGGAAAAAAGAAATAATTTCAATAAAAACCCACAAAAATAATAATTACTTAATAGTTAGTAGTTCAAAAGGGATTGTTTTCACATATATTTTGAGATTCTATTTCTTTCATGGAGCCTCTGTATAATATTGATAGATAAAAATATACAAATACTATAATGCAATCAGTTTCATACATTGTCAAGATCATTACAACCTATAATTGTTCAAAAGATAACAAAAAAGTCTAGATTTACAAAATCATCCTGAATAAAATGTGAACAACAAAATTATAAGCTTGAAACATACAGTATATGAAATTGTATTTAACTAAAAATAGCCAATGGCACAACAACAAACTTCTTGATGACAATAGCCAATCAGGGAACAGTATGGTCAGATGTAAGATTTGAAATTGTGAGAAAATAAGAACGGAAAAGTGTCAGAGACAATTATCATAAAATATTGTACATAGTTTGTATGAAAAGAAAAATATTTTAGTTAATAAGTTTTGACAAATAACCCCAAAGAGTGATAATGTGACAACAAAGTGCGCGAATTTGAAAATTCAAATGATATGAAAAAAGAAGAAATGGTATCCAGGTGATAGAAAACAAAACCACGAGGGAGATTGAAGAAAATTTTGAAAAAAGAACGCCACGTTCGTACTTTAGAAAAAGAAAAATTCAAGAACTTCATCAATATAAGGTAGTTTCTCTATTAGAACCCAACCAACCCAACTTCAAGAGAATTTCAATAAAAATAAATAGCAACAAACAAAATTATCTTTTATGTACTCCACATAAAACTATTTCAAAGCTGATTTCTGGATTTGTATGGTTTCCTTTTTGGTATTGGAGAGCCTGAGAGCAGTAGATTGAAGGAGGATTCAATTTCTTGGTGTGTATTGTAACAGCGACAGTTCCAGCGTCAGGTATAAACTTTTCTAGTGCACATCACAAACTGAATAACTTCACAATTAACTCGTATCATATCAGAAGATCTCTATTTCATTTTGATAATGAACTATTAAAGAATTTTTCAACCTTCAAAGTAAAAGTGAGGTTGTGTATACTCCATTCATCACCGTTTCTCATGATTGTCTTTGAAAATTTGTAGAATGATCATAGCATAAGTTATCTATCGTAGGCCAGGTAAATATAAGTTTTCCTGAATAAAGGAAATAATTGTTTTTCGATACTTTTTCGTTTGTTTTCCAGAATGATCTGCAATCGTACTGATAAACATTGAATAGATTGAATTTGACATCAAGCAGTGGCTCTATTGCCTGAATCGGCTATCTGAGACGAAAGGCGTACCAACTGAGTTCAGTCGTGGTGAGAAAAGTGATAAAAATTGGCAGCAACAAAACAGTGACGTTAGCTAGCAATTATTATTACATTGCAAAATATATTATACAGGGCAAAAATAATTTATCTATCATATCAATCGTAACCCAAGAAGGACAAAAAAAACCAACAACAACATATTATTTTTACAAATCACATGTTATAACAAATTTGGATCCCAACGAGTTGCAAAAATATTTATAAGAATAATAATAAATAATAATAAATGAAATATCAATCATCATTTTATATTACAATTGGCGACCAACGCGGTGCAAAAATATATTTGTAATTTGTAATAATAATAATAATAAAATTACAATTCCCATTATATAACAATATATATATATATATATATATATATATATATATATATATATATGTATGTATATATTTCAAAATCTACTAATATGTCACCTCCGGAATCCCGCAGAGCTCTCATTTGGGTACCTTGCTCTAACAATTTTTTATATAATATTTCTGATTCCTTTCAGCTCTGTTTTCTTCACCAAATGCAACCGTTTTCACTCTAATTTGGCGTCTAATCGATCCAACAGCTCTGCATTATATACTCCAGCGATCGTTTTGTCCTCTTCAAGATAATCTATGTGAATAATACTGTTCGTATCCCAAACAACTGTGCAATGATTTTGTTAGTCGGCAGTTCCGGACCCACCTGGGCCTTCTTTGTCTTCGATTTGCTGAGTACTGTTTCGACTGTTTTCTCCACTGAGTGTGCTGTATAATTTGGCTTCCACCAACTGGTTGCCAAAAAGTTGGATATCTTCTGCGATCCAGAGCTCTGCAGTCAGATACAGACACTGTTTTTGATTTCTTGCCGCATAGTCCGCAGGTTAGATGGTCATAGTAGAGTCCAAATTCATTGAGGTGCTCTTTGGTTTTTTTACACGAGCCTTTGTTGTATTATTTGTCAGTGTGTTTCTTGGTTTATCATGCCAGTAGTATTTGTTTTTCCGCAGGATCCAATCTTCTACAGATGCTCGAACTGTACGCTTCAGTAGTCCAAGGGTCTGTCCTGGACCCGATCTGTTTTTCGATCCTCTTTGGCGAGTTTGTCGACTCTTTCGTTACCTGTAATTCCTGATATCCTGGCAGTGTTATCAGTTCTCTTTGCAAGTCCATACCAGTTGGGACGTCATCTCTGGATACTGCATTCTTCAGTGCACCAGGCTGTCTGAAAAATATGGATCCGCTTCCCTGTTGCTTTTCTTTCATTTTCCTTCAGCCATTGAAGAATTTCGGGGGCCTCTGTCCCCGCACCATTCTCCGTCTGTGTACCAGATCTATTTCTGTATAAAAACTTTTCAACAAAAAATTTAACCGACGAAATACGGAACTGAAAAGTAAAAAATAAAATAAACCTCCTTAGTCTCAATAACTAAGCTCCTAAACTAATGTAAGTAACTAATTTTGAGTCGGCGCCAAACAAACAAGCAAATGAATTATAATAGGTAAGGCGTAAAATGATGGCATCGAGTTAGGCGGAGACATTCTGATAATTTTTTTAAATCAGGTACTTACATTTGTTTAGGAGCTTAGTTATTGAGACTAAGGAGGTTTATTTTATTTTTTACTTTTCAGTTCCGTATTTCGTCGGTTTAATTTTTTGTTAAAAAGTTTTTATTTTTAAATTTTTTGTGGCTGAAATCTACTTATTACTAACTGCTTGTTTCTTGATTACTTCCAAAATACTTACTTGCCCACTTTACTTCAACTATATATATATATATGTTTGAGTATCGATCGAGAGTAGACGTGTGTGTTTTGATCCTCCTCATAGCAATTCGTAAACGTTAACAAAATAAACATTGAAAAATTGTGCCATCATAGTATGCTCAGACAGTGAATAGTAAATAAAAAACACTTGAGATAACAGTCTTATTTACCGTCGGGAGAAAGTAATAAGTGAAAAAGTGTCGTGTTTATATTATTTTAATCTACAATGAATGAACCATTAGCCCAGCTGATATTGGATGAATTGAAAAATACCAAAACGGAACTAATAAATAACATCAAGGCATCTGAAGCGAATATTCTGCTAAAAATTGAACATCTGAAACACAAAGTGGATCAACTCGAAAGAGAAAATAAACAACTCAAAGAAAAAAACGAACTACTAGAAAGAAGAGCAAAATTAAATAACATCGTGATATTTGGATGGAACATAGGTAAAAACGAACTAACAATTGATACGGTGTGCATCAAATTGAAAGAGCTGTTAGATATTGAAGTGTCAACAACTGATATAAACAATTTGTATCACCTGGGAAAAAACACAGACTGTCCAATAAAAGTCGAATTAATATCATTTATAAAAAAAAGAGAAATTATAACAAGCTGTAGGAAGCTGAAAGGAACCCATATATCTATTTCCAATGATCTAACCCTTCAGCAACGAGAGGAATACCAAATATTAAAAACCCATCTTGTGATAGAACCCCAAAAAAATCAAAATTGTTTCATTCGGGGAAACAAATTGATAGTCAATGAGTTGGAATATTCAATAGAAGACCCAGTGAATAGTGAAACAATCTCTGAATCAAAACCGCTCAGTGCCCCTTCGACACCATCCCATCCACTTCTTATGCAGGGAGAATCATCGGAGTTAGGAAACCCCCCACGGCATCAAGAAACACCTGTACAAACCCCAAATACGAAAGTACTTGTGACGCCAAACAAGCCCACTCGTCCACACCAACCAACCCCTAGAGAAAACAAGAAACCGCAACCAACAGTAGTACCTAATAAAATCACAAGATCCAGAACAAATTCTTTGAAACGAAACGAATGATCCTTTTTTTTTCCTATGTATAAGTAAGTAAATGTTATATTTATCTAAATGGATCCGTTCATTAGAGATATAAAATACGTCCCTTTTCTCACAACTGAGGTAGATACAATAGAAGAGATAAATAATATTCTTGGTACAGAAACTGAAAAAAATAAACTAAAAATATTTCATCAAAATATAAGGAGCATTTCAAAGAACTTTGACGAACTATAAATTCAATTAAGCCAACTATCCTTTGAATATGATTGTATAGTTTTGACAGAAACGTTCAACTATAGTGACCTTAATTTCCACCAGTTACCGAAATACACTCTTATATTCAATGATGGTGATGTAAATAGAAACGATGGAGTCATCATGTATGTAAAAAATAATCTAAATTACAAATCGAAAATAATCAATATTGGTGAAATTAAATTGAAAATTAAATATGAACAGAGAAAATAAACTATGTTAACTGGTATCTATAGGCCTCCCTCGACTGATGAAAATCTATTTATCAATAATCTTGCTAACTACCTGCAACAAACAGAGAATGAAATATTAGAAAACCATATAGTGATTGGAGATATGAATTTAGATCTATTAAATGAAAATGAAAGTGTGTCGGATTATTTGGACTTGATGAGCGAACATAATTTTTTATCCCTTATAAATAAATTTACTCGAGTACAAAATACCTCATCTACCTGTATAGACCATATATTTTTGAAAAGTAGAGAAACGAAAACAAAAGAAAACTGCCAAGCACTTATTTTCAATGCAAATATTACTGATCATAAGGCAACTATAACAACGGATCGTGACTTAAAATCCGAACAAAAAACGATTAAATATATAAATTACCATACACTCAAAAATGATTTTAAAAAATTCGATTGGTCGAGGTTCTACAATCATGTAAATACAGAAAAAAAAACTGACTATTTCATTGACACATTAACCTGGATTATTGAAAAGAACACCACTGAAAAAAAATCCCGAGAAATAAAATCAGACGAAATGATTGGATAACTGATGGTATTGTAAACTCCACAAACAGAAAAACGTCCTACTAGTTGAACATAAGAAAGACCCTGAAAACATCGCAAAAAAAAATACTTACACAAAATACAGAAACTTTTTAAATAGATTAATAAGAAAGGCAAAGTCTAATTATTACACAATCCAGATAGATACGAATAAAAATAACAATAAACAACTGTGGAATATTATAAAGCAAATAGATTCCCCTGAGAAAATGGAAACAATTCATGAAATAGTTACTGAAGATGGAAACGAAATTGTTGAAGACAAACTAAAAGCAAATGCCTTCAATGACTATTTCATAAGTGTTGGCCAATTATTTGCCTCAAAAATAAACAAACCAACGACCCAACCACCCAAAAGAACACCAACAGTAAATTCCTTTTTTTTAACTAATATCAATAAAAATGAAACACTAAATATAATTAAATCACTTAAATCAAAAAAGATGCCAGGTATAGATGGAATAAAAACTGAGACACTCAAAGAAATAGCGGAAGAAATAGTAGAACCTCTAACTGTTTTGATTAATAAAATTTTGAAACCGGAATATTTCCCAACGTACTCAAGAAATCTGTTGTAATACCTATATTTAAAAAAGGTAAAAGAAATAAAATGAGTAATTTCAGACCCATATCCATAATTTCAACAATAGCTAAAATTGTAGAAAAAGCAATAAAAAACATATTGATGTGTTTTCTAAATAAATATAATATCATATCAGACAAACAATTTGGTTTCAGAGAGGGACTATCAACTAACGATGCTATAAACCACCTACTTGAGGGTATATATAAGTCAGTTGACGATAGTAAACCCACACTGTGTGTATTTCTAGACTTAGCCAAGGCCTTTGACACAGTTTGTCACGTACAACTGGCGGAGGTTTTGGAAGAGGCTGGAATAAGAAGACCCTCTCTCTCCCTTATAAAAGATTATCTGAGAAATAGAATACAGTTTGTCCGAATAAATAGTGAACTTAGCGATGAAAAAACAATTAAATATGGCGTACCACAGGGTACAGTTCTCGGGCCATTACTTTTCACCCTGTATATAAACAACTTACTTACAACGCATAGTACCGGCAATATAATCAGCTTTGCAGATGACACAGCTATTCTTTACTCGGTTGATTCATGGGAAAGCCTGAAAAATAAAACAGAAGTAGATTTAAGTAACATATTAAACTGGTTTAACCATAGAACACTCACAGTCAACGTAGAAAAGACGTTATTCTTACCTTTCACCTGCTACAAGACAAATCTCCCGAAATACAACACACTTGAAATACAAAATGAAAAAACAAAAAACGAAATACTATCAAAAAACCATATCAAATATCTCGGTATCACTATTGACTCTCACTTGAGATGGAACCTCCATATAGACAATATTACAAAAACTCTGAGACCATTACTATATAAATTCAAACATATGAGAGGGATCTTGAATGTAAAACATTTGAAAACATTATATTATGCGTTCGTTGAGTCTCGAATACAGTAAGGCATTCTAAGTTGGGGAGCAGCTCTACCAACGTACATGAAAAAATTAGAGATTCTGCAAAAAAAAATTATAAAAATTATATATTCAAAAAAAAATACCTATTCTACAAATGATCTATTTAATGAAACTAAAATATTTGATCCTAGACAATTATACATATTCAATACAATTATATACTTATATAAAAATAAACACTTGATTAAAAAAATAGAGCACAGATATGAAACACGAGCTTAACAAAATATTCCTATAAACAGAATGAACAAATCAATCGGCCAGCGCTCGCTAATGTACCAATCAAAAAAAATATATTATACACTCCCAAAAAAGTTCAAAAATTACTTAGAAGAAATACACTCTCTACGACTCATTAAATGCAAATTCAAAGATTATATTGAATCAGTTGACAGACACACCCTCCACACAATAATGAAATGCAAATAAACTCCACACCCAATTATAATTATAAATTTTTTTTTTCATTTTTTTTTTCATTTCTTTTTTCTCTTCTTTCAAAAATATATGTGTCCCACTCCATATCATATAATCTAGTTAAATAAAAACAATACTAACATAACCACATTGCACTTGTACCACATCATTAAAGGCATAATCAATCCATGCACAACCTCACGGTTAAAATGGAACTCTTTGTTTATTTACCACCAATAACTGTATATGAAATGACAATGTAAACAAAAATGTATATTGGAGTGAATAAATATAATTATTATTACCAGTTAAATAATATGATTATCTACTTTTACTATTTGTTGTAATATAAATTATTTTTGTTGTTCTGGTTAGTTTATTTCATTACTTTGTATATCATTAATATAATTAATATAATATAATGATTGTGACAATGACACTAGCGATCTGTCATTGTCAACTACATATGTGTGCCAATGTTCACAAGTGAAAAATCAATCATCCCCTATTTTTCCACCCGTAAAGGTGGATAATTCCATTCGAAATCCAAATATGATCAACTATCTGATAAAAGAAGAATCATCCAAATCGAAGATCCCAGTACAAAGTTATGCTTGATAGAATCGGTTAACGGACCAGAATTCAGAGGGTGAGTGATCAATATCCTTCATTTTGCTACCCTTAGGGGTGGATTTTATCTTTCAAATTCAAATGGAACCAACTTCGAAGTACACCCTATACCCTGAAAAAAAAATATTACAAATTATATTGATTTTGCATTATTTTAATCTCAAAAAACGAAAAAAAAAAATTAATTTAACTTTGCTCTCTTTACTGCTGGTTCTACTTATTCGGAGGAACTGCCTTCTTCATCATCTTCTGCATCTTCAAAGACTGAAGGAAGACCGACATTTGCCGATTCTTCGTTGACGATGTCCTCTGAATCACATCACATCTTCATAGACTAACTTTTCTGCATTAGAGCGATTCTTCGAAGCATGACAAAGACCTCACAAATTTGTGCATTTAAGTCCATGCTCTCAGCAGCCTCATTTTTATTATCACAACCAGTTTCGCAATTAAGGTAGTTGTCGTGCTACAAACAGTGTCAAAAATTAGGCTCGATTGTAGCGCGACGCATACATGTGCAAACGCTGAATTGAGGGATCTTTTTTAAGGGAACTGTACACTAGAAACGCAACACATCGTGATAACACAAATGAGCCATGACTGGACTATTGGCAACGTCGCAATCCAACGATTACTCGCATTTAGTTGTTCAAGATACTATTATGAACAAGCAGTCAAAGCTATGGATGGATTTCGCGCAAAAATGGTAGGTTTGCTATGAAGCAAAAGTTGAAAAAAGGAAAAATACATTGTTTGAACTGTGTAAGGCTCGAAATACGAACAAAAAAACGGTTTAATGAAAATGATGTGTGTGAAGGAAATCGCATTGTTAATGTCAAAGAACTTGGGAACTGCCACCAAGTTTTGAGTTCGGAGAATGTGCTGAAAGAAAAACATTTAGGACTTGCATCAATTTTAAGTATTCGTTGTGATAAGTGCGAAATCCACGAAGCGATGAATGATGTACAAATTTTGCAAAAATTAGTTCGTTTCATTGGTAAAGAGTCATAATTATCAACATGCGAGAAATCACATAAAGAATGTATTTCAGAGCGACTTGAGAACGAAAGAATATTTTGTTATTTACCTTATTTAAGTGCCTCAATAGTTATTCAATCAACTAGTGTATTAATGGTGGCGATTAATGATCGAGATATTTTAACGCGAGAGCGAAGGGAGCGCGTTCATGTTTATGTTCATCGTAATTTTAATATACGAGTTGATTACAAAAAATTTCCGTCGACCTCGTTCCAGAGGTCAATGTGATATTTTCGATAACCATTTCCTTCAACTAGGAGGAAACTTACAATATTTGGATTTTAAAATACATAAATTTGACAGCGCGAGGGTAATATGATTTGACATTTGACTAATATTCGAATTCGTGTATATTCAGTTGCCTATACCACAATTATACATTAATTGACGAAATCGACCATTTATAGATTATTAATGGTTGATTTCGGTGTATGTTTGGTTGCATATATCACAATTATGCATTAAAAGATTTTGTGTAGATTAAATAGACTCGTTAATACGAGGTCACCAGAAAAACATGTTATATCAGGAGATTTATTGAAAAAAAAATGCGCAACAAAATATAACATACGATTTTATGAAACAAATGTATCACGATGAGGGAGAAGAAGCTGTGATTGATCACCTATCGGAATCGGAAGCCCCAGTAAAAAGTTATGCGTGATCATACATAAAAAAAAATTAGAAAAAAAAAATATCCGCGTCGTATAGAGAACCCCTCCTTTTTGGTTTCGTCGGTTGAAAATGGTGTTGATTATCGTTATTGAATCAGTTGTCTAGAATAGATACCCTGAATGATTTGTCTATAAATTGTTCCGCAATGCTATCTGATCTCATGTTTATCTCGTCTCTGATCACAATTCTCACGATGATCATGTGCCCTGTCTCAACTTTTACGATATCCAGTGTGTTTTTCAGTCCTATCAGACCTATCCTTGGCCACTCTTGTACCACCAAGTGGAGGAAATCAATCCCAGCAGTGTTTACATGGCTACAGTTGGCGTTGATCTTATTGCCAACTATTTCTTGCTCTTTGGGGTGTTGTGGTGGATCCATGTTCGATCCACGGTTTCGAAACTAGCTAATGCAGCACACATATGACAGCAAGCTCTCTCCTTCGCAAATAGTCATGCAATATATCCTCACTCGTTCACGTGGAATCCCACAGCCCCAGCAATCTCGCACACCTTCACTCCTAGATCGTCAATCCCCATAAGAAGGATTTTATCGACCAGTTCTAGTGTGGCGACATCGTTTGGACGGCCTGGAAGCTCATCATAAAAAATTCATGCACGACCGCACTTAAATTCAGCTGCCAGAGTTTTATTGTGTTGATCTCTTGTTTTCTTTTCAAAAACAATATAATCACTGCGCGAAATTATATTTTACTCATTTTTGGAAAATACAAAAGTGGTTCGTTTTCATTGACTGTCTACAGCATAAGTAGGTACGCATATTTTACCTCTGAAACCTGGAAATGAAAAGCTCTCAAACGAAACAAATAATCGTAGTTACCACAACGCAACGTACGGTACGTAATTGAAATTTGAAAAATGGTTCATTTCATGGTCAATAAATTTCACATAAGGAAACTCGATGTCGCACATTCTTTGGGGAAATGGCATCTTATCGCGCTTACGCTATAACTCTGATTAATATGAAAGCGCTGGAGGGAGTTAAATGAAGCAAAACATCAGACCGTTTTTTCCGGAACACGGGGAATGAAAATAGTCATCCACATCAAAAATATTGCAATGAAATGAGTAACTCAACAAAGTGAATTTCATTGCGCAATTCATAATTCACAGGTCATCAAATCTTGAAATAAGATTTCTGTTCACCACCACCATGTTAAATGGTATCTATCATCAATATCACTTTCTGGAAGATGAGTAATTGTGATTTCTTAACGAATGATGCCGGTAGCCACATCGATAAAAGAAATGCAAACGGCTTAAGGGGACATGTGGATTATAGCGGAAAACATTATTTGACTCTCTTTCTAGCCGTGGAAACAAATATCGAATTCCATCGATTCGTATTCATTCAATATGATTTATGAACGTCAAGTATAAGTGTGCACATATTACTGAAAATACTTTTTGGGGAATAAAATATCACAAATACTCAACAGATGGCGCTGATGGACAAATCGATATAAAAGTAAATGGTATGGAGGATCAAATAGCACAATGTTGAAAAATAAATTTGATTTTCCTTTCAAGCAAAACTATCAGGTAGATATCATAGAATCATCGAAGTGTCCATTTGAATCTGTTATTCTTTTCAAAACAGCAAGATACGTATTTTCCTTTGATTGTTTACCAACATTAATTCTCTTCAGGTCTGAATTTTTTGCGCTGTCTGCGGTGAAAATTGCAACTGTCTATCAATAATAGAAAAAAAAAATTGCTAAAAGATAATACTCCAGAGAGATGTACGTGAAAAGAAATAATTTAAAAAAAATTGGGTTGAAACTATCTTTTGAAATATTTCAATAATTTTTATATCTCAGACTCTTTTCGTCATATTGTCATGAGTCTATTGCCTAAAGGGCCTTAAAGGGGGTTGGTAGCTCAGAGGGATTTTGTGATAACCAGATTATGAACTCAGAATCCAAAAACAAGCATACAATATTTATTCCCATCAGTAATATAAACAAAAATATACTTACACTCAGGACTACATATATATACAACGCTGCCAGAACGGCAACTCAAAAATAGAAACTACATTTCTACACATCGCTGGCTTCCAGCTCTTTTTTCTGGGGGCACGTCACTGACTAATGACTGACTGTCACACACCAAGACCTGACAACCACTAACTCATCTTTGTTTTTTTTTTCCTTACCTCGAAACCTATATGTTTTTGTCCACCGACTGGATCGAGGTTAGCAATGCAGCAATTCTGCTTTGTTATGTTTTTGATTTGGGTTTTCTAGGTCGCTTAAAATGTGCACAAATGTTTTGCATTGTCGACCTATTTTTTGTGGTTGAATGTTTTGATTTGGATGTTTCGAAAAACTGGTCTAATTCATTAATTTTGAATAATGAACTGGAATTAAACTGTTTTGGTAATCTTGGAAAAATAAAAATAATTCTTTTTTCTAACTCATGATTGCTTTGTGACAATATACAATTTTGTTTTCTTCCCCAGTTGCAAACTGAAGAAAGTTAAGGCAATGCGGATATCTAAACATTTTTCCCAACAGGTCGTAGGCATGTAACACTTATTGACTATTGAAATATGAATACTGTTTCTCCAGAATTTCCCGAACTCACAGCTCACAAAAATATATTTTTGTTTTTTGGATCCTAGGGATTTATTCATATATAATCTTTATCCGGCCGTACTCAGCCGATGGAAAACAGGGGATCCATTGAATACCAATTTCCAATTATGGTAGGGGAGCAACAGGAAAATATGTATGGAATATATTCACAAATGTATGGAAATGGAATATGTTTGTTACGAACGATTTTCTGCATCGACGGAAATAGGACATAGAAACAATGTTGAATTAATAACTTCATAAAGTTGGGAACAGTGGCATCGCACTGGTTTTTTTCTGGGTTTTCCAGCAATCATCTAGCCAAATTGGCAAATGAAAATTATAATGCACTCCCAGGTAAATGAGAATTCTACTTACATGTAGATAAATTACATAATTTAAGCTTTTCAAGTATTGATCTTATATTAAAATAGGACGTCAATTCAACAATATGCCCTGATTCTATAACCGTCAAGGGATACCGTTTCTAATTTTGGGCACGAAACACCACTGTAAAATGGTTTTGGAAAGTTCTAGTTTCTGTGTCTTTATGCCCACGTGGGCCCTGGAGTGCACTTCATGTCCTAAAAAATAAAAATAAAAGAAATTTGTCAATTAATGTAATCACAAATGTCCTGAACAAACAACAATTCATTGATGAGAACTTTCGGTATAATCGAGAAAACTTGATAACTGGCTCCAAAGAAACAACTATATTTCTTAAGAGTAAGCCATACACATAATACCAAGAGCTGATAAAGCAAATATAACTGTAGCAATGAATAAAAAAACTTTTTAAAGACAAGCTTTTATTCAAGCCGTTCACTTAAACGTATAAAATGAATTTAAGTCATCGCTGACAATGATTTAATTATTTTTTGTTGAATTATTTGGTTTCAGAAAGCTTGTCGCGCGAAGTGTTTATAAAAGTAGGTACCAATTAATTTTACTGGGCAGTGATTACTTGGTAAGTAGGAACTTGTCGAAGCATTGGATTTTTACAAAGTATTCGCGGACGTAGATACCAATTAACTTCATTGGACAATGAATTATTGGTAAGTAGCAACTTGTCGAAGTAATAATTTCATAACAATTCGCACGACAAGCATTTTGAAACCAAATAATAAAACAAAAAATAATTGAATCATTATCAGCGATGACTTAAATTTATTTTATACGTTTCAGTACACTGCTTACATGGAGGCTTGTCTCAAAAATGGTTTTTTTAATAGTTTATTTTATTTTTCGCTTTTCAGTTATTACGCCTTGATCTGTTCATTTCTGATAGAGCATCGTTATTACAAGTTCTCTTGCCTGTGAATTTTGAGATGAAAGAAATCATGATCTCTGACCCGAAAAACTCCTACACGCCAATTTTGAATAGAATCTGACCATGATCACAAAACTCGTCCGACATCCTGAAGCCATCTTGAATGGATAGGTTTTGACAAAAAATTCATAATCTCATAACCTGAAAACCGCCACAAACCAATTTTGAATGGAATATGACCATAATCAAAATATCGTCCTCCATCTTGGAGCAGCCATCTTGAATATATAAATTTCTGACAAAAATTCATGATCTCCAAACTCGAAAACCCCACGATACCAATTTTGAATCGAATTGGACCATTATCACAAAACTCATCGTCCTCCATCTTGGAGCAGCCATCTTGAATATATAAATTTTCGACAAAAATTTCATGATCTCCAAACTCGAAAACCCCCGCATACCAATTTTGAATCGAATTGGACCATAATTACAAATCTCCTCCGCCATCTTGAATCCGCCATTATGTTTTTTTTCTCTAACAAAAACTTTATAATGCATTGTCACCAGAATTATGAACATCTGCCAAATTTCAAATCAATCAGACGACAAGAAGTTTGTCAAAATTCACTTGCAAGATTTGACCCTAACGAACGAACGAACTAACAAGTGAAACTAAATAATAGAACGATTATTTGAACAAAGCCAATTCGATATTACATGATAACTCAACTCACATCATACCAAATAAAGACCCAACGAAACAAATTCAAGAAAAAAATAAACTCATAAATAATTTGATAAATGAGAAAAATAGAAATACTTAGACAAGAAAATAACGTGTTTTTCCAAAATTATATTTTTTGCCAAAATACACACAGAAAATGACCATTATGCAAATTTTCAGCAGATTTTTTCAAAAACGCATTTATTAAGAATGACTATGATCTTTTCAGTTGGTTGAACAAATGAAAAATGTTGTAATACCAGATGACTCCATTTTGATATCATTGGATGTAGTATCCTTTCTTACTAACATACCAATAGACTTGGTAATCAGTCTCATAAAAGAAAAATGGCACACCATATTTTCTCCTGAACAAATAAAAACGTTTATCGACGAAGCATCCGATGAAAAGTTTTTATTTATAAAAGTAAGTATCTACCAAACATTGCATTTTTTTAAAATTTCCTCATTATTACTTTCCATTCGACTCATGCATGATATACATATTTCATTAATTTCGAGAAAACTTGATAAGTTGACTCGTGGCGAAGCGGGCTAAGGCGCTAGATTTGAACTATAGACTACAGTATGGACGCGGGTTCGAAGCTAGCCTAGGTCATCCTGCTTTTTATTTAATTTTTTCTTTTTTTTCTTCTTTTCATTTCTCATTAGTGTATTTTTTTAATTCTTACTTTTTGTTTTAGGTAGCAATGATTTTTGGAATAATGGGAGCATGTCGAAGGCATGAACTACATGACCTAAAATGTGAAAATGGCAAAGATGTGAATGGAATCTTAATTGTTAATGTGGTAGAAGCTAAAACAGAAGTACAACAAACATTTACAATTACCGGAAAATACTGCGAAGTTAGTAAAAAATATATGAATCTACGGCCGAAAATTTGCACCACCCCTTCTTTTTCGTTAATTATTTTAATGGAAAATGCACAATTCAAAACATTGGTATTAATAGATTTGCTAATTTAGGGAAGCAAATAGCAACATATTTGAATCTGCCTGATCCCAATTTATATACAGGGCATTGTTTTCGAAGGACATCTGCAACCGTATTAGTTGATGCCGGTGATGATATTACTGCATTAAAACGTCATGGTGGCTGGAAATCCAATTCAGTGGCGGAAGGCCACAGTGAAAATTCGGTTCAGAATAAAATCAGCATTTCCAATACAATATTGAACTCTATTGGGACTAGCAATAATGAAATGAATGTAAATATTCCTTTTACTTCCAGATCAGTGGGACCTAGAATGAACTTCTCAAACTGCACAATGGATAATCTTAATACTTTGAAGAAATCAGATCCATTACAATTATTATGTGCAATATAGATATAATTAGAATGTTTATAGTTTTCCTATATCCATGGTAATACCTGAGGTAATACCATTAATTACAATTTTGTAGATTTTTTTATAGAAATACCAGTAATTACTGTTATTGTGTTCAAAACAAATATAAATATAATATTTATGGTTCTTTATTATTTATCGGGTGTAGAAAAAATAGCGTATGCAACTCTCATGTAATGGTTTTCACATGATCGTTGCATAATATACTATTATGTATTATGTCGATTTCATTCTTTTCTGTTTTTGTGAACAGGGAAAACCAACCTTAATGTGAGTATTTATGTGTATCTGTTTCTTCCCTTCCTTCGGAGCTTTTGTCTGATGATTGATTGTCATTTCAATCAATTTGTTTTATATTGTTCAAGAACTTCATTCTGAATGTCTTGTTTCTTAAGTGGTAGTAATAAGGCTGTGTGTATATGCCACAACCAATAAATAGTATTTTGTTTCTATATCATGCAATTTTTTATTATATTCACATAGTCCTTCGACCTATAAGATCATGTAGAAAAGGAGAATCCATACGTAAATATACGAATGTAAACATTCACAAAGTCAAAAAATAACAGTGTAAAATTAAAATGAATTCAAAAACAAGACGAAAAATATTTTTTTATAACTTTGAAATGGGAATATCTTCAGCTTTCAGAACTGAAGGTATATTCTCAGATTAACACACATTCATTCAAATGAAAAACGTTTAATCAATACTTGTCTTACCGACATCTCATATATACATTCTGTATATTAAAATAAATGAGGGAAAATGTAAAAGAGAATCATTGATTTCAACATATAAAGATATACAGTGCTTCTCAAGATTATACATAAACAAGTGAAATTTGGAAACTGAATATTAAAGGTTGTAAACTTTCCTACTAGTGATGATAGATGACGAAATCGTCAAAGATGACGTCACAAGGCCATTGTGACCAATAATTTTAAATGGAACCCTACGGCAAGCGACACCTCTTTTAAAAGATATCGAAAAAACCTATTCAATGATACTAATTTTGTTTGTGTTTATGGCAGTTTTGGCAACTCGCTTTTAAAAACGCAAAGCTGTGATGAATTAAATCAGTTAATACTAAAATTCCAAATTCAAGCTCCGCCTCTGGATAGTTGTCAAATAAGCTGACGTTTTTGTTAGTCTCCCTAATTCGACGTTTTTGTAATTGTACAAGTTTTTGTATATTCAATAATTTGTGTATTGCTGATCGAACGTTTAACTGTTTCAGCAGCTTTTGGTACTTTTAATATTCTTGTACATATAAATAATTTGTTAAACTGTTGTGAGCCGAACGTTCAGGTGCTTCAAGAAGCGAAATGGTACTTGCTTTAGGTGATAAAGTAGCAGCGATCCTAATTCTTGGTGAAACTGGACAAAATATTCATGCAGCAGAACGCATTTTTAATGGGAGGTTTCCCGATCGCCCCGTTTCGAGGACTTATTTGAGGGAGCTTCTTCGTAAGTTTGAAACAACGGGTAGTATTAATGATGCGAAACGATCTGGCAGACCACAAATTTCTGATGAGAAAAAAATTGTTATACTGGCAGAAGTAATAGTTGATCCTACTTCTTCAACAACTCACGTTGCATCTACCTGTGAAGTCAGTCGAAGTACAGTACACAGGATGTTGAAAAAAAACAAATTTCATCTATACAAATTAAAAATGGTTCATCAACTCTCAGACGACGACCCAGACCGAAGACTAGAATTTTGTGAAAATATGGAAACTAAAATTAACAGCCAGACTATGTCAAACAATTTGTTTTAGTGACGAAAGTACTTTCTATCTAAATGGAAATGTAAATACACAGAATGTGAGGTTTTGGAGTGACGCAAATCCTCACCTGTTTCGTAAAATACATACCCAATTTCCCCAGAAGGTGAATGTTTGGGCAGGTATCCTAGGAAACCACATCGTTGGGCCCCTCTCTTCAAATACTAATTTAACTGGTGAGGTTTATCTGGAGCTGTTGCGAAACGCAATAGAACCGTTAATCCTTGAAATTTTGGAAGATAATCCAGATAAATTTGGCAATTTGGAAAAAACATTCCAACAGGATGGTGCTCCTCCACACTATTACGGTGCAGTAAGACGGTATTTGGATGAGGAGTATCGTGGTAGATGGATTGGACGACGAGGTTCAACGGAATGGCCAGCTCGATCACCAGACCCTACACCTTTGGATTTTTTTCTGTGGGGGTACCTCAAATCGAAGGTTCACGCCACTGGACCTGACAATATTGACGTTTTAAAACAACGTATTGTTGCAGAA
Source organism: Gonioctena quinquepunctata (assembly GCA_018342105.1). NCBI lineage: Eukaryota > Metazoa > Arthropoda > Insecta > Coleoptera > Chrysomelidae > Gonioctena > Gonioctena quinquepunctata. Next base: position 434,812 of record JAFIRS010000203.1, on the reverse strand, counting down.
TGTGAGGCTGTTTCCGCAGACACATTTGCAAAAGTACGAGAAGAGTTTAAAAATAGGATATTCCACTGTCAGGAAGTAAATGGAGGTCACTTCGAGCAATTTCTTTGAGTGGATACTGATTTTTAAATCTCTAATTAATATCATACTGAATGGAATTTAAATTTTAATGTTTACTAATGTACCTTTTAGAAGAGGTGTCGCTTGCCGTAAGGTTCCATTTTAAATTATTGGTCACAATGGCCTTGTGACGTCATCTTTGACGATTTCGTCATATATCATCACTAGTAGGGAAGTTTACAACCTTTAATGTTCAGTTTCCAAACTTCACTTGTCTATGTATAATCGTTCCAAAAATAAGAAGGGGGAGAGGACTTCTGAGAAGCACTGTATAATAAAAAAAAATTACAAAATACTATTTTTTTCCTTTTTATTACAAGCTTCAAATTAACTTTCTTGGGTCGTATGTCATTCTGTCATTATTTCCGGTTCAAAGTTTGTAATCCATTTTTGGAGCACTTGCCGACATCCTATCGAACTCAAATTTGGCAGGTGTTCATAATTCCAGTGACAATGCATTATGAGATTTTTGTTAGAGAAGAAAACAAAATGGCAGCTCCAAGATGGCGGACGAGTTTTGTGATTATGGTCCGATTCGATTCAGAATTGGAATGTGGAGGTTATCGGGGTCAGAGATTATTAATTTTTTGTCAAAATTTATGAATTCGAGATGGCGGCTCCAAGATGGCACACAAGTTTTGTGATTATGGTCCGATTCGATTCAGAATTGGAATGTGGAGGTTATCGGGGTCAGAGATTATTAATTTTTCGTCAAAATTTATGAATTCGAGATGGCGGCTCCAAAATGACAGAGGAGTTTTGTGATTATGGTCCGATTCTATTCAAAATTTGTATGTGGGGGTTTTCGGAATCATGAATTTTTTGTCAAAATTCATGAATTGAATGGCGGCTCATGGAATTATTGTTATGGAAAAAAACAAAATGGTGCTCCAAGATAGCGGACGAGATTTGGGTTTAAGGTCCGATTCGATTCAAATTTGGTATGTGTGGGGTCTTCAGGGTCAAAGATCATGAATTTTTCTTCAAAATTCATATAATCAAAATGGCGGCCCCAAGATGGCCGATGATCTCTGTGTTTGAGGCCCGATTCAATTCAAAATTGGTATGTCGAGGTTTTTGGGTTGGAGATTATGATTTTAGTCGAAGAATGTTGATTTTTGGTTGAAATTCATAAATTGAAGATAGCAACTCCAAGATGGCGGATGAGTTAATCTTCAGTTGGTTTCCTCATTGGAGGACTAGATAGCTCAGAACTTACAGGAAGAGGGCCTCATAATAACTATTCTTCAACAAAAATGCATAATAGATTAAGGCGTAGGTACTTAAGTCTTAAAAAGCACAAAATAAAATAATTAATAGAAAACCTTTTCAAAGGCAAGCTTTTATTCAAATGCACTGAAAAGTGAAAAATAATTGCTTTGGATGTGTGTCGTTGGTTATTCCGTGAGTTATAGATTCAAAAGCTTGTCGCGCAAAGTTTTCCGATCGAATACAAAAGCTAAATTGATAATCTCCGACCCCACAAACCCCGACATACCAATTTTGAATTGAATTGTGCCATAATTACAAAACTCGTCCACCATCTTAAATCCTGAAGATGAAACAGTGGAGTTTCGAAACGTTGACAATTTAAAATTCGGTTCTCTTCTTCTTCATTCAGGCCGAACTCCCGCCATTTCAACGCTTGAAATAAACTACACTATTATGTAGTTGGCAATAAAGCAATAAAAACACAATAATGAACTAGTATGACATGAACTATATTTTTCCTAATTATTCAATTATTTGAAAAGGCCGCTGGCACAACTGAATAAAAAGCGATATTAATGGCCCTTTCAATCGATTCATCACCCAAAAACAGTTATGAGGTATATCAAAATTAAAATTCCATGCTCACTAATATGGATTATTTTTAATTCACCCCATAGTACAAAACATTAAGTGACACTGTATATGATGAGGGTAATAAAGAATTCCTCTCCAGAGAAACGTCAAAGCTCTTGAAGTGTCAGATCTGACTTGATTCTTATAGTGAATTCCATTAGCCTTCTCCTTTCAAATATTCAATGAAGCTCCACCCTCTTCCGAGGCAACATTATATGAATGGTGGCAATGATTAAATCTTATCTCGAACGAAATGTTACCTTTAAAGTGAAATTTAAGTCAGTGAAGTATATTTCAGCGGTACAAGTTATATTTAGCCACGTTAAAACACTTTTATCTTCCTCAGTTATATTGTTACATTGTACTTCATCCGTTTATTCTTTATATCTTGCACGTTCGCCCTACACATAAAAGAATGATAATGATAGCAGATTTCGGCGAATGAGTTATGATTATGTGAGATTATACAGCTTTAATGGTATATTTCTCTTCTTTTTGTACGCTAGGTTTTACACGTTGCCAATGGTAATTTCCGGCTAGTTGTCTAAAACGGTCGGTGAACTGATCGTCAATAACTTTGAAAAACATTCCAAAACAGTGTGACTATAGATTGCGTGCAAGTTCCATAACTTCTTTGTCTATCCAAGCTATCGACTTGATTTTTTTCAAACGATAGGTTCGCCGAGCAGGCACATTCTGAAAATATTACTATTTACATGCAGGATGTCCCAAAATGAGATACACAACTGAGTTCTGTTTAGTAATAACGATAACTTTGAGAACGCGACCATGAATTTTTCAACTTTTAGAATCTTACGGCTGTTGCTAAAATATTGTCTACAATGCGCTTGACAACTGACAAATACGAATACATGTTCTATGTCAAATGTCACGCGTATTAACATAAAAAAAATAGAGTGGGAAATTATAAAGTGTTGAAATGTCGGCAGAAGAATGTTCTTCAATAGAATTGGTCCAAAAAATGACCCATACAGTGTCATCCTCAAAGTATGCATTATTTGGGAAACTTATTTATTAAGGGTTTTTCGACAAAAAGTTATGATTGGTAAAAGTGTGTGCATCCCCTAAAACCAAACATGAACCAACAAAATATAGTAAAACACACATTATAAACGAGGAGCCTTCAAAAATTTGATTTTGAAACAGGAGTAAGGTACCCTTATTTCGAAAAATTTCGGGAAATGTTATCCAGAAAAGTTGTTCACCATCAAAAAATACATCTAGATTTGGAGTCATGGCCATCCAAGGAGAGTTTTATTTTTCTACCCATTTTTTTTTTAATTGCTAAAACGATAAATAGATAACATTCTGTATATGACGATTTATTCAAAAAGCCTGTGATATTACAAATTACACAACTATTGTGTTAACCACGGTCAATTTTTTTGAAGAGTAAAAGAATTTTCAAAGTTTTTGGTGCAAAGTTATTTTAAAAATTCTGTTAACACCGAAAATGGCTCGAAATTGTAACAAGAACTTAATATTCAATAATATCAAATCACAAAACATCAAAATAAAATAAGTATTTCGGCACAAACTCATTGATTTTCTGGAGATTTTCTTGTCCAAAATAACTCTTATATTCGCTTTGAAAACAAAAGCCTGTTTCCGAAAGAAGTATTTTACTTCTCAGTAACATGCACAGTTCGGTTCTTCTTCTTCATTTAATAATTGTCGTATTGCTACACTACCAGCTCCATCTAACTGATACCAAATTATGTATCTTTGTCTACGCGGCATTTGATTTACAATTGGTAATAAATCTTGTTGTAAAAATTGCAAATATCGGTTGGCATCAAGGTTTCCATCAATGAGGAAGGGACCAATCACAGTGTTGTTTAACAGTCCACATAACACATTTACCTTAAATGAGTATTGGTCCTTGCACTCTTTAGTGAAATGAAGGTTTTCTGTAGCCCACCATCTACAGTTCTGTGAACACAGTTGTAAATGTTACTTCATCAGTCCATAAAATATTTATTGGGAACGTGCGTTTTCTTCGTATTCTCCCTGATACCATGCGAAAAACTCAAATCCCTTTCTTTAGAAGTATTTATAAATTTTGGTTTAAAAGCTTTGAATTGATTTTTTCTTATTTTTTTTTTCAGTAGTAAAAGAGATGTCGATATTTGTTAGATTGATGTCTTACCATTTTCGATAACTTTCAAACACACTTCCTCTTCCACTTCTACAGAATTTGCAACTGTGTGGTTTTGTGAAATTGTTATTAATACTTCTTCCTGTTTCTTCAAATTTATTCAAAATACGGGTGACTGTAGTGTTATCCACATTGCGGTTAGGATGCCTGGCATTAAAAATGTCTGTAACTTGTCTGCTTGGAGTATTTTCCCCACCCAACAATATAATCTCAACTTTTTCTTCGTTTGTAAGCATCTTAATGTTATTTAAATAGTACTTATTATCAAACGGTAAAAAAGCAATAACAATAACTACGTAATAAATATTCAGCAAATATGTCAAGTACTCAATGTCGAACATTCGTTTGTTTACAAAGCCAACTTAAAACAATTATTTTGGATAAGAAAAACTCCACAAAATAAATGTAATCAGTTTGTGCCGAAATACTTATTTTATTTTGATATTTTGTGATTTGATACAGTGTGACCCATTCAAAATGAAACCACCCCTGTAGAATACGAATTTTTCAGTCAATCTCAAAACTGTATTTTGACACAAATTTTCATAACTTTAGGTTCATTTCCAAGGCACTCTATGGTTTTTTTTCTTTGTCAAAAACGGCAAAAGTTTATTAGGCAATATTTGTTTCCAAATTTGACTACACCATTGGATTCGTAGTCGTTATAAATAAAAACCATAAGAATTTCCCAAAAATATATTGGTTAACAACGAAGTTACAACAACTTTGATTTTGGAAACAAAGTATTCGATTATAATTTTTATTTAGATTATAGACATATTTAAAATATGGCAACACTGCCGATACAAAGTTGAACACCAGTGAATTTGTACAGCGAAAATCCGAAGTCAATAGCTCATTCCGTTCTACAGTTATAACTCCTGAAAGTATGGTAATGTGAGCGATTTGTGGTGTACTAAATCACAGCCTACTATTGATTTAGTACAATACCTATGCCTGATGTATTAGTTCAGCTTTCCTCAAATTATTGATGCCTTCTTTAGAAGATTGTTTCAGTTGAGTTTTGCAGAATTCAAAAGGACCATTTTTTGTACTGCTTTCTGTTTTATTATTGAATAAATAATTTTGATACTTTAAAACTTGAGTCGGTTCATTTAGTTTTTATCGGCTATTGAAGACTGCATAACTTAAAAATGAATTTTTAATTTTCTGTTATTTTCGAATACACTCATAACCTAAACTTAAATGAATGATTTTAAGGGAATATGATTTACAAATCCAGTGGCGTAGTCAGATTTTTATCACAAAATCGCTTCCACCACAAATCGCTCACATTACCATACTTTCAGGAGTTATAACTGTAGAACGGAATGAGCTATTGACTTCGGATTTTCGCTGTACAAATTCACTGGTGTTCAACTTTGTATCGGCAGTGTTGCCATATTTTAAATATGTCTATAATCTAAATAAAAATTATAATCAAATACTTTGTTTCCAAAATTAAAGTTTTGTAACTTCGTTGCTAACCAATATTTTGATATGAAATTTCCATGGTTTCTATTCATAACGACTACGAATCCAGTGGTATAGTCAAATTTTAAAACAAAAATTGCCTAATAAACTTTTGCCGTTTTTGATGAAGAGAAAAAACCATAGAGTGCCCTGGAAATAAAACTAAAGTTATGAAAATTTGTGTCAAGATACAGTTTTTCATGCTTAATAATCAAAAAATGACTGAAAAATGCGTATTCTACAAGGGTGGTTCCATTTTGAATGAGTCACACTGTATTATTGAATATCAAGTTCTTGTTACAATACTGTACAATTTTGAGCAATTTTCGGTGCTAAAAAAAATAAAAATAACTGCACCAAAAACTTTGAAAATTATTTTACTCTTCAAAAAAATTTACCGTGGTTAACACAATAGTTGTATAATTTGTAATAATACAGGCTTTTTAAATAAACCGTCGTATACAGGATGTTGTCTATCGTTTTAGCAATTTTTTCCTGTATTCCCCATTTTAAAAAAATGGGTGAAAAAATAAAACTTCACTCAGATGGTCATGAATTCAATGAACAACTTTTCTAGATAACATTTCCCGAGATTTTTCAAAATAAGGGTACTTTACTCTTGTCTCAAAATCAAATTTGTGAAGACTCCTCGTATATTACGTGTTTTACTTTATTTCGTTAGTGCATCTTCAATTTTAGGGGATGCACAAACTTTTACCATGAATAACTTTTTGTCGAAAAACCCTTAATAAATAAGTTTCCTATATGGTGCATATTTTGAGGATGGCACTGTATAAAACCCATAAATCTATCAAAGATACAGTTGCGACTGAAAATATTGATTGATGGTAAGTGAAACATTTGTATATAGAAGCAATTCAATATTCAGTTGCAGATTGCAAACAACTATGGCAATCGATAAGAAACAGATATATCAAAGAAAGAAGGATTGTATAAAACTTCACGTCTGGTTCTAGTGTAAATGGCCCTCATAGAAATATTGTGATTTTTCAGATTCCGCAACAAGGAGGTATACAGAGATATACATTTTAAATTATCTTTATAAAATTTCAAATTGCTTTTCATAACGAAAGTAAATATTTTATTAAATAATACACCTGGGTGTTCGAAAGAACTTTGGCAAAAAGTCATTGTGGAAGATGATGGCAGTGAGGAAATGGATTCAAGCATGATGAGGACAGTGAGTACAGGAAGAACAGAAAGAACAAAGTTTTGAAGTCGAAAAAAAAATTACATTGAGTCGTCACCAATGGTGGGAAAACTAGACAAGTTGAAGAGGGGCCAATCATCAAGAAGTCTGATCCAGACATAGAGACCTCAGAGGCAACATGTAGAACCCTTGGTGCTAGCAAAAATTCGTTCATGAAGAGCTCTGATGACAATGTTAAATCCAAGGAAGTGTATCGTTTCTCTCTGTCAATCACAGAATATCTTGGACAAATAAAATTAAAGAAAAATAAACTACAAGTTGAAGCAAAAATATTAACAATAATTTCCGATAACATTGATTCCGACTGAATATCCCGAACAGAAAACTTGTTTACTAGGATAAGTTCAAAAGGCAAATAAATAATTTTAAAAAAATAATCATAAATAATTGCTAATATGAAATATATAATGTAAATAAGTTGAATGCTCTGTTCAAAGCTGTGATTTGGTGTCCTCTTGATCATAGAAGAGGGCGTATGCTTCTCCACTCATAATTGATTTTGGTGATAGCATATTGGGATTAAAAAAATATACTGCATATTAAAATACTACTTAATAGATATTGTATGAAAGTCATTGAGTTCACATTTTCATTCATGTGTCTATCTTCAGATATCTATCATTGGAACTTTCTAGATATCGAAAAAAAAGTTTTGGAGCATCATTTTCGCCTCACCAAAAATACCTTTCGCAACAAAAAATATTGATGGAGTTTTATAGCCAAAGATTAATTCCGAATTACAATCAGAGGTACTAGTACTGTACCACAATTCATTCCATTCACATCTCATTTTCTCTCGTTCATTCCCAAAATGTCGAAAAAGATGTGAAGTATGAATTGTGGTATAGTGTTTCCAGTAGATGACATTCAGAAATTCAATCCCTGGCTGTGAAATGCGACTGCAGAAAGATTTTTTTTCAAAAAAAAAAATTAACAGTTGAAAAATGTTGTTCCAGAACTCTTTTTTCGATATGTGATTGTAACAATCCTTTTTATATCTGAAAGCAATTTCTGTTCGAAATATCCGCATCTAATTTTTTTCTTCATTTTCGATAAGATATAAAAAATTTTAGATAGAATATATTTAATGTTTATGAGATTTGTTTTTTTTTTTTCATTTCTTCTATAGTTATTTTTTATAGTTATTTGAAATGGAGAAAAAGACAAAAATTCATTTTTTTAATTGGTATTAGACGATTGAGAATTTCATTAATTTTTTTATTTTCCTAGAATAGAGTTTTAGTTATTCTTTTTATTTTGAATGGTTGTTTTGTTTCTGAATAATGTTTAGGAAATATACCTACTGTTATAATAAATCATTTTATAAGTGTTAGTTCATTTGAACTTTTGTGATAAAGATTATTCCAAAAATATATGATTGCCAAATGTGATATTTCAAAGTGGACTTTCAGGAAATAACCATTGAAAAAACTTTTTAAAGACAAGCTTTTATTTAAGCCGTATACTAAAACATATAAAATACTTTCAAGTCATCGCTGACAATGATTCAATTATTTTTTGGTGAATTATTTGGTTTCAAAAACCGTCGTTCGAAGTGTTCATAAAAGTAGGCACCAATTAATTTGATTGTGCAGTAATTAGTTGATAAGTAAAAACTTGTCAAAATATTCGATTTCTACAAAGTGTTCATGGAAGTAGGTACCAATTAATTTCATTGGACAATGATTGGTTGGTAAGTAACAACTTGTCGAAGTATTAATTTTAATTCGCGCGACAAGCTTTTTGAAACCAAATAATTCAACAAAAAATAATCAAATCTCACGAGCGATTACTCGGATTTATTTATACGTTTTAGTACACGACTTAAATAAAAGCTTGTCTTTAAAAATAAAGTATTAGTTATTGAATTTTTTGCTTTTTAGTTAGTTCCCCTTAATCTGTGCATTTCTAATAGAGCATCGTTATTGCAAGGTCTCCTTCCTGTAAGTTTTGAGCTGAAAGAAATCATGATCTCCGACCCCAAAAACTCCCACACAACAATTATGAATAGAATCTGACGATAATTCATTTGGAAAATTTTAAAAAAAAAAACTCAATAAACAACAACAAACTGAGTCAAATAACCAATTTTTTTTCAATCATCTTACCTAATTAAAATTAAAAGTGCAATTTTCGAACTATCCGGAAAAATTATATGACCCGAAACTTTGGAGGATAAAACTTGACCACTAGTACTTGGAAGTTATTTCATAAGAGAACCGCTAGGAATTTCATATGATTCTATAACCGAATTTACTATCATTATTAGCACATTATTTTTAAAAAAAAAATGCTCTGTTCTATGTAACCTTCCGTCACAGATGAACTCTTCCATTTTCCGTGCATTTTTAAAGTTTCCAAAGTTCTTCTCAAACAATGTCCAGCATTTTCATTCGCATTATCCAATTTTAAGTATTTGGCAATCATTGAAGGCACACTTCCTATGGTATTTTTGCCAACAGGTTGGACGGTGCACCGAAAAATCTGAAATCCTTTACTCCACTCTGTTTTGAGGATAGACATTTTCTGACCAGCCTCAAAGATCCTATTTTCTCCTCCTCCACAATACTAAATCCTTTTGACGTACCGATTCTAGTTTCCGGTATTTCAACAAGTAAACACCTACCCTTATCTTCTCTGTCGTTTTTAATCATTTTCACAAGTTCACCTCTCCTTAGTCCTCCAAAACCACCCATTATGGAAACTGTTTTATATAATAGATGAATTTCATCCGAAGCTTCACTAATAAATATAAGAACTTGATCGGCTGTCAAAACCTTGGATTTTTTCGGCATATATCCTCCAAATTTATTTTTTTTAAATGCTATTAACCGTGAAAAATGGGAAATATCGGTATTTCCATTATCAGTGTAGATTATATACTGTTAGAAGAAAGGTAGAAAGAAAATGCTAGGACCAATAAACCCATTTAAAAACAGGTTTTTCGTTAAAATAAAATAAATTTTTCGTGAAAAATAAAATCTTGTATGCACCACGAGTGTAACTAGATCCTAGGATGTATATAACACACTTGGTCCATAAATAACTATTGCTTTTCAGTTTATTTTTTCGTCGGTTTTGTTTTTTGTTAAAAAGTTTTCATTAGATGTTATTTCAGTAACCACACCAAATGAAAAAGTGGAATGTCAATTAGTTTTTTGAATCCATGTTCCAAATATAAAGCAATTCAATTGGAAACAATATCATAACCATGCATATTTACAATGATCCAGCTCTTCTCTTTGTCGTCTTTTCTCGACTCTTTTCAAGTGTCTTCAAAATACTACGGAAACCCTTGTTTCCTTCCAATTATTGATATGAAAGGAAACATTCACCAAATAATTTTCCCCAAATTGAATTCATTCGATGTGAGTAACTTTTTAATTAAAATTCAAATATACTGCTGAACACTGTGAAGTTTCAATAAATAAATTTCAAAACAGTGAACAAATCGATCAATAAAATAACAAAACTCAAAACAACGTTAAAATATTCACGCAAATGATGCATTATCCGTATCATCTTATACCATGACCAAATTGATTTAGATTCGCGAACATATTTGTTGAGAGAGTCCTCTTCGTTTTCCTCAAATATTTCGTCCTCATTTTCGAGGATGTCCCGAAGAAGTCCCAAATGCATAAATTCTCATCGGAACTGGCAGTACCTACAATAAATTTCAAATAAAAGACGTTTTCCAAGCAAATATAATATGTTATAGTTTAATAGAATGGGATGGCGACCGTTGAATTAATTTGAGCTGTCAAAATTGGCAGAAGTTCGGTCAGTGTTTTGAAAAAAACCAAAGATTTGAAATGGTCGACGTTTCGAAGCTTTTATTGCACCATCTTCAGGACTCTGAAATAAAAATGAACATAAAACATATTAACAAAATCAAACATGTTCAAATTGAGTCATTAAAAGGTTTCGGTCCTGAAGATGAAGCAATAAAAGTTTCTAAACGTCGACTATTTTAAATCTTTGGTTTTTTTCAGAACACTGGCCGAACTCCTGCCAATTTCAACAGCTCATAATATGTTATATTTCATCGAGGATATTAAATAGTTGGGAAATTGATATATGTTCTACTTTCCACAACTCATTGATTTTGTGAGGGTTGCCAAATCTGATTGGATTTCTATTTCAGAATCGCTATTTCTATAGAATGCAATATAAATTTCTGATAACGATAATGTTCCGTCATATAGATCATTTTTTCAGGTACACACAAATGGTGATACAGTTCATGGGGGAAAACCGTAAAATAACGATAACCTGCTGCAAATCTATAGTAATATGATAGATACATAGACATTTATTTCCCAGAAGATAGAAGAACATAAGTTATACAAGAATATAATCGTAAATTTAAATAATTGGTTATTTAATGCCTGGGGTGCAGGGAAGGTGGCACGCAAATCAGCAGTATATATTTAGTACCATTTGAAAAAATTACTATTTGAATCACTATGATCATCAAACGTTAGGACGCATGCATCAAGTGTAGTGTGAAAAATTCATCTAAATTATGAAAAAGAACTAATAAAAAACCTTTTCGAAGACAAGCTTTCATGTAAGCCGTGTACTAAAACGTAATAAATGAGTTTAAGTCATCGCTGACAATGATTTAATTATTTTTTGTTGAATTATTCGTTTTCAAAAACCTTGTCGCGCTAAGTGTTTCAAAAGTAGATACCAATTTTTTTTTTTTTTTTTTATGTTCTGGTTCCCACGAAAAGGGATATCCTGTAATGTTCAGAGAACATCGTGGGAACCAAGGGAAAGAAGGTAGGAGTTGGTGTTCTTCTTAAATTTCTGGAGGTTGTATGCCTCGGGGAACACCTCCCTGGTTCCAAAGCCTCGCTGTTCGTTGGATGAACGAGTCTTTGGAAAGTGATGTTCTGCAGGTCTCCAAAGTGACCACGAAGGGCTGTGATGACTGAACTTGACGGGTTAATCTTGAAGAGACTGCCAAAGCAGGAGCGATTGTTGATATTTCAGAAGAGCATCGCCCATGAAAATATCTATAAAATAGAGACAAATCGCCAACTTTTCTACGGTGTTCCAGACAAGTGAGCGAGTTTGTAAGCGAGGCATCACCGACGAGACGAATTGCCCTTTTTTGGACAGAATCCAATAGCCTCAGGATATGTTTAGGTGCCGCGCTCCAAATATGGGAACAGTATTCCAGGACAGGTCGGATCTGTGCCTTATAGATCATAAGCAGCTGAGTGGGGGTGAAATAGCTCTTGGCACGAAACAAAAAACCAAGTTTTTGGGATGCACTTTTGGCAATGGACCTCACGTGATTTTCCCAGAAAAGGTTATTGCTGATGGTAATACCAAGCATCGATATGGATGACTTCAGTGGTATGGTTACTCCTGACAAAGTTATGTTAGGCACAGTGAGATCGGCTTTTCTAGAGAAAAGACATGCTTGTGTTTTGTTTGCATTGAATTCTACCAAGTTATTAGATCCCCACTCGAGAATTGTTGCTAAGTCCATATTTATATTATTAACATTTCTTCCTCGTTCATTTCTGGTTTCACGGGCTGATATAGGGGCCCTGGAAGAGAAAGCGGTATGGAGGGTACTATCATCGGCGAAGCTGTGTACTGGACATGAAGTTGCTTTCAACAGGTCGTTGATGTGAAGTAGAAATAGTGTTGGTGCGAGAATAGATCCTTGCGGAACACCAGCATTTATGAGTAGAGTGTCAGATGAAACTCTATCGACCACCACATGGAGAGACCTGTTTGAGAGAAAACTAGCAAGCAGAGAACACAGCTGAGGGGGCAAGCCATAAGACGGAAGCTTGGCGAGGAGTCCCTGGTGCCAAACTCGATCGAACGCCTTGGAGATATCTAAAGCCACAGCTAAAGTTTCTCCATACTTTTCAATAGATAGCTGCCATATATGTGAGACGTAAGCGAGCAGGTCACCAGTTGATCTCTGATGGCGGAAGCCATATTGCCTATCGTTGACAATTCCTGAGTCTTCCAGATATTTCATGAGCTCGATGTTGATGGCTTTTTCCATGACCTTTGAAATAATAGATAGCAGTGCGATAGGTCTGTAGTTGCTAGGTAGGTCTTTTTGCCTTTTTAGGGACTGGCTGTACTCTTGCAATTTTCCAATTGGACGGAAATACCCCAAATTGTAAGAGTGGTTGAACAACTTGCAAAGAACAGGTGTTAGTTCGGGGCACATTTCTTGAGAACAATCGGCGGGATTCCGTCAGATCCACAGGCTTTGTTGGTGTTGAGACCCAGCAAAATCTTTCTGATAGTACGTTGGCGAAAGGTGATCTCGGGCATGTGACTGTCAATAGGTGTAATGTTCGGGGTTGTTTTCCCGATGAATCCAGAGTGGAATTTCCAGCAAATAGGTGCGCAAAGATATTGGCTTTTTCCTGGGCAGTCGTTGCTAGTGTTCCATCTTCTTTGGTTAGAGGAGGAAATGAGCTGGAAGTGAAGTTCCTTCCGACAGCTTTGGCGAAAGACCAAAATGAACGGGATCCGTTAGGACATTCAGCAAGTTTTGATCTTATTTTGGCATTGTGAGCATCTTTTGAGCATTCTATTGTCTCTTTGCATATGCCTCTAGCCTCGACATATGCTGCTCTGGTCTCAGGGCCCGGATTTTTTAGCCATCGATGGTATGCTGCCTGTTTGGAAGCCACAGCTCTAGAGCAGTTTCTGTTAAACCAGGTCTTATCGGATGATGTTCTTCTTTCGGTATTCGGTATGTAAGTTTGCATCCCCAACATGATGATTTCAGAAATTGTCTCAGCGCATCGTGTTGGATCTACTGAAGAGAAACAAACTCTCTTCCATGGAAACGCTGAGAAAAACATACGAAGACCTTCCCAGTCGGCCGAATTGTAATGCCACATGAGACGGGGTGGTATTGTGCAGGTCGATGGTAAATGGAAAGAGCATGTTGTGGAGATGAGGGTGTGATCAGAGATTCCAAGTGGGGCACAAACTTCTATTCTATACGGGTCAGGATTGGTGGTGAGGAAAAGATCTAGTATATTGGCAGACTGGTTGTTGACATCAGGGATGCGGGTTGGTAGCTCGACCAGTTGTTCTAGACCATGAGTGATGGCGAAGGCCTCGGCTTGACGACCCGCATCATCTGTTTTGTTAGAGAATTTGAGCCAGGCAGCGTTATGTACATTAAAGTCTCCCATGATTATGGTTTCAGCTGTTGAATGGTTCTCCTGAATGTAGTCCAGTTTGAGTGATAAAAACTCAAAGAGGTCGTTATATGAAGGTTCATCAGGTGATAGGTAAAGGCAGCAGAGGAACTTAGTCAGTTTGGTATCAGATAGCTTGAACCACATCACATCAAAGTCTTCCGGTTCCAAACTCTCTTCACGCTGTCATGAAAGGTTAGCCTTAGCGTAAAGGCAGACTCCACCTTTGAACCTGAATCGAGAATGGAGTTCGTAATCAGGACAAAGCATATGGACCTTGTTGGTGGACGAGTTTACTTGTGTTTCTGTTAGAGCCAGAATATCCGGTCTTTTCGTCTGTAGGTGATGGTGGACGTCATTGATGTTCTTGTTGAGTCCGCGGATGTTGCAAAAATTAATCTTCAATGTTGAGTCCCCTCGAGTACCTCTCGCCCGGAAATCCGAATGGAGAGGTATTTTGCTTCCGGAGTGTTTTACTCTAGGAGACTTCATCATTATTTTTATTATTATGCACCTGAAAATAAAGGAGGAATTGGGGAAAAGGAAAGAGGGAGACCGGAAAGTATCGACCGAACACTGAAACATGGAATGATCCATTTCACAGCACACAAAGTCGATATGGTGGTATTTCACCGGGCGATGAGACCATCTTCCACCTACGGTTATCCTTTCAGTCGCCTCTTTCGACAGGCAGGATTTACCATGGGGCTATTCTAAAGCCGACCCCATACCCCATAAAGCCGACCCCATACAGAATTAATTTCATTGGACAATGATTTGTGGGTAAGTTACAACTTGTCGAAATAATAATTCCATTACAATTCGCGGGACAAGCTTTTTAAAACCAAATAATTCAACAAAAAATAATTATATCATTGTCAGCGATGACTTAAACTTATTTTATACGTTTTCGTACACGGCTTGAATCAAAACTTGTCTTTAAAAAGTTATTTTATTGGTTATTTGATTTTTTGCTTTTTTGTTAGTTCGCTCCAATCTGTTCATAACAGAGCAACGTTATTACAAGGTCTCTTCCCTATGAGTATTGAGCTGAAAGAAGTCATGATCTCCGTCCCCAAAAACTCCCACAAAACAATTTTGAATAGAATCACAAAACTCGTCGCCATCCTAGAGTCGTCATCTTGAATTTATAGATTTTGACAAAAAATTCAAATTCTCCGACCGCAAAAACCGCCGCATACCAATTTTGAATCGAATCGGACCATAATCAGAAAATTCGTCCTTTATCTTGGGGCCGCCATCTTGAATTCAAGAATTTTGACAGAAAAATAGTGATCTTCCACACCGAGAACCCCAGCATACCAATTTTGAATCGAATTGGACCATAATCACAAAACTCGTCCCCCATCTTGGGACCATCTTAATTTTATTACTTTTGACGAAAATTTCATAATATCCGAATCCAAAAACTCACACATATCAATTTTGAATCGAATCGGACCATTATCACAAATTCCGTGAGCCATCTTGGAGCCGCCATCTTGATTTTAAAAATTTTGACAGAAAACCCATAATATCCGACCCCGAAAACCTCTACATACTAATTTTTAATCAAACCGGACCATAATTACAAATCTCGTCCACCATCTTGGTTTTTCTCTAACAAAAATTCCATAATGCATTTTGACCTTAATAATGAACACCTGCCAAATTTCAAATTAATCGGACGACTAGATGTTGGTCAAAATTCACTTGCAAGATTTGACCCTAACTAACGAACTAACAAGTGAAACTAAATAAAAGGTTGTAAAAAACATGTTGGGGCATTTTTTTTTTGAGATCGATTTTGAATGTTCTCATTGTCAACCATTTCAAAGATAGAGGGAGGTGATTGTATATTCTGATTCCTGCGTATAAAAGCCCCTCACGGGTTCTATTAGATGTGGAATTTGGCAATTTGTATGTACAGTGTAACAATTTAAAAACTTACAATAGGGTATATATCACAAACAAAACATGAAAAAATGCTGAGAACGTTTGTAGCATAGGAAGGGGGAACTAAAATGACATTATAGAGAACTCACCCCCATCAACTCCCTAGGCCCCACCCACCCCCATCAACTCCCTAGGCCCCACCCACCCCAACTAAAAAAGTTTAAATAGCAAACCCCTACTTGTGATACATCATTGGAAAGCCTATAAAAATGCCATCCAACGGTATAAATTATAATTGTACAGGGTGTATCAATAATTACCAAATTAATATTTAACAATTTTAAAAATAAAAACATAACCCTACTTGTGATACAATGTTAAAAAGCTCTAAAGGCCAATTAAACTTCATTTTCAATGGTAAGTAACCGTAGGTACTTTTTGTTGTTAAAGAAAAACTTTAATTTGCTTTTTTTACAAAACCAGTTGTTAACTGTTAACATTTGTCTTTTGGGTTCTGTTGCAGTCCATAATTCTTTCGGATTTTTTTTATTTTTTAAAAAATTTTTTTTTATTTTGTCAGGATTGTATAGAAGTATTTGTGTTTCAATCACGTTGAGAAATAATTTGATCATTGATAATACCATTTATCCCTGTGTTAGGACTAACAACGATTGCACATCGGATTAATGAACAATTATAGTTGTATCATCAGCAAATAGTGGAAATGATACCCTGGGAATGTTACATCAGATATCATTGACGTAGACAAGAAATAACATGGGCTCAAGTTCAGAGCCTTGTGTGACTATTTTCTTTATATCTACCAATTTCCACTTTGAATCACTATCAGAATTATTTTCAAAATCATAACAATCCCTTACTGAAATTCACAACATGAAATGGAAGAAATACTGAATATCTTTAAAATAACTGAAAATTAAGTATTTCTCATAGTATTCAAGGGAAATGCGGATCATCTTATTCACCCCATTGAATGCTTACCTAATTTTGTTCCAGTACTATCCCAAAGTAAATAAGGGACTCTACCATTGTTATATTTGACCTCATCCACAATACATGTCAGATTCTTCAGTACAGTTATATAAGTGGAGGTATTCCCTTCGTCCCCAACGGAATAATAGCTCACCTAAAAAATGTATAGTAGATATTACCGATGTTTCTCAATGTACTTTCGAATTGATAACCTGCCACAACTCAAAATGAGAAGAGTTGATATGAAAAATCTATACAAGTGTGGAAGGATGATTTATTTAACTCTGATAGATCAATGCATTCACCAAAATCATTCAATTGGGCAGTAATTTGTCATTGCCTACCAAAAATATCTAGGAAGAATTAATCAATCAAAAATCGGAAGTCATTTTTACAAGCTTTTATTCAGTTCCACTTGTTAGTTCGTTAGGGTCAAATCTTGCACGTTGAATTTGACAAACTTCTAGTCGCCCGACTGATTTGAAATTTGGCAGATGTTCATAATCCCGGTGACAATGCATTATGCACTTTGAAATTTCAAAGTGTCTCTCCAAAAGAAATGATTCTAACTTTTTCCATCTTTGCAAAGTGAGATTGCTTCTTGAAAATGTGTTGCCCATTTCTTCCGGTCTTCCTGATGATCGAGGAAGCGTGAAATAGATTTTCGTCGACAAAAATGTATTGAAGACCTAGTGAATGCGATGTCTCTCCTGCGTCAATGTTACGAATGATTTCTGGTGAGTACTCTCTTTTGGAAAACATTCTTCTTTGTCTCATTCATCTTCATGAGTTCTCAATTAAGAGTGGAATAGAAAATCAAATAACTATCTGAATGAAAATGCAAATTTTCAATTTCAGATTTTTTCTTTTGAGTTAGGCCTTTTCAGAATATCTATCAGATGTAGTTCAATATCCAGCGTGGCTTTAGCCGGGGAAGTAGTTGTTTTCTGTTAGACATTCACAAAAAATAACTTCATTTTAGTCGTGGATTTTTCAATTCACTGAAAAATATTTCTATCAATATTCAATTGAGAATGTTTCCCTTTTCAACATGGTCAGATTCTATTCAAAATTGGTGTGTAGGAGTTTTTGGGGTCGGAGATCATGATTTCTTCCAGATAAAATTTTACAGGGAAGAGAACTTGTAATAACGATGCTCTATTAGGAATGAACAGATCAAGGCGAACTAACTAAAAACAAAAAATAAAATAACTAATGAAAAAACTTTTCAAAGACAAATTTTTATGTAAGCCGTGTACTCAAGTATAAAATAAATTAAAGTCATCGCGGACAATGATTTGATTATTTTTGTATGAGGGGGTTTTGGGGGTCGGAGATTATGAATTTTTTGTCGAAATTCATGAATTCGAGATGGCGGACCCAAGATGTAGGACGAGTTTTGTGATTATGGTCCGATTCGATTCAAAATTTGAATGCGGCGCAGTCGGAGACATCGATTTTTTTGTCAGAATTTATAAATTTAAGATGGGGACCCCAAAATGGAGGACGAGTTTTCTGATTATGGTCAAATTTTATTCAAAATTGGTGTTAGAAATATTCAATAATTTATTTAGAGATTGCATTTTTTATTCGAGCACCCTATAGATGGAAACAAAATTTAATCCAAAAAGTCAAATTGTACAAAAATATTGGAAAAGAGGAACTATTTCTGTCATAGAAAATAACATCATTTCAAGAGATTTGCTTAAAAACTATAGAGGCAATCGAATTTATGCACTCAAAGGGCGCCAGGTCACAAAAATCTGAAATTTCACTACAATCCTCAAATCGGCGTGAATCCGTTCCAGTCAATTCATCAAAAAGTAATTCTTCCACACGCTGCAGGCGCAAACTGAAACTGCAACTCCTTCAAGAAGAGAGAGAACTTCTGAGGAAGGAACGAGAGTTAACTGAAGAATCGCGAAGAATTCTGGATGAAGAATCGGATCACAGTCAAGAACTGGACAATGAAGAAATAGAAACAATAAATCCATTGGCAAATAAGTTATTATCGTTGCAAATAGAGAATAGTATGAACAATGAGAATGGAACCATATTTCCTTCATTACCCACTCAAGAGAACGAAATGCAACGGAAGCAAGAATACAAAAATTCAACTGCAGCTTTTCACCCAACTGAGTTCAATAACTTCGAACAATCATCTTTGACACAACAACAATATGCTGCGCGACGGTCTACTCCTAAAGAACTACCAACCTTCAATGGGAATCCGTATGACTGGCCTTTATTCATTAGTAGTTACGAAAGAACCACACAATTATGTGGATTTGACAATTACGAAAATCTGTTGAGACTGCAAAAATGTCTCAAAGGTACAGCCAAACCCATGGTATCCAGTTTCCTCACGTTACCTGACTGTGTTCCACAAATCATTTCCACTTTGAGAATGCTCTTTGGTAGACCTGATCAAATTTTAGAAACATATATCAATGCTGTTCGTCGTCAACCGCCCCCTAAGGCTGAAAAACTGGAAACATTGGTCGAATTCGCGTTAGCAGTCAAAAATTTATGTGTCACACTGCAAGTTGCCAAAATGACAGAATATTTGAACAACCCAATGTTAATGCACGAACTAATAGATAAGCTTCCTTCACAAATGAAAGTCGATTGGGCTTTACATCGCGCAACTCTACAAACATGTGGATTGGCAGAATTTGCGGAATGGATGTTTAATATAGCAACCAATGTCTGCACGGCTCTACCCACATTTGTTATTACAGAACATAATCAAAAACGGCATAATGAACGACTCAATGTTCACAATTCTGAATCTTCACGAACAAATAAACAGCCAATGAGTGAAGTTTCAAAATGCAAAGTATGTAGTGAAAACTGTAGATGTGTAGCAGATTGCAAAATGTTCCAGCAATATCCAATAACAGATAAATGGAAAGTCATTAGAGACCACAAACTATGTAGATTATGCCTAAAAAAACATCGATTTCCCTGCAAATATCCTGTCAAATGTGACAGGAATCAATGTCAGCGGAAACATCATCCACTCCTCCATAAAGATTACGAACCTACCCAACAAAATGCCGTTGCCAATGAAACTAACTCTGAAATCAATAATCATCATCAAATATCTCTACAGAGTGTTAGATTCCGAATAGTACCAGTCATATTGAAGAACGGTAATAAAGAGGTTTCAACATATGCATTTTTGGATGAAGGGACTTCAATTACGATGGTGGATGAAAGTATCGCAGAAGAGCTCAATTTACAGGGAGAATTCAAACCATTGTGCCTGAAATGGACCGGTGAACATCAGCGTTTGGAAAATAGTTCTCAAAAAGTTATAATTTCAATAGTTGGTGACTTTCCAGGCGCTAAACAATTTGATTATCGTCCAGCACGAACAGTTAATTATCTCAGTCTCCCGCAACAATCTGTTGAAATGTCAAAACTCGTTGGAGAATATCCCTATCTGAAAAATTTACCCATTCAATCATATAAAGATGCCAAACCCCAAATACTCATAGGTTTGGACAACTGGGACTTAGCCTTACCACTCCGTGTCAGAGAAGGAAATGAAGGTCAACCTATTGCTGCTAAGTGTAGACTGGGATGGACAATATTTGCACTGTTACCATCGCGTCTGCAATCATGTGAGTCTTACAATTATCATGTATGTGAATGTACAGACTCCACAATGACTGACGAAAGGCTCCACGAAGCAGTAAAGCAATATTTCTCAGTAGAAAGTCTGGGTGTCAAAGCATCAAATACCATTATTTCAAAAGAGCTAAGAAGAGCAGACAATATTATGCAGTCTACAATAAAGCAGGAGGAAAATAAGTACAGAATTGGTTTGATTTGGAAGTATGATAATTTGAAATTACCTGACAGTAGTAATATGGCTCTCCAAAGAATGGAGTGCATAGAAAAAAGAATCAAAAGAAATCCAGAGTTAGGTATGAAAATGAATTCACAACTGAAAGATTATATGGAAAAAGGGTATATCCGGAAACTCACTCAAAAAGAACTTTCTCAGCAATACGAAAAAGTTTGGTACCTCCCTATATTCCCTGTATTCAATCCAAATAAACCTGGAAAGTTCAGACTTGTTTGGGATGCAGCTGCTTCCGTAGAAGGAATTTCTCTGAACTCCATGCTCTTGAAGGGTGATGATCAGCTTTCTTCTCTACTTGGTGTTCTACTTCGTTTTCGAGAGAAACACATTGGATTCAGCGCGGACATAAAAGAGATGTTCTTAAGAGTTGGAATAAAAGCTGAGGATCAACATGCGCAACGCTTCCTTTGGCGAGATGGTAATCCTGACAAACCTCTGGATACATACGTTATGAAAGTAATGACTTTTGGTGCAACGTGCTCACCCAGTTGTGCACAGTATGTGAAAAATACTAATGCAAGAAAGTTTTCGTTACAGTATCCAAGAGCTGTCGAATCCATCATAAGAAACCATTATGTGGATGATCTACTAGATTCTGCAGATACTGAGGAGGAAGCCATAGAAATTGCGAAACAAGTTGTTTCCATCCATTCGAAGGCTAATTTCGAAATAAGAAATTGGCGTTCAAATTCACCAAAACTCATGCAGATAATGAACCAAACCTCTGAAAATCCAATAGAAATTAACATGAATATGCATTCCGAAGAAAATACTGAAAAGGTTCTTGGTATGTGGTGGAATTTGAGTGAAGATTTCATTATATTTTCATTGAGATATAACAAAGGAAACAAAAGAAGTCCCTAGAGGGACAGAAAACCGACAGAAACGTGAAATACTACGAATATTAATGTCAATATATATCCTTGGGGCTCATAACGAATTATTTAGTGTATCTCAAGATCCTTCTCAAGATATATGGAGAAGTAAGATTACTTGGGATCAACCAGTATCTAATGAGCAATTTGATAAGTGGCTCCTTTGGTTGAAACATCTCCCTGATATAGAAAAACTAAGCATTCAAGATGTTATTTGAATAATATTTCAAACTGGGAAACCTCTGAGTGTACAACTCCACATTTTCGTAGACAAGTGAAAATGCAAGTGCCATAGTAGCCTACTTGAGAATCTCTAATGAAGAATCAACTGTAGAATGCGTACTTGTTGGTGCAAAAACACACGTAGCACCCATCAAGCTCCAGACAATACCTCGTCTTGAACTAGATGGCGCTTTGATGGGAAAGATTTACAAAAAATATAAAACAGCATCTATCAATCAAAATTCACAATACCATTTATTGGTCCGACTCCCAAATTGTTTTGAACTGGTTACGTTCTGAAGAGCCAGGAAGCTAAGCAAATATGTTGCCTAGTGGCAGAAATTCAGGATATTTCCATGATTTCAGTTGGCGTTATGTTCCCCACCAAGCTCAATGTTGCTGATGAAGCAACAAATGGAGTAAACGACCTTCTTTGAAAGCAACTGATAAGGTGGTTCATAGGACCGGAGTTTCTGTATGAGAGGAGCAGCTGTGGCCAACGGAAGATCCTCCTAAAAAACAAGTTTATGAGAATATCGAGCATCCATGAAACGTGCGAGCCTCTTCTAAAGATGGAAAACTTCAGTCGGTATAATAAATTAATACGAACAATGGGTTATGTTCATAAATTTATAAATTTAACTCTCAAGAAAAGTCAGGATAGATCTGTGGGCACATTATCTTCAGAGGAACTGAGACTTGCTGAAAATACCTTGATACAAATCGTTCAGAAAGAATTTTATCCAGAGGAGATAAAAATATTGAAGAATTTGTCTACCACCAAACTACAACCTACAGTTAGTCCCAAGAGCAACATCTATAAATGTTCACCTTATCTAGATGAGCATGGCATTCTTCGTGTCCGAGGACGATTAGATGTTGCTGACTTTATTGGAACTGACACCAAACGACCAATAATTTTACCCCGAGAAAGTCATCTCACCTCATTGATCGTTGCAAAGTATCACCACGCCTTTCAACACAAAAATCATGAAAGTGTTGTTAATGAAATAAGACAAAAATACTTCATTCCCAAACTAAGAAGAATTTTGAATAAAATTCGAAAAAATTGTCAGACGTGTAATATCAAATCTGCAACACCTGAAGTACCTGAAATGTCACCTTTGCCTGAATGTCGACTAGCTACCTTCACTTCACCGTTTACTCATACTGGCGTCGACTATTTTGGTCCAATGAATGTGATGGTTGGAAGAAGAGTCGAAAAACGCTGGGGAGCCTTATTCACGTGCCTAACCACTAGAGCAGTACATTTGGAACTGGCTCATAAACTGGACTATGATGACTGTATCCTCTGTTTTTCGAATTTTATGAATAGAAGAGGAAGACCTAGACATATATATTGTGATCGGGGAACTAACTTTGTAGCAACAGAACGTGTTCTACGTGAAGAACTCCAGAATTTCGATATTAAACAAATCGCTGATTCATTTGTGGGTCCTGAGCTATCATTCCATTCCAACCCACCATTATCACCCCATATGGGAGGCTCCTGGAAACGTGTAGATGAAGCAGTTAAAATTGAACTTTATGACGCTTTACCATCCAGAACTCCCATAGATCCTTTGCTGAGGAGTTGTTTAATTTCTGCGGAAAACATTGTGATCTCTAGGCCGTTAACATATCTTCCACTAGATTCTGAGAAATCAGAGGCATTAACTCCGAATCACTTTTTAGATGGTTGCTCTAATGGTGATAAAACTATGGCAAAGCTGGATAATGATGCAAAGGTTTTAAAATTCAACTATTTATATCGTGAGCAGTTTGCGAATAAATGTTGGCGTCGATTTGTTGCTGAATATATTCCAGAACTCTTACTGCGTTCAAAATGGCATAAGCAAGTCCGTCCATTAGAAGAAGGGGATATAATAATTCTATGTGATAAAGACCTCCCACGATGCAATTGGCAGAAAGGAAGAATTATCGAAGTGACGAAAGCCCGTGATGGTCAAGTGAGAAGAGCCAAAGTACAAACAATCAATGGTATCTTCGAGAGACCTGTGACTAAACTTGCTTTATTGACTGTTGATAAACCTAAGGATGGTACAGCACTTCGTTCTGTTCAGCGCTGTACCGGGCGGGAGTGTTAGAAATATTCAATAATTTATTTAGAGATTGCATTTTTTATTCGAGCACCCTATAGATGGAAAGAAAATTTAATCCAAAAAGTCAAATTGTACAAAAATATTGGAAAAGAGGAACTATTTCTGTCATAGAAAATAACATCATTTCAAGAGATTTGCTTAAAAACTATAGAGGCAATCGAATTTGAGCTTTGTTGAGATTATGTGATGCCTAAAAACAGTTTCAGAGACCAACTTGTAGTATTTCAATAAACTACCAATTAAATACTAGTCAAACTAGTGAAACACAAGGTTTATTATTGCATACTACAAGTTGGTCTCTGAAACTGTTTTTAGGCATCACATAATCTCAACAATTGGTATGTGGGGTTTTCAGGTTTGGAGTTTATAAATTTTTTGTCAAAATCTATAAATTCAAGACTCTAGGAGATCGGAGAACATGATTTCTTTCAGTTCAAAACTTACAGAATAGATCCGTGTACTGAAACGTAAAAATAGGTTCAAGTCATCGCTGATAATGATTCAATAATTTTTTGTTGAATTATTTGGTTTCAAAAAGCTTGTCGCGCAAATTGTAATGAAATCAATACTTCGACAAGTTGCTACTTACTAACCATTCATTGTCCAATGAAATTAATTGGTGTCTACTTTCATGAACACTTTGTCAAAATCAAATACTCCGACAAGTTCTTACTTACCAACTAATCACTGCCCAATCAAATTAATTGGTCCCTATTTTTATGAATGAACACTTCGCGCAAAAGCTTTTCAAAACCAAATAATTCTACGAAAAATAATTAAATCATTTTATTCTATACGTTTTAGTACACGGCTTAAATGAAAGCTTGTCTTTAAAAAGTTTCTTTATTAGTTATTTTATTTGATATAAGTTATTGATGTAAAATTGTATCGAAAAAAATTGTCAGCTGTATCGTGGAGGGGGGTTCGTACGTCTGCTGGTCGTGTGAACTTGCGAAAAAAAGTTAAGTGAATTAATTCCACACGGAATGAAATTTACGGTCTTTTTCCCACTATCTTTGTAGCTGATTATCATTTTCATACTTCTATAGGTATCAAATGTCATGCAAGTGAAATAATTCGGGAGAAAATAAGTTTACCGAAAATACAGGTATGTAAAATTTGCACGAACAGGTATGTAAAATTTGCACAACAGAGCTCTGAGCTTCATATATTTCTTTCATTTATCTCAAGTATGTCATCTCCCATGTCGCTTTCCATATCACTACCCATACCCCTACATGAAGCATGTATCTCTTTTCGAAATCTGGCTCTCCATGATATTGATACGAAAACGAATCCGGTACGCCACTGCATTGATTTCGCACGTTCGACAACCTGGTGACGTAACAGGGGGTTCTCCAAAAGTTTGTTGGTTTTCTAGAAGCCAATTCAGGTCATTCATTTGAGGTGTTTTCGAAATCGTGTCTTAAACGAAAACACTGAATCTGGATTGATTAATACAATTATTTAATCGAAAATGAAAAATGTCTTGTTCCTCAAGACAGCTGACTACGAAAACCCATACAGTAGGTGCATGTTGGTCGCATTGCCATAAAAAAACAATCACTTCCCTGGTTGATGGCTCGTCGGACGTTGAATGACATTCGATGGATAAACGTGCAAAGTCCTACGAAGTACTTTGCAAATATTTGTTGCGAAATGGATTATTATTAACCACTTCACTCAGGCTAACCACCTGTAGACCGGTTTCGGGGTATTTGCTCCTCATTAGCACAGGGTAGGCCAAGCAGACAATGATTAATGTCTGCGTTACCTGATTGAAACAATCAATATCAATCCATTTCAAAGAATTTGCTGGGATCGAATTAGCAAAATGGAGCTTACGCCATCTACACTCAACTACTTCAACTAAAACATTACCTACTTTGAATGCCATCCTGAATATCCTGATAGAAATATCTGCAATAGGAGACAGAAATCCGAAACATTCCTGATAGCCTGGCATAATCTCATTGAAAATGGAAAATGTCCTATTCCTCAAGACAGCTGACTACAGGTGATACCTTGTAGGACTTTGCAATTTTATCCATCGGATGTCATTCAACGTCCGTCGGAGCATTAGCCAGGAAATTAGTTGTGTTTTATGGATATGCGACCAATATACACCCATTGTATAGGTGTTTGTAGTCAGCTGTCTTGAGGAATAGAACATTTTTTATTTTTAAGGAAATTATGGCTGGCTCTCAAGAATGTTATAGATTTATGTCTCTTATTGCAGATAATTCAATCATAACAGTGAAATATTGTGTTGTGAATTGTAAGTGAACTCACAAATATCAGTTCTGTATTTTAATAGTCACGGATCCCAGATTGGTAACCGTTGGTATCAGAAGTGAAATATCAGTAATTCGGAACTAACGGAAAATTCGAGGTAAATGTAAACGAAGAATGTATCAATTTATCCTCAAACACAAAATTCATAGGGTTACACATAGATAGCAATACGAGTTGGGTGACACATATTAGCCAAATACGCAAAAAACTAAACAGTGGTTATTTTGCGATTCTTCAACTAAAAACTATGTTTTCAACCTCACAACTGATGAATGTATACTATGCAATTATTTACCCACATATCTCTCATAACATCGGTCTTTGGGGAAGTGCAGTCGGAGCCGCTAAATTATTTATGTGCCAAAAGCGTGTGATGCGCTTATTATTCAACCTTGACTACAGACAGTCCTGCAAGGAATACTTTATAAATTCTAACTTCCATACTTATTCCACCAGACATGGAAATCTACTTAGACTTCCAAAGCACTCAACACCCCTAATCAAAAAGTGTCCAAACTACATGAGTATTAAATTTCATAATCGACTCCCTGACTGTATTAAATCGGAAACAAACAAAAACAGCTTCAAACTCAAATTGAAGGATTTCCTCACAGAATAGTGTTTCTATAGCATAGACGAGTTCTTGTATGAAACATGGACTACTGGAAATTTTCATACAGGTTTTTCTTCTGTACTTCTATTCTAGGTTTTTTATTTATTACTGTGTATGTATATGTATGTGTAAGGTTAAGTATATATGACATGTCCTATGTCATGAATTGTGATCATACAGGATAAATAAATTATTATATTCTATTATATTTGGGAACAATCAAGGTAATCACAGAAAATACATCCTAAGACGATATGGAGGTCATAATGAAAATGATCAAGCAGCAGAGGAGAAGGAAGAGAAATAAATCAAGCGGAGAAAATTCCTTGACAAAAAGCAGGAGCAACTTGATAGAAAAGACATGAGGAGGGGGAACGGCAACAGAGAGAGAGAAGCAAGTGAAATAGAGAAGGCGGATAGAAAAGCTAGAGGAAGTGGTACGGCGACTAAGAAAAAAACAAGAAGGGGAGGAGAAATGGAGATAGAAAGAAAAACGGAGGGAAAATGAACGATTGCAGCAATATTTCCGGAAAATTCTGGAATAACGAAATATTGAACAAGATCAACAGAAAGCATTTCATGAACGAATGTTCTAGCAAATCTTCGGAAAAATCTCGGAACCCAAGGAAGAAGTTGACGTAATACGAGTAAAATCAAAGAAAGTAGTTTTGCGGTACGAGAAGAAGCAACGAAATAAGTGTGAGTGGCGCAATGTTTGAAAGAACCAGGATATAAATTGAATTCGCTGAAGATTCAAAATCGTCCTGACAGGGATGCCACATCAAACAATCCCGTAAAACCTCTGACTGATCAGCATAGCAAGTGTGAACTACTGATTGCTGCTGCTGAGCCCCAGAAGATTTCAAGGGACAGTTTGTGGCGCAAGAATTCATAAACGGATTGAGATATATTGGAGCACAAAGGGCCCTGATGATAACACACTTCTCAAAATGCATTGAAGCTGTAGCGTGTCCTGTGGCCATTATTTATATAGCGACAAGATTTCTTTTTTTCCCTCGGTAATTTACTAAGAACAAGAGACTCGTATGGGAAATGCCCTAATAGATTCATATAGTGTGATGTTAAATATTATTATTTTGTGACCTTTTTTAATTTTTGACGCCTCTCAGTTAAACATAAAACTAGAAAAATATTCTACTACAACTGAGAACTTGTAGATTGAAACGTATACATAAATTATAGACAATTTAAAAAATACTCTGTGGATGGGTTTATTCAGAAATCAAACTCTGTTTTCTTATAATATCCAATGTATTTCCAATTATCACAATAATGTGGTATCCCACATTATAAAAATCACATATAGATATTCAAGAAAAAAAAAGGTTTTCGATATTTTCTCCACTGTACAAACCTTGGGTTACGTTTCGGAAGTATAGTATCGATACAGGCGTTTCCTCGAATCTAAAATAAGGTTGATATGTGAACATCAACTTCATATAAACAACGCTATCGGTACTATAATCATATATATGGAATTTAAAAATCGACAACACAATTTGTACCAACAACGTAATGTGTACAAGCACTCCAACTCAAAACGAGTTACAAAAAAATATTCTAGAACAGTCTGACCTTAACAATCCTGGGGTAGTTATAAGTATACACCCACAGTGATACTAGTCAGGATGTCCACAGGAACACTGCAAATCAGCCCTTTGGTAGGACACATCAGCTTTCTTAGTTGTCTATATGTGACCTCCTGATAGTCCTGAACCATGAAATAATTTGCTTGCAGGTACCACTATCAATTGACTGTTACCAGGAACCAAGAACCCTTCATTAAAAGAAGGGTGTTTCAAATATATCGAGAAATTTACACTTTGATTCCAATAATTATCAAAGTTGGCTTGTGTCATTCTCGATTAATAATTCGTGATGTAAATCTCGTGCAGAACCATAATCATTTCCAACCTCGGGAGAAGTGTAATCGCATTCATATAGTTACCATCAAAAACTACGATAATTTGTTGAATCATAACTACTGGAAACTGTATTCAAATCTACACTTGTATTTTCTCAAAACTACTACCAGTACAGAAAAACTACAATGTTGACCTCGCATCACTTTCACAGTGGAAGGAGAACCCTTTTTCCGGAAACCTCCTTCACTTTAATTTTCTCACTCAAGAACCGAATATCCAAATTCCGTGGGTAATTTGAATTTACCTATGAACTTTCTTTTCATATTTGAATATTTTTTTGCAAATGTCAAGACTTATTCTCGATCAGCTGTTTTGACGTCATGTGGTCATCCCACAAGTTCCCTAGAACTTATCGATAGGCAACCACTGATACTTGCCTCATTAACGTTGGTGGACAAACCTATTGATAGCTTGCCATAATACGCGAATGAATAATCCGTGAAAACAAACCAATTATATATAAATATATATATATATATATATATATATATATATATATTATATAATATATATATATATATATATATATATATATAATAATAATAATAATATTTATTCAGTTCATTTGCATAAAAATTATCAATGTAAACATAAACATAAACAGTTTTGAATAAATAACAGATTTTGAATAAAATAAAATATCAAATATTTCAAATTGTTCAAATTTCTATGTCCAGGTTCACTTTAACCTAAGCTAGACTGGGTTCCAAGACACAAAGCGGTATTTGATCTTTTTGAAATATATTAAACTAATGTAATAAAAATTAAGTACTAGTAAAATAATATAAAGTTACTTAAGGCAATTTAAAGTATGTGAGAGAGAATTTACATAAATGTACCAACAACAGTGGTCACATACTTATAAATTAGTTAACTGCACATTTATAAATACATATACACTTCACTCACGAATGTAGAGTAAAACATGTACACACAGCATATATATATATATATATATATATATATATGCACAGCATATATATATATATATATGTATTGATAGAAAATATACGCATCATTCTTAAATAAATCTACCATATAATAAAGAGAATTACTCCAGAGATATAATAGAACATAAAGGGGGGCCTTCATATTTACTTCATACAAAAATAGGTAGATGAAAGATTATCATCTTGAGATATATTTTCTAAACTACGAGGATAATAAAAATTATATATTTATATGTGGGTCTATATTATTGGTGATTCATATACAACTTGTAACTTATACTTATCCGCAGTGTAAACGTTACGAAGCTTTTGTTCGTTCCTTGGAAGTGGAAACACATCAAGGCGTGAAGTTCGATGAGTATCGATTGGAGAATACTTCAGGAAGAGAATTAAAGCGACAGCATAGAACAGATGCTCTGTATAATACTGGATGAACTGAAACCCAAGAATAACAACACAAATAATCAATCAAGAGAAAAGTATCCCAGATGTGGTGGGAGTGAACATTTCCAGAGAGGATGAGGTTGCCACCACGTTCGTCATCACCTTCAAGCATACCCCCACGTTCCTGACATTTCCAGAAGAATAACAAGGTGAGGTCATCACCTCAGAGGACACCGTCACATTCCTACACACCAACGAGGCAGAATCGTCTAGGTAGTCAAGAGAAAACTGTTTCAGTTGTGGTAGGTGCAGACCAAAGAGAATGCAGGTTAAGCTTGCCACCACGTTCATCATTATCTTGTAAGACACCCCGACGTTTCTACTCACCTACGAGGACCGGATGTTCCGGTAGTTTTTGGTCAGATACCAAGAAGTTTCCATGGTCATCTTTCAGTTCGATGTCTTGAAGAAGTGTTAATGAAATTCTGCAACTACAATCCGATTTCAACTACAACGTATATCCATCAATAACATAGCAGTTAAATGAATAATCACGAATGTGGACGATGCAACTACTGAAATTTAAAAAGAAAATTGGCATCGGGATCTGATTAAACGATCATATATCTCCTTTCTATTTCTTGTTCAGGACATTTTTTGGTGTAATATTTTTTTCCATTCTCTCCCACTCATACATATAGCTCGAACCCAGTTGCCGCAAGTACTTATATAAAAATCATACTTTTCCACTTACTAGAAGTTCACCTGAGAGAGGATTGAACGAAAGACAATCCACAGAACTTTCCGGGTGTGGGTGTTCTTTAAATGATACAATTTTTCTATTACAAACGTTCCAGATTGTCGAATAAATGGGTCCACCCACTGCCAGCAGTGAGTCTTTCCAAGGATGCCAATCGATTGCCTGGAAAAAATAAAATATTCAAGAATTACCAACCCGATGATATGCATGAATATCAACTTCCATTGAAGTTATTTTTTTCAATATCGATCATTTTTCACTCAAAATACCGAACACTATCCGTTTGTGAAAAGAACACACAAGTAACTTAAATATCTGCATTTGCGAGAGCGGTCAGCATGAAATGGGAAAAAATCATTTACGTTAACCATGGAAAGAATGAATAAGACCAAATTTTTTGTTGATCTTGCAGTTCATTCAGTGGAATGGTAATTTATTGGATATTTCTCCTTGATCCTTTTTAATTCAAAAGAAGATGAAATCAAGAACTCTTCTGATATATTTCGAATGTGATATGAAATTTAAAATAAAATACTTTGAGATATAACATTTGAGATTCACGTTGACTAATATTCGTAATCTTTCGGAAAACTCGAAAATATATTCAGCGTATGAAATAATTCCAAACTCCTGGTGGAGTTAATTTTTTCAAGGTCAGTTCAAAATAGAGAGCATTGTTTCGGAAATAAGTACAGTTCGCCACTGCGTAATTATCACAAACCAGATCGAGAAGTTGTCACGAACCGACAAACAGGTGCTCGAAGCTTCTGGATGCTGAGGGACTCATTTTCTCAACAGTTTTCGAAATAGAATCGAAAAAGAGTCACCTCGAAATAATCGAATTGGAATATAAATTTCTGAATTAGAGACTGTAGACATGTGTACTCTACTTTTGTGGAAATAGGAGAGTTATTTTCCATTGGGGAGGAAAACGTTCTTCAAAATAAACAATTTGATTCAAGATTTGATGTTTCTTGATACTCTGTAATCATGATAAAATTAATCCAGATTCCTCTACTTGTATATTCATCAAACTAATGGTAGCAACAACGTGACAAACCACCGATTCTTCTCCTCATGGCATCCGTCTTTAAAAGTTAATATATTTACAAGCTATCAAAGTCCCGTAAAATATGCGTTATGAGGACCACCAAGAGGTGTATTTGGCGCTTGCTACAGCCTTGTCTGTCCCCATTTAAGATATGTCGAAGTAAGGATCACAAATATGTACCCAAAATATTTTATTTCATATTTGAATTTCATCCATAAATAGGAACAAAGACGGGACTGTACTTTCAAAGTGAATTTTGTTTATTGTTCCACTTGCTACTTCGTAGAGAAGTGATATGGCCAATAAGAAACCCATGTTTTACTCCAGTCCAATTTATTTCATGGGTAAATTGACCGGCAGAGTTTATCCAATCGATATTGCAGAATATCTGAGAAGCAATGAAATTAAAGCTTCATATTAAACGGGCTAACCGCAGTGAAACCAAAGGTTTGTGGATTGAACAAGAGGAATAATTTTGAATCCTTATTATAAATTGTACTTTGGTTTTGTCTCTGAGGGAATTTTTTTATGTCATTCAAAACATTGACAAACGAAAATATGTGCAAAGAATCGTTCATTCTTCCTTGCCAGTGCTATAAATTCGCATTGGTGTCGATAGTTTTGGTTTCCATAGGAAATTTGTGGGAAAATTTCGAAGTAATTCAGGGATGAAGTAACATCCGAATGTTTACCTTTGTTGGCCCATTGTATTTCATATCCGCGTTTGCTGTGAATTCTGGCCAAAACCATGTTTTGATCTGCCTATCGATCCCTGTGGTGGCCAAACTTTTTTCTCTGCAGGACAGTTTGATAGCAATCACGTCACCCAAGTGAGCATAAGGGCATGTTTTGATACAGGTCAGGCTGGGAGACCAATAGCATAAGCGACCTTCCGTACATCCTGATATCAGATGATTAGACTTTGTCCATTCGATTGAGGTTATTTGGCAGAACTGCAAGCATTGGCATACGTTTTTAGCGGTGGTCTGAAAAATGAGAAAAAAATTTAAAACTCCATGGATATATATTTTCTGAATAAAAGAGGATATCAATATTTGTACACGAACGTACTGTTATATCCTGTATACATATATATATATATATATATATATATATATATATATATATATATATATATATATATATATATATATATATATATATATATATATATATATATATTTGTTTTGAGGATCTCGAACCTTTTTGTATTTTTTTTTCTGTGGGGTCTTGGGGTTGTGGTTCAATGAAGAAACTTAGGCAATGCCTAGCATATTTTATTTTAATATTAGGAAAACATCAACCTTCCGACAATGGGCCCATCGTCTTTTTCAGGTTACATGAAAAATGCTGTAACTTACGAGCTAATGAGTGATGATACGCTCATTAGCTCATAAGTTACCCATTTTTTATGTATGTAGCACTAAATGTTTCCAATTAAGATCCCTAAAAACCATTTTGGATATTCATGGAATGCTGCTCTTCTATTTTGATGAAATTCAATGAAGAATAATGTATGGAATAACTATTTGGGAAAAGTCGTCCAGCGTTCAGAATGTTTTTGATGCCCAAAAGAGAATTGTGCAGTGTCTAGCAAATGCCCCAAACGGAACCTCATGTGGGGAATTATTCAAACGACTCAAAATACTACCTTTCAATGGATATATATATATATATATATATATATATATATATATATATATAATGTATATATATATATATATATATATATGAACTCTTGATCTATATTCACATACATCGTGGAAAATTAATCAAGAATAAATCAATACATAACCACGACACTAGCAAAAAAATATTCCATGTTCCAAACGCCCGTCTTACAATGGCCCAAAAATCACCAGATATCCTTGGACTTCGATTTTATACTGTTCTCCCTAAAGTGATAAAAGAAATTGATAAACCTCCTATATTCAAAAATAAAATAAAGATACTTCTCCGCGACCTCTGTCCCTACAGTATAAAGGACTATTTTGATAATCCTGTATTGGAATAGTTTATTTACATAAATGTGTTCAAATGACTGTTTTCTGTAATGTCAATCTAGTATAGTTTATTTACATATATATGTTTTTAGTGATTGTTTTCTATACTGTCTATTATCTGTAATTTTATTACTAAAAACTGCTTGTACCACCTGACTTGTCCAATAGCTACTCAGCTCGATAGCTTAAATAAAATACAATACAATACAATTCAAAAGCTGGTCGCGGATACAAAATGGGTAATCTTGCGCGGCCTGATTTTGAATCTGTTACTCACAGAATAACCTAGATCAAACAATGAGAGAAATAATTTTTTATTTTTAGTGCATTTGTATAAATGAAAAATTGTCTATAAATTTATGTTTTTCATATATTTTTTTTTATAGTATCCAAATCTCTCAAAGCATCATCAGCTATTCCTGGAAGTGCAGCCGGTCGCGTTTCTATGTTTTGACAACATTTATAGATTCATAAGTGAGGGAAGGCTTGGTGCCTAATAATATAATGATAATAATAACTTCATTCAGAGAGAATGGGCTTACAATAAAATAGTTAGATGTGAATAAAGTTGGTTAGCAATAAGTGCTGTAGCACTTGTTTCGCAGGAAATACAATTTAATTTAATAGAGTTTATCAACGTGTAGGTCGTAGGAAAAATACATTTGAGAGTGCGGTAATCTCAATGCAATATAATTAAGTTACATATCATAGGAAATCAATATAAATAAAAAAAATATAAACAGAATAAATACAATTAGACTAACGAAAAAATGGTTTTCTTTTAATTCACAATATGAATCTGTCACAGTTTATTTGAGGAAGATGGATACAAAAATATTAAAATATTAAAAGCTCAGTGTACAATTTATAAAATATCAACTTAAAACTAGACAATTTAGATTAACATACACACATACATACACATTTTCAAACATTTTTCATTTCCACCAAATCAGTAATTTTTTTTCGTTGTTGAATGTATATGAATGACTTCAATTCTTTCTTATATCATACCAGATAGTTGTTTTTTTTTGTATATGGGGTGGGACAGTGTTATACAATTTTGGAAACGTTATAGGACCGTTGACCGATAGATTTGTGTCTGTTCGGAACTATGTGCTGGTTTTTTTGTCTCGTATGGTGAGGATGACTCGGTAGGTTGAAGTTATGTTTATTTTTATGGTATATATATATATATATATATATATATATATATATACACATAAATATACTTGAAATGGGAGCTCACCTTCTATTGGTTGCACTTGGTTATGAAGAAACGCGAAAAGCAAAAACGGGATAGCGGGATAATAGAATACCGCGATAATGGGTCAACGGGAAACGGATAACGCGATAACGGGAAACCGAATGACGGGAAACGGGATAATGGGTGAGGTGGATAACGAGGAATGAGATAACGGGAAACAGGATAAAGGGAAGCTGCCAAAGCAACAGGCATAAGCTAGATAGGAGGAGACAAAGTGAAACATAACAAAAAATATAAATTCCACGCGGACGAAGTCGGGGGTATCAGCTAGTAATTAATATGAGCATCCTATTTCAGATGAGTATCTATTATTATTCCCAAATACTTAAC
The DNA here is from genome assembly GCA_018342105.1 of Gonioctena quinquepunctata. Classification (NCBI taxonomy): domain Eukaryota; kingdom Metazoa; phylum Arthropoda; class Insecta; order Coleoptera; family Chrysomelidae; genus Gonioctena; species Gonioctena quinquepunctata. Next base: position 399,183 of record JAFIRS010000203.1, on the reverse strand, counting down.
TTTAGTTTCTGGTAAGATAGTATGTTGTTGCCCCCTTATGTCAAACGTGAGGCTCCGAAATGATGGTGAATTCAACCGATTGCAGCTGAAGGGTAAGGTATATGTTTTTTCCAAATTAACAGTTAATAGCTTGTGTTCTAGCCAGTTTTTGAATGGAGGAAAATCCATTTCACCGTAACTTTTGGTTCTTGCCAAGAACTTGCCTCATAAAAAATTACTGTGTCGTCGGCAAAACCCAAAATTTTTCAACTGCTCCTAATAGAGAATATGCCATTAACATATATATTAAATAGAATGGGACCCAAAAGGGTTCCTTGAGGTACACCATACTCAATTTTTCTCCTATCACTAAGTGCTTCTTCCACTCTCAGAGACTGATATCTGTCGGTCAAATAACTTCCGAACAGTTTCAGACAATTATTTCTGATACCCATATCTTCTTATGTCTCTAGAAGTAGGTCATGACTTACTGTGTCGAACGCTTTCGATAGATCAATAAATAAGCACTGATATGCCATATTTTTATCCCGAGCAGTAGAAATCTCAGAGGTGAGTGCCAATAGTGCATCTTGGTTGGGGAGATTCTCTCTGAAGCCATATTGTTTATTTGATATCGGGTTATATTTGGAAATATACGTAGCTAGTCTTTTTTCAAGTACTTTTTCAAAAACTTTCGTTAGATGTGTTATTAGCAAAATTGGTCTATAGTTAGTAATCAATGATTCATCTCCTTTTTTGTAAATTGGTACCACCACAGCTTCTTCAAGCGCTCGTGGCCAGATACCTCTTCCCATGCACAAGTTAATTATGTATGTTAGAGGTCCCAGAATATATGTACAGATTGTTTTAATAGTTTCTGCTTCAATACCGGAAAGTGCTCAGGAGCACAGTGCTTACGAGCACTGAGCTTTGGGACAGCTCTGGCTGTAGGACTGAAAAAATCTTAGGTGGAAAGGGCATCAAGCTGCAAGTTGAAAAAACTCAAAAGCTCGTATTATGCAAATCTCCCTGTATATGTCTCATTTATGTATTTGTTGATTGTTGCCCATTGAAAAGTCGTCGATAGGTAATACTTGAGACTGTCAGGGTATATATGAAAATGAGTGTCACCTACTATTAAGGAATCATACTCACTTTGAATGTTTCAGAATCCCATATGGCAATTCCTTTATTGTTCAGAGCAATTGCGAAATGTGTTCCTTCTTTATTCCATTTGATGCAATTTCTCACTCTGGATTTAGTATGTGTGACTCTTCTCGGCACTTTTTCGGGATGCCACAGATGAACTTCGCCGTCATAAGTGGCTGCGATATAACCTTTTTTGCCCCAGTCGACAACCTGGTGGCCTGAAAATATGGAGAATTTCCTACAAGCTTCGACATATTTGATTGTACAGACTTTTTTGGGTTAAAATATCATTTCACATACTATCTATTCCTGTTGAATCGACAAATTTACGGTACGTTATAGCTGATATCATTTCGAACGAAAATATTCATGAGCCCAACTCAACCCAACTACATCTTTCACAACTCGATAGTCACGCGATTTAGCATTGCTGCTACATCCTACGTTATCCTATATACAGCGTGGAAACCAATGACAGAATGAAATCTGTATATCCATAATAGAAATATTTTTAAAAAAATCCTCAGGATGGTCGATTTTTATTTTTGAAAATCTATTTTTTACATACAATTTTTCAACCCCCTGCTCTACAGAACAGCCCAAGAGAGCATTTGAAAGATTTTAAATCTATTGGAATTTTTGTTTACGCCCATGTTTTCCTAATGTGTTTTCTTTCAGCTCTGAAACAAAAACATTTTAAAACTAAAGAAAACGAAACGTGTTTATTTGTGTTGAATTTTTGGCTGTTTTCGTCGGTACTAGTAGAAAATGTGGCAAAAAGTAAATGTGGTTTTGAAAGAATAACATTTGTTGGGAATAACCAATGGTGATAGTTTAAAATTGTAGTAGTAATTTTTGAAATGCGTTATTTTAACCAAAACTCATCGTATAACCATCCTAATGAAGATTGGTTATGGAGATTTGACTAGAACACAAGCAGATGTTAATTTGTTTCGTGAATAATATCTTGAATTGCCTCCTATTTCACAAGGAACGGTAAGCTAAATCGAAAAACAATTTCGTGAGTTAGGTCATGTTGAGTGTTTGCTCAGAAGAGGGCATTCTTTCGTTGACGAAGATACTAAACTAAATGCATTGTTGGAGATAGAAGAAAATCCTACGACTTTTGCAAGACAAATTGTCATACAATTATTACAAAACTGTTTGAAGCTAACAAACTACATCCTCACAAAATCCACCCGACACAAAAGTTATGTGAAGATGATCCTGGTCGCAGGATTTCATTTTGTGAGGAAATGATGAGAAAGTTAGATCAACATGAATTATTGTTATCACATGTATTGTTTTCTGATGAATCCACCTTTACCCTTCATAAACATGTAAATCGTCAGAATTGAAGATAGGGTTCTGAAGAAAATACTCATTGGATGCGAGAGTTACATACTCACAGACCAGAAAAAGTAAATGTCTGGGCCGGCATTCTGGGAAAACGGATAACTGGACCAACATGTTTTTAAGGTGACCTGACCGGAGATATATATTTGGAATTTTTACAGACAGAGCTTATTCCTAAAATAACAAATTCATTTCCTAATCCAATTAATCCAAATATACCAAATTCTCCTATATGGTTTCAACAGGATGGAGCACTACCGCTTTCAGAGTTCCTGTGAGAGAATATTTAAATACAGTATTTCCGAAAGATGGATTGGTCGAAGAGGTGCGTTGGAATGGCCGGCGAGATCACCTGACCTCACTCCATTAGATTTTTCATGGGGCCATATCAAAAATATGGTCTACCAAACAAAACCTGCGAACATACAAAACTTGAAAGATAGAATAGTGGCAGAAATGCGGGAGAGTACTCCACAGTTTCTCGATAACGTCAGAAATAAATTTTATAATAGGCTGGGTTGTTGTCAAAAAATAGAAGGAGCACATTTTGAGCATCTTAATAATTAGTGTGTCAAAATAAAGTTATTTTTATCTGAGTATTTTCAACTAAAACATAAAGAACTCAAATTTCTTCCAAGCACAGCAAAACGAGAACCTTTTATGCTACTTAAAATTTTACATGAAGCTAATCTGTAAATAAACATATTATAGATATTTGTAGTACAACCTGTACAATTTTAGTAGATCTAGGTTTTCGTTTCTCAAAAGAAAATGTTATAAGGGATCTAATGTAAGGACCAGAGATTGCATCAAAACGGTTAACATTTTCGAGTGAATATGTGAATTATGCATGTGATAGTCCCTTAGATATAGTTTTCTTTGATGAGACGTGGATTTTTCAATATGGAAGTAATACATTGCAAGCCTGGCATGACGATGATGCAAAATCTGTACGGAACAAAAATGGCTCAGTAGGCAAACGAACATAATTGTTCATTCTGGAAATAAAGATGGATTAATTTATGGTGGTGGTGTTATATTTTCAACTAAAAACAAAAGTGCTGATTACCATGATAATATAAATTCGGAATTATTCGAAAAGTTGTTGGCAGAACAATTGTTACCGAGACTTCAGCAACCATCATTGATTATTATGGATAATACAAGGTATCATTCAAGACTTCTGAAAAAATTTCCAAATTCCCAGTGGACCAAAGATGAATTCGTGCAATTGTTGCAAACTAAAAATATACACATTCCTCAGCGCGCCTTCTGTCTCGCCAATGATTTATTGCCTACTTCGCCATTCGAAAACGGATGCACTTTACACATATAACTTCCTTCGAACCGAAGGCTCTACAGAAAATGGTGGCATATTGAAAGACCACTGGTAGAAGGACCACTGCGTGGCAAACAATACGCATACAGGACCGGCTGCTCAACAGTAACAATACTCCACAAACTAATGAGAGTGGAGAACACGCTGGAAAACATATAAGGAGTTTTTAACAATACTCCTAGAGACTCAATCATCCGCTTTCTTAGACATAGAGGGTTGAAAAAACCTTGTGTAGCCTGGATAGACACTTTAAAGTCCACCATAGTAATATTTATGTGAAGACAAAATATATTATGAATTCATTTATAATAGCAGTATTCAACAAACAGATCTAATGATATTTATATGGAATAAATGAACAAATAATATCAAAAAACCTGTATAATTGAAAAAAAATCAGAAAAATTTAGGAAATTATATTGATATAGAAAAAACTGAAATTTTGCAAGAAAAAAATATTCAAGAAATGTATGTGCCCCACCTAAAATGTTTCTAATGTTGTTCAATTGAATTGAACAAATATCATGAAAATCGATTCCGTTTTGGTGGGCTTTGGAGTTTTAATGATTTCTCAGCTCGATTTATAGTGGTTGCAACGATTTTGTCCGTGACTTTTGGAACCGATATACTCATCTTGCAGTTCAAATCGGCCGATTAACTTTTATATGACCAGCTACCGTTTCTATAAAACAATCACCACTTATTTGGCTCATAATATGATTTTTGTGTCCACTTACTCACATAAATGAGTATCCAGCTCAGGCATATCCAGAACAATCGACGGTGCTCCCAATAATGGCCTTGACCTTGGCTCCACGGGCCAAATTTCTGCTTCTTCATTGTCATCGTTCATTTTCTCGATTGGTGAAGAGAATTGCAGAACTTTCTTCTGTTTCCGTAACAGCGAAGTCTTCAAACTGGAAAAATTGCAAGTACAGCACGAATGATTTTTTTTAATAGCAGTGTCGAAACAAATTACGTCTAGATATTCGAGAATGAAGGGATGCATATTTGTTTTTAGGTATCCAAACCAATTTGGGATTTTGAAAGCTTGATTCACAGTGAAGGCAAAAGAGTTTTCCTAAAAATAAAATCATCTCCGAGTTGATCGCGGTTGTCCGTACTCATGGAATAATAACCCTTATGCAATGTTCATTGCCAATATATCATTTGGTTAAATTGCCTGGAAAGTTTTCCAGGACTTTTTGAAATTGGTATTGTTATAGATTTCGACGAGCTCTTCAAATTTTCACTTAGCCACCCCGTTACTTTGCCGCTATATTAAAAAAATGGCACCCAAAGCAGTTTTTTGACAATATTCCGACTCATTTTACGATGAAAATAGTTATGACAAAAAGTCTGCTCCAATTTCCATCAATTCAAAACTCGTACTGACGATTGAGTATAGATGTGTGTCGTACGCTGAAAATATTCATTTTACAAAAAAAACTTTGCTACATAAATTGTAGGAAATTTTCTCTAGTTTAATTTATCGCATAACTCGTTTCATCGTAAAATGGGTCGGAAATGAGATATTGTCAAAAATCTCTTTTTTGATGCCATTTTTTTCAATATGGCGGCGCGAGCAGCAAAGATACGAGGTGGCAAAATAAAAATTCAGAGAGAGGACGTTGAAATCTTTAAAACTACCAATTCTGGATACTCCCGGAAAACTTTATAGGTAACCCCCGTTATGAGCACCAAATGACTGGAGTAAAAACGTAGATAATTTGTCGAGTTTTACCATCTCATTTCCTGTTTCTTGCACTCATTAAAAACAATTCCGGACAAAAAAAGATCTGAATTATTTTCACGTCGGACTGTCGTAATATGTAAGTTTTGGCTATTTTCAACGAATTTCAGGTAATAAGGCTTTCATCTTTTTTTCCATATTTGTACGAGACATTCCAAAAAATTTGCATCTATTCCATCGGACCATCAGAAAAAATTAAGTTCATTCAATTTATTCATTGAGTATCAAAATAACAATATTTCGAAATATGAATACACCTTTCTTGAAAACTCTACCTTCCTAAAATAATTAGTACATTGATATTTCCGCCAAGAAAATTATACAATGATAAAGGAAGGTATGTGTTACGATACACAATTAGTCGTCGATGACGTTAACAATTTGATACACTTGAGTGAATTTTTTATTCACTTCGGAAGATGTGTAATTGAAAATTACCTGAATATATACATATATATATATATATATATATTGGGAAGGTTTTCTTGGGTTTTGGATTCTTTGAAAACAATGTTCTAGTAGTTCGTAGGAGAAGACGTTTCGTCCCTGGCCGGGGACATTTTCAATTCTTTATTGTTTTTTTTTATATAAAAACATACATGGTTTGCTGAAAAAAAAATTTTTTCTGTAACATACATTGAGAAACAATACACAAACAGGTGACCTACCTTGGCAGAAGTTCGCTATTTTTTTGAAAAAACTGCGAGTAATGATCGTGGTATTACCACTGAGGTGTTGTAATTATACAGTTAGGTTTTGGTTTTTGTGCCTCATTATGTTTTGTGGCTATAGTTATCAAAATCGGTTATCTTATTCACTTTTGGAAAGTTTACTTTCTTGGCTGTGCGTGCGTTCATTGAATGGCCGACAGAGATGTGGTCGGAAATGACGTGTATCTTGTCATGGAGTTCGTGTTTGCTCGTTGAATTCGTAGCTAGGATGGTTGGGATTTCGAATCAGTGTATTGGTGTTAGGGGGAATGGGGGCTAGTTGGTTCTTCATAACAACTGAAATATGATTTTGGTAACTGGTAGTAAATTTTATAGAATATTATGGTACAGTTGACTCAGGTTTCTTATATCTGTTCTATCATTCATGGAATTAGGCTCTCTTTTGATATATATCATTTCTTTTAGGCATCTTTTTTCTAAGTTTTTTTCGTATGTTAGGATTTTTGTGTTGGTGAAATTTGGGTTATGGTTGTCCGTTAGGATGTGTTTATTTAGTGCTGTATTAGAATTTTTCATGTATTTGTGCCCTTCCAATATAAACTTTTGGGCAATCGTTACGTGGGATGCTGTAAATCAAGTTAGATTTCTTCATGGTTGGTGTTTCGCTTTTCAACGGTGTGTATAAGGATTTCAATGTATTATTAGCTTTGTGACTGATTTGGATGTTGTATTTTGTGAGGATACTTTTGATGTTTTCTGAAAGACTGGTGTATAGGGGACTGTGTATTGTTTCCCAATGTATGTTACAGAAAAATATTTTTTTCCAGCAAACCATGTATGTTTTTTTATTAAAAAAAAACAATAAAGAATTGAAAATGTCCCCGGCCAGGGACGAAACGTCTTCTCCTACGAACTACTAGAACATTGTTTTCAAAGAATCCAAAACCCAAGAAAACCTTCCCAAAAAAAAAAATTTCAAAAAGGATTCAAGAATCGAACAAAACTTATATATATATATATATATATATATATATATATGGAAGGAATTCAATGGACATAGCCCTCAGAGAAAAGTGCTAACCGTAGACACGTGTTTCGGGCTCTCGGCCCTCATCATACGGTGGAGAGTGAAGGATGAACACACTTGGTAGAAACGACAAATCAACGAGTCATCAAACGAAGCCACCGCTCATTTGTGATTTCGGTCAGCAGACCCTGAATTCAGGGCACAACCAACGTCACCACGGAGGCAGCTATAGCTACCTGCGTGACATCGGAGTCCAGGAATATGAATATGAAAGATAGTAATATCGAGGGGACTGTTAAAAACAAAATGGAAGGAATTCAATGGACATAGCCCTCCGTACTGATGAGGGCCGAGAGCCCGAAACACGTGTCTACGGTTAGCACTTTTCTCTGAGGGCTATGTCCATTGAATTCCTTCCATTTTGTTTTTAACAGTCCCCTCGATATTACTCTCTTTCATATTCATATTCCTGACTGCGATGTCACGCAGGTAGCTATACCCTCCTGGTGACGTTGGTTGTTGCCCTGAATCAGGGTCTGCTGACCGAAATCACAAATGACGGCTGGTTCTGTTGATGACTCCGTGATTTGTCGTTTTCTACGTTGTTCATCCTTGCACTTCCACCGATGATGAGGCCGAGAGCCCGAACACGTCTACGGTAGCACTTTCTGAGGGTAGTCCATTGAATTCCTTCCATTTGTTTTTAACAGTCCCCTCGATATTACTCTCTTTCATATTCATATTCCTGGACTCCGATGTCACGCAGGTAGCTATAGCTGCCTCCGTGGTGACGTTGGTTGTTGCCCTGGAATTCAGGGTCTGCTGACCGAAATCACAAATGAGCGGCTGGCTTCTGTTTGATGACTCCGTTGATTTGTCGTTTTCTACCAAGTGTTGTTCATCCTTGCACTTCTCCACCGTACTGATGAGGGCCGAGAGCCCGAAACACGTGTCTACGGTTAGCACTTTTCTCTGAGGGCTATGTCCATTGAATTCCTTCCATTTTGTTTTTAACAGTCCCCTCGATATTACTCTCTTTCATATTCATATTCCTGGACTCCGATGTCACGCAGGTAGCTATAGCTGCCTCCGTGGTGACGTTGGTTGTTGCCCTGGAATTCAGGGTCTGCTGACCGAAATCACAAATGAGCGGCTGGCTTCTGTTTGATGACTCCGTTGATTTGTCGTTTTCTACCAAGTGTTGTTCATCCTTGCACTTCTCCACCGTACTGATGAGGGCCGAGAGCCCGAAAGACGTGTCTACGGTTAGCACTTTTCTCTGAGGGCTATGTCCATTGAATTCCTTCCATTTTGTTTTTAACAGTCCCCTCGATATTACTCTCTTTCATATATATATATATATATATGAAATGCACAAAATAATAGAAGTGACACCTATAATTTTTGGGGTGAAGCTTTTACCTAATGAAGTGTAATTCAGTGACACGAAATTTCTTGCAACATTGATAGGTCACCGAAGTCGAACTCCAAGTGCGTTCAAAGTAAATCAAAACAAATAACGAAAGAGAGATTTTTTTCGATTCCAAAAAAGACCGCAAACCTTCCTGATCATTGGGAAACCATGAAACAGCTGTAGGCGGATGGTGGCTCTTTTGGAATGGAAACAAATATATCTTTCTTTCGTTATTTGTTTTGCGTTACTCTGAACGCACTAGAAGTACGACTTTTGGTGACGTGGATTGGCCTATACTGACATCTGTTGATGACCTATCAATGTTGCACGAAATTTCGTCTCATTGAATTCCACTTCATTAGGTATAAGCTTCACCCCACAAAGCATAGGTGTGTGTCACTTCTATAATTTTGTGCCTTTCACATTTTCATCCTTCCCGGTAGGTATCAGCACTCTGAGAGATTTGGTTCGAATTCAAAAAAGACCGCAAGTCGTCCTGATGATTGGGAAACCATGAAACAGATGTAGGCGGATTGTGGCTTTTTTAGAATCGAAACAAATCTCTCTTTCTTTCGTTTTTATATATATATATATATATATATATATATATATATATAAATATATATATATATATATATAAATATATAGCATACATAAATTTATTATAGTTATTATAATTTTCATACCAAAATATATCACTTACGCTTCCCGGTAATTATTCAGATGATAAGTATGTTTGGCAGTATTGATAAAAACCCCATCATCACTATCAGTTATAGCTGGGTTCGGAGAACTACCTTCATCAATGTGATTGATTATATGGTAGGAAATATCAAAATCAGTGCTTTGTCTCCTTGGTATGAATCTGTCTAGGGTTCTTCTTGATCTCGAGTTGTTCTGAAATATATAATATTAATAATATTCATTACTCAGTCTATATACAATTTCAAAAACAATTATTGGGTAATAAATATGGAATTTCTACGGGAGGGTAAACGTGCGTGGAATGGGAGATGTACAGTTGAAAATAGGTTGATACATTGAAAAAAATTCGATAATTACATATACTCAGATAGTTAAAACAAATAAAATCAATAATATAATGAATATAAAATATATCTTTCATGTGGTTATGAACCAGGTCGTGGCATATATTGTATATATAATAAAATTTGTGAGGATTCTTAATGAACATTAAAATTAAGAAATAATAGAAATAGAATAGATACAGGGTGACCCAAGGGTCCGTGCAAGCTCCATATTTTTTTTCTATTCAAGCTATCGACTTGTTTTTTTCAGACGGTAGTTCCGACAATCAGGCAAATTCTAAAAATATTTCCATTTATATACAGGTTGTCCGAAAAGTTCTGTTTTTTTGTTACATTTTTAGATTTGCCACTGAATTATCGATATAACGCACCCGGGTTTCTTAGGCCTTGTCCTATCTGAGCAACCAGGCAACGGGCGTTGCAAAAAACGCGATCGGGTGTTCTGCAGTTTCTCAGTGCATTGACTGTATGTAATGTCGCTTCGGCAGGAGTTATTGTTATTAGAAAATTCATACTTAAAATTTGGTGTTGCAAGCAGAACAATTCAAAGACAACCAGCACATCCCATTCTCCTAGAAAGAGATTGCATTGAGAATTTTATCACCTCAGGGCGGGTTGTAACACATCCTTTGGTGAATGTTAACTACAGGTTTTATCTCTTCACATATCATGGCAATGAAAAGAGAGAGAACCTCCAGTTAGGGACAAGCAAATGAATGCATTTTATTTTCTAAGTCAAAAACCGTTTGCCGGCCGAAAAAAAGGCAAGACACCATATTTATGAGAAAATCAAGGACAATCACAAAAATAATATTCATTTGGGGAAAAAAAATGTGGCGTATCATTATTTTGATCAAAAATATGGCAGGGCATGTTAACAGGGATGTTAACTGATGAAAATTAAGAAATCTTTTATCATGGAAAACATTTATTTTTATGCGTACTTTGAATGTACTCAAATTGGAAATAAAAGCCAAAGCGGTTTCAGAGATATTGGGGAAGAACTGATTTTTCTGTTAAATTTCAACATCCTGTATCTAAGAAATAAAGCGGTTGCGAACCTATGTTCATATGGAGATTTTTTCTTAAAATCATCCAAGGATTATCGTCCTTTAGGATCAGCATTCAATTATAAAACACCCTGTATATGTAATTGTAAGTTCTCTTTTTGTTGGTAAATGTTAGTATTAGTATCAGTGACTTGTCCACATGTTATGTATATGACCATATTGGAATAAATAAATAAATAAATAAAAAATCAGAGAACTAGATTCCAATTTCTAGTACAAATGAAATAGACATTTTCCAGTTTTTCAGATTGAACAAATAAAAAATATACTATGAAGCGATATTTCTCACCATTTGCTGCAATATTCCCAGATATTCTGATCAACAATATTAAACTGGGTAAGTCATTCCACGACCATAATGATAAATTGAGTCGAACAAAAAACATATTCAATATTCACTCCGAATAATAGCTATGATTTTTCCGGGAACGTAAGAACAGCCACGGTGATGTAGGCTGTAACCTATTGCCTGCTTATCAACAATAAAAATCATTTCAGACTCACTTTGGTTGAATATAACACAAATGAACATTATGTCCGATGAAAAATATGCCAAGAAACCTAAAGATTCGGAACAAAAATGTCAATTTCCATAAACTAATTGATATCGTTTGATTGTATCTTTTTTTGAGACTGCCATGTTTTTCTTCGCACTTGGAATCAACAAACACAAAAATGAATAATAATTCATATTACTCACTAATGAACGATGCATTCTGGAAATTCACAAGTAAACTCTCGCAATCCGACACACTAATAAACAATATTTTCAGCTCGACAGTTTGTTTCATTTTTTGCGGTAAAATTATCACTTTCGTAAAAAACTCATATGTACCTGTCCGACTTCGGAAACCTACAGAATGAATCGAGTGTGCGTTTATTCAATCCCGTGCATTTTTTTGTATTTTCAGAATGAGGAGGTTTTTTTCTTATCTTTCCGAAGAATTGAAAACTATTTAAAAGCTTGTCTGAGAGTGAGAAACTCAATATATGTTTACAATATTATCAGCATGTCGTGATATGATCAGTGATCACCATATTCCGATCTATTTTCGATAGAGTAGCAATTTTGTGTGAAATTTGTTACCTTCAATGTGTATGTTTCAAACAATGTTTCAGCAAAATTGTCCTATAGATTTGGGGATTCGAAATTTCAGGTTCAATCTGCCAAGTTCGGCGACGCACCGTCCGTGTGTAATATTACACGAACTAGTCTACTAGTCGAGAAGTGAGTTTCGTGCAAAAAATAGTCCAACCCTCCAAAAAATATGAGCATTAGCTCATTCGATTCGGGATGCAATTCTGAGAAACAAATTTTTTTGTTTTTTGTGCTGACAAAAACTGCAATTGTTATTAACAAAAAAACAAAACAAAAAAAAGAAGGTTCAGTTTTTTTAGAATAACTCATAAACTATGAGCGACAGCGAAAATCGAAAAAAAAAGTTTGGACTCATCGAACTCTATCTCCATTATTTATAATTTTAATTCAACGCTGAGAATAGGGAAGAGAGTACACCACATAATTTTTTTATAGTATTAAATATCAATTTTAAAATTTTAATAAATCATGGTATGTTTTCAATACTTGAAAGAACAAGGTACCGTTGGAAAAAAAAAATAGTTTATTTTCAACAAATTAGGCATTTGTTAATTAGTCCTTATTTTTCGGACTCCAATGTGGCAGACACCATATTCGTCTAGCAAATATTCCATGATGCATTGTCACCGGAATTATGAACACCTGCCAAATATCAGGTTAATCGACAGAACTAGAAGTGGGTCAAATTCACTTGCACTTGAATCATATATACATACATACAAATGTGAAGTTAAATGAAAGCTTGTAAAGTAAAAAGAACTATTGCATTATGATATACATTTTCAATTAATTGTGAGGGAGCTGCACAAAAATGTATTCGATTCTCAATCAAATCAAGAAACAGGCAGTTCTGAGAGAAGATAAATTAAATAACGCCATTTGGTTAATAATAATAATAATAATAACGTTTATTGAACAAGGCTCACAAGAAAAACTTCCTATGTTCACAATTTAAGTTGGAATATATTCGCGAGTGTCGAGCACTCATAAGGGATAAGCACTAGTCACTGTGTGCGATAAAAAAAATATATATCTTGCTGATATTATTTTACATTTAAAACTTTGCTTTTGTATTTTTTAATTCTGAATAAAGTTTTCCTTAATGTTTTATGATAATATAAGTATAAGGTACAAGCTACATAAAATATAAAATGGTACGAAAAGTAAAATGACATTATATATAAATACGTATACACAGTATAGGATATAAAATGGAAAATTAGGTTAAAAATATTAAACATAATCTAAAATATAAAAATATAAAAGTTTGGGATATAAATATTTTGTTTTCAGTTATTTTAAGGGTCTATAATTTTTTCTATTGTTGTTTTATTTCCTGTTTTTTCAGGAGTATTTTGAATTTTTTTGTGAAATGTATATTCATAATTTCGAACGGAAGAGAGTTTATAATTTTGGGGCCTAAGTAGTTTAAACTTCTTTGTCCAACAGTTTTATTCATGTGTGGAACAGAAAAGAGGGTTTTTGATCTGGTGTCGTATCTGGAGTTGTGAGCGGTTTCTAGAGTGTATTTATTTTTGTATAGGTGGTTGGCAGCATTATAGAAATATATTTGTCTTGGATTAAAGAGCTTAATTTCCTGGAGTAATTTTCCCGAAGAATATGTATGGGGTTTTCTCAGAATAATTTTGTAAAAACGCTTGAGTATATTTTCTAGCGGAAGTAGATGGGTTTTCAGTATTCCACCCCATGCAATTATCCCATAACTGAGGTGTGGTACTACCAAGGCATTATACAGGGTAATTTTGTCATTTTGATGGAGAAAATTTCTGGATTCATAGAATAAATAGATTAACGATCGTAGTTTTTTCATAATATACTCTATATGGGTATCCCACTTCAAGTGGTTGTCAATATGAATACCTAAGTATTTTACGCTCGTGGCTAAGTTTATCTCGATAGTTTTGTGATTGTCCACGATTTGTAATTTTTTAAAATGTGGTAAGTTTTTTTTATATGAGCTGAAAGGTATAAAAAACATTTTTTTTAAATTTATGGTGAGTAATTGATTTTTGAACCATTTTTCAATTTGAAGAAAATATTTTTCAACTTCAATTTTAATCTTGTCCCAATCCACATCGTTATAATATATGACCGTATCGTCTGCGAAGGTGATAATTTCTCCAGCTGTATCCAGAAGAAAAAGGTTATTCACGTATAGTATGAATAGCAAGGGACCCAGAACGGTTCCCTGAGGTAGACCGTATTTTAAAATTCCTGAAGTGCTGAAGGTTTCATTTATGTTCACGATTTGTATTCGGTTTCCTAGATAGTCCCGATATAGATCTAGTTATAAGCTCCGTACTCCAATATCCTCTAGGGATTTGATTAGAAGCGAAAAACTCACTGTATCGAAAGCCTTCGATAGGTCTAGAAATACGGCTAGCGATGGTTTCTGGTCATCCAGGTCACAATAGATTTTTTCCATCAGTCGTGCTATTGGGTCTTGAGTTGAGATACCTTCTTGAAATCCATATTGCTTTTCAGATATGATTTTATATTTTTTTAGATAACACCAGACTCTTTGCTTGATGATTTTCTCGAATATTTTGACAAAACTGGATGCATTATACTCTCCAATGATGATTTTTAGGTAGATTTCAATAAAAATACTACCCATTGGTCCCGTCATCACAACAAGGCTTCCGAAAAATATTGATATATCTTCACCGATCATGGTCCCCAGAACCCAGTTAAAATCTTTTTATATATACAGGGTGTAATCTAACCTCTTGCACATCCGTGAAGGACGAGTGTATAATGCTATTTGATAACGAATTACAGTGGTTAAAAATCTGTTTTCAGTGAACATGTTTTATTCTTTGTAAAATTCGACAAACTATATATAAATTTGTCAACAAGGTGAAGGCCACATTTTTCAACCGAATGGAAAGAAATCATCTATCAATGACCCAGTAGTTTCAGAATGGCGGCTGTTGAAAGATAAAAAAAACTATTAATCTTTCATTGTCATACCAATATTGGCAAACTATAAGTCTTTTGATAAAGCTTCATGAGCTCTAAAACTTTGCTATTTATTTTTTCTCCAAGATGTACACACAAATAAAAAAATAAAACAATGGCTGTAAATTACCATTCATGGAAATTAATAATTTGTGTTCACCCTGTATGCTCCTTTCATTTGAAGTTCATTGGCACGTGTCAATCAGATACTATTTGAGTTTTCCTTCCACCGACAAACAAAAATTGTATTTTGAGACGTTTCTGGATTTCAAAGTTAAATATTAGATATTATTTTTCTAAGTGATATTAGGATTGAAACCCAGTAAGTACTATTCACAAGGTGGTTCAAAAGTACTTTGACAAACTTCAGGAGGTGATTCCTCACAATATTCTAATATGAATTGTCCAAATAAATATATGTCCGGAAACGCTTCGTTTCCAAGATACAGAGTGTTATAGTTTTATTTTTATTCTCGTTTTTTTTAAATAACTTTCGAAATACTAATCTTAATCGAACGAGAATTGATATTGAGCCTGATGTTATTATTGCTCTTACTCGTAGTGGGCGCCAACTACACGTCTTCTTCTTCTTTGAAGATCCATAACTTTTTTGAGCGTACTTCCAGCACATTTTTCAGTGGAAAAATCAATTCCTTTATCATATTTACGTAAAAAAGCTACCTCTGTTAAGAGTCGCTATGAGCAACCGTTTTCTATATATTTGGATTCGAAAATTTCAAGTCGATTATTTGATAATCGATGCGTGTTGAAGTTATTACCATTATTTTGCATTTTTCACAAGAATGCTAGGACATGAATTTGACGTTTAAGTAAGTAGTTTTGGTAATTACATATTATGTGACAGTTAAACGTTTCGTTGTTTTGTTGAATTTTCTGTAAGTTTTAAAACTCTAATTTTGAAAAAATGGATTATTTAAACAATAATGCTCATTTAGCCGATATGCATTTCGTTTGTGGCCTCGCAGATGGCAATGTGCGCGAAGCAAGACGTATTTACCAGGAGCGATTTCCTAATCGAGTACTACCTTCAGCTCCAACATTTACCAGTCTCCACCGTCGTTTGGCAGAAACGGGTAGCTTTAAGAGGGCAGCTGATATTATTGGAAGACCACGTGCAGTGTCCGAACCCCAGAATTGGAAGAAGCTGTTTTGAACGCTCTCAAGGAGAATCCAGAAACAAGTACAAGAATAATTGCTGAAGCTCTCAATTATACTCAGTCCACAGTTTGGAGAATTATCCACGATCAGCAATTTTATCCATACCATATTCAAATAGTACAAGCTCCTTTGCCACGAGACTTTCCCAAACGCATTACTATGTGTCAGTGGTTTCTGAGAAAGTTGGCTGGAAATCCTCAGTTTTTAAGATATGTACTCTTCATGGACGAGGCAAACTTCTCCCAAAATGCTATCACAAACTTTCATAACAACCATGTTTGGGCTCTGGAAAATCCGCACGCAGTTAGTAAAAGACATTATCAGTATCAATTTTCTGTAAATGTATGGGAGGCAATAATTGATAATTACTTGATAGGTCCTTCCTTCCTTCCGTTCCGACTGAATGGCGCAACTTACAGAGACTTTTTAGAAAGTGAATTACCGGGACTACTTCAGATTGTACCACTAGAAATCCGTATCCGCATGTGGTTTATGCATGTTGAGGCTCCGGCTCATTTTAGCGTTGCAGCCAGGGAATTCCTTAACACTGTCAATCCAAATCGATGGATCGGTAGGGGTGTAGAATCTAACCAGTCGTGGGCACCAAGGTCCCCAGATCTAAACCCGCTAGATTTTTATTCTTGGGGACATTTGGAGTTACTAGTTCATAAAACTCCAGTACCGAACGAGGAAGATCTAAGAAACCGAATAGTAGACGCCTGTGAAACAATAAGAAACACTTGATTACTATCGTTTCGGACGTCCATCGTCTTAATGTATTTAAAAGGTTTTCACGACGTTTCGAATGCTTGTATCTGCAATCGTCTTCAGGTGAATACGATTGCAGATACAAGCATTCGAAACGTCGTGAAAACTTTTGAAATACATTAAGACGATGGACGTCCGAAACGATAGTAATCAAGTTACCACATCGTCTACAACCTTCAAACAAAATAAGAAACACATCAATAATTTTTTAGCGGGTACGAGATTCAATGACTAGAAGACTGAATGCCTGTATCTTCGCTGAAGGTGGACACTTTGAACAATTTATTTGAAAACAATTGAGTTTCCTTTATTTCATTTTATTCTACATATTTAAAATTTCTTGAAATAAAATGTTGATATTTCTTGCAAATTTTATTAAAACAAATACAGATTTGGCACCCTTGATACAAAAATAACTATTTCAAACGAGTAAAAATAAATAGAATTTGTGGCGCCCCCTACAAAAAACCAAAACTTCTTACTTGAACCTCAAATTCATTTCCTAAGCATTCTTGTGAAAAATGCAAAATAATGGTAATAACTTCAATACGCATCGATTATCAAATAATCGAATTTTCTAGTCCAAATATCTAGAAAACGGTCGCTTATAGCGACTTGTAACAGGGGTAGCTTTTTTACGTAGATATGATAGAGAAATTTATTTTTTTACTGAAAATGTGCTAGAAGTACGTTAAAAAAAGTTATGAATCTTCAAAAAGAATAAGACGTGTAGGTGGCGCCCCCTACGAGTAAGAGCAATAACAACATCAGATTCGAATTTGACAGCTCAAAAAACCTCTCAATACCAATTTTAGTTCAATTAAAGTCAGTATTTCGAAAGTTACTTAAAAAATAACTAAATAAAAAAAAACTTCAACACCCTGTATCTTGGAAACGAAGCGTTTCCGGACACATATTTATTCGGACAATTCATATTAAAATATTGTGAGGATTCACCTCCTGAAGTTTGTCAAAGTACTTTTGAATCACCCTGTATACCCTTGTGTGCTGGTTATACTTCTTTCTTTTGATTTGAGTAAGATTACAAAGGAATATTAGGAAGAATTTAGGGAGATATGGACCCTTCAACAACTTTTAATTGAAAAGTTTATACAAGAATAGAATTTCTGTTCTTTTGATTTGACTCAGATTACATAAAAACATTAAAAGCGTTCAGAGAGATTTGAACTTTTCTCCAATTTTTCATTGTAGATTTTGAGGATTATAGGAATGTTTATATTTTCCATTGAATAAATGTCCCATTTTTTCTGACACATGATTCGTCAGCTTGATTGATAGTTTTTTCAGATTCAATAATTTAATTCTGAAATCTACCTTTTCGCCAGGCCATCGGTTTATTTTCAAATTATGGTCGTTCTGGTTTCTGGATATTGACCAAACTCGGGTCCATCATGCTTTATCCTCTGCACTATCAAAGACTTCATTATTTGAACCTTTCCCTTCGCCATACTCCTCCTTCCAGAACCAAAAGTGTAATTCGACGCCCCGGGGATAAGACGGGAAACTAGTAATTCGGACGGTCAAGATATCTCGATTAAACTCCAGCTACTGCAGCAGTAGAATAATCCTAGATCAGATACGAAATTCGACCGGGATGGATATTATTCTCATTACTATAACGCCCACCGACGATGTGGAGTGATTATTGCACATATCCCTTCGGATAGAGAACTTGATATTGTTAGTCCTCGATTTCTGTGGAAACTTCCTTGATAGGCATCAAAGAAGCTTCCTCGTGTTTCTACTACCTCGAATTATTCATCGTCCAATGAGTTCAATAATTATCGTATAGATTCCTAATGATGCCTCCAGGGAAATTCCTACGTTACGTTTGTAACATATATATTGCAAAAATATGTTGATTCATCAATACAATCTCACGTCACTGGAAGTCAATAGTTTTAAATCGATAATAATAGTAATAATTATAATTGTGTAGTTTTTAACATCCATAATCTTGATTTGGGTTTTTGGGATAGCGGGAATAGGACACAGTAATGAGTTGTCTGAAATTACTAAATTGCCGACGTTTCGACTTTTATTGGCGTCCTTTTCAAGGCTGAAAAATAAATTATTTGTAATTCCTTCTTGTTAAACACATGGTTGTTAATAGAATATAGGGAATAGAAAGAACACACTTGGAATATAACGAAAATACGAAAAGTTTCATAAAACCGATAGTTGTAGAATTAAAAACCGCACAACTGACTATCCATTGATACGAACCGGTTGAGATGTTTTTACCAAGTTTATGAAGGGCTATACTGAGTGTGAATAATTTATAAAAACTTGCTGGCAATTTTTATCAAGCGGGAGATACATATCGTCCCCCCAATATATAGATGTTATAAATTTAGAGAGCTGGAATCGTTCAAATTATGTAGCTCGCCAGTCCAGTTAAGGATACTATGCAAATAATTGAAGCACTTATAAAAACAAACAAACTATATTAAAAAAAACATACTTCGTTACAACAAATACAAACTGTATGGTATGACATTCCAATCCATACAAATTAAGTACTTCCATAGTACTAAATACATGTTCTAAAAATATAATCAAATCTGAATAATAAATAACCTGTGGTAGAAGTCCATTGTATCTCGAATTGGAGTGGTATTATTTTACGAAGTAGAAAAACTCGAAGTCGTCTCCACAATTTAATATTAACAATCGATTAGTTGAAAGATGGTGGAAGGTTAAAAATCATCGATTATGTATACATGTTTCGAACCTCTATAGGTTCATCATCAGCGGGGAATAAAATTTCTACAACAAAAGAAGAACAAAGAATTGAATCCATAGTAGTGTGATACAATAAGTGCTACTTACATGGAGATCAAAAAATTATTTTATAGGTTAAAGATTAATATTATTTTACGTAAAGAGATCATATTGGGACAAAATGAAAACTTGAAAATTTGCCTTTAAGGGTAGTGTCCCCTTTTTTAAATTTTGGGGGGCTAAATACATTAGCCGATGCAAAATACCAAGACGACATGAGGACCGTGAAAACAATGGCCGCAATGACTAGTGATTGACAGCACCCAAGGAGCCATCCATCTGGCAAACTGAATTGTCAAAACCAAACCATGGAGCGGCGACAGGAGAACTCCATGCACGGAACAAAGATGAACTAGGAATAAATCCAACCAAAGCAATTATTATACCATGCAAAGAGCTCAGATGTCACCTATCCATATTTGCAAATATATATATATATATATATATATCTAAGAGTAGAACAATTATGTATCAAAATAAAGAACAGTTATGTGACAGACTAGTTATTCCAACGAACACCATGAAGTGTAACCTGTACTAAAGAAAGGAATACCAGACCACAGAGCTAACCGGAACAACACCTGTCCAAACGAACAAATCTACTCTGACATAGACAGGTGTTGTTCCGGTTAGCTCTGTGGTGTGGTATTCCTTTCTTTAGTACAGGTTACACTTCATGGTGTTCGTTGGAATAACTAGTCTGTCACATACGCACTGTTCTTTATTTTGATACATAATTGTTCTACTCTTAGATATATATATATATATATATATTTGGAAATATGGATAGGTGACATCTGAGCTCTGTGCATGGTATATTAATTTCTTTGGTTGGATTCACTCCTAGTTCATTTTTGTTCCGTGCATGGAGTTCTCCTGTCGCCGCTCCATGGTTTGGTTTTGACAATTCAGTTTGCCAGATGGATGGCTCTTTGGGTGCTGTCAATCACTAGTCATTGCGGCCATTGTTTTCACGGTCCTCATGTCGTCTTGGTATTTTGCATCGGCTAATGTATTTAGCCCCCCGAAATTTAAAAAAGGGGACACTACCCTTAAAGGCAAATTTTCAAGTTTTCATTTTGTCCCAATATGATCTTCCGACGTAAAATAATATTAATCTTTAACCTATAAAATAATTTTTTCAACTCCATGTAAGTAGCACTTATTGTATCACACTACTATGGATTTAATTCTTTGTTCTTCTTTTATTGTAGAAATTTTATTCCCCACTGATGATGAACCTATAGAGGTTCGAAACATGTATACATAATCGATGGTTTTTAACCTTCCACCATCTTTCAACTAATCGATTGTTAATATTAAATTGTGGAGACGACTTCGAGTTTTTCTACTTCGTAAAATAATAAATGTTTCACAACTGACAGTTATATCAATTTTCTAGAGCCCCTGTATAAAGGAACGAAGATTCCAAGAATCTAACAATTTCAAAAATAAAGTCAGCTTTTTCCAATCGTACTGTATATAATATTAAATATTTTCTTAATTTAACAACTTAAAAAATAAGGACACTATGGTGAATGAGCAAGTATCATTCCCAAATCAATTGTGAGAAAGTTTTACAATTGATTAACTTCAAATGCTTACACATACTCTTGACAAAGATATCTGAACTCTACTAATTGAAAAAATAAAACAATAATGAAAAAATTAATATTGGTTGAACGAGCACGTATCATTCACCGAAACTAGATGAGTGATTCCTAAAATTTGGTGATTCTTTACACACAATGGATATTGAATTAATTTGATTCGATATTAAAACTGTGAAATGAGTCGAAGTATAGATTTGCATTACAACAATAACTTAAAATATTGCGGAATGTATTGCGCCGTGAAAGAAGTCTAGTTTTTATTTATAATACAGATAACTAAAGATTATATAGAGTTCAAAAGTCAAGGCAAATTTGAGCTATGTTTTGGAAAACCACCAATGACCATACCTAAATGTGCGATCAAAATTTCAAATACAAACATTTTCACTTTGGGTAGGGATTTCGTAGAAAATCAAAATGAGCCTCTCAGTTTTATAATAGTTGAAAAATATTCAATATGCCGAAATAATACAAACAACAACAATAGAGCTCATATATTCATATTTGCTCGCTAAAACTAAATATTTCTCTAATTACATCGAGTGTTAAAAGTTGGTATATCGAATCTTGAATGAGCGTTGAGGCTTGAAAGAGAGAGAATTATAAAATTTCTGGCCTTTTATATTAATTCTAGTTGATGACGTCCTGTCTCCCACGAAGAAGGGTAGGATGACAGTTCTTTTATGTCTTCAATGCGTGGCCATTGGCGGGTAGTGATGAAAGATTTTATGTCTTCAACTTGTACTGTTAGACTCTGGGGAAGATTAAAAACCCAATGTATTGCGTTCTACGATATGTTTATTAGCTGAATATATAGGGTTAAAACACATGAAGATCGTTATTTTCACTCAGCTGGAGTGGTTTATCCAATTTCTTTGTCAACGAGGTAATTAATAACACTCTTTTACATTGAAACTGAATATTCATCACCTCTAAGCGGATACGACCCCCTGTTTTTGATTTTCATAGCGTCATAATTTTGAGATTTAAAGTATTCCTCGCTCAGTTTTCTATTCCACGCCGGATGGAATCAATATGTGTTGAAATCTATTTCTTAAATTGATTTTTTCTTAACCACCATCTGCTAGCTAATTCCGTCTGTATTTTCGACGTCTTAAAAATGGATTAGTCGTTAAAATGATTTCTCATATTTGACGTTGCCATGTCTATATATGTATATTCTCGGGGCATAACAAAACAACTATCCAACACCAAATAGAGATCTACGTTTTCAATTATTTAGACTAAATTGTTGTTCGGTGGAAGGTGACTTCGTTGAAGATCCACATTATTTGATATGTGACGGATTGAGTATTTTGAATATAAAAATTCTGTTTTCTAATTTTGACATCTAATGTGACACTTTGCAAAACTCGTTGATGTTATTAAATGTTTTACTTTCCATCACCAGTTGCGAAAAGTAATATTTTTCGCAGCTGGTGATGAAATAGTATATTATTCAACGAGTGAAAAATGTGGCCATTACTCGTGAGAATGAAGTTTGTCGACGCGATCCGAAGGCGAGCGTCGTAAATCATTCGAGCGAGTAATGACTATTTCTCGCGATCAGAATACTATACTTTTTCTGTGACTTATATCAGGACTATTTGAAAATGAGATTCATTTGTGAAGAAAATCCTGAAAGAGTGTAATTCATTTAATTGCATAATAGGAAGTTTTTATTGAATAAATTATAATTATATTTCGAAAAATTTCATGACAAATAAAATAATTTTTTGTTAATGAAATTAATAGTAAAATTGGAACAGTTGGAAATCATAACGGTATCGAGGATTCTATATCCAAATTCATATTTCCATTTTTCAGGGAAACATTCTCAATTGGATATTGATAAAAATATTTTTCTGTGAATTGAAAAATCCACGATTAAAATGAAGTAATTTTTTGTGAATGTCTAACAGAAAACAACTACTTCCCCGGCTGAAGCCACGCTGGACATTGAACTACATCTGATAGATATTCTGAAAAGACCATAACTCAAAAGTTATCTTGACGATGGAAGATAGTGACTAAAGTTTATCTTTCAGTCGCAGATGATTCCACATCCTGTTCATATTTTCGAATTGTTCTGTGCAATAAATGTTTGTGAGATGTTGCTGGTACTGGTAGACGGTTTCATTGAACCCAAGATTTTTTCTGCAGTATTCATTTTATTTTTCATCGAATCATCTATGTATCCTTCCGCCACAGATGTTGACTTCCACCCTCCGTGCCTCTTCAAAGAAGTGATGTCTCCACCCGCATCCACTAGCAGGGTGGCAGATGATCTACGAAAGGTATGCCCAGTATATAGTTCTGGATTTGGAAGTTTCAAAAATGTTGCGATTTGTTTTCCCATGGCTGCGAATTTATTTATTCCAATTCTTTGATTGGTGCATTTACCTTTCTGATAATAAAAAAAAATGAATCTGTTAATATATCACTCGGTCGTAGCGTGATACATTCAATACAAATATGGCGAAAAGGCTCAGACTTCCCAACAATTTTCATTTTGGTGTTTGGTATGGTGACTAATATAGCCGATCCAAGATCTTCTAAGTCCCCTATTTTCATAGAGTGCATTCCATTCGCACGACAGGCTCCCATGATTCCCATGATCAGTACAACCTAAAAAAAAGATACATAAAAAATATTTCCAATTTTCGTTATTTCATTCAATTCCAAACAGTTTGATAATTGTTAAATCAGTGGTTGGAAAAGAAAAAAAACCTCACCGGCGTGATTCGAACTCACGATCACTGGATTGAAAGTCGAGAGCTTAAGCTATGTGCTACCGAGGTGCTTGCAAACTAAAGTGATATGAAGCTATTCAAGTTCCTAACTAGGTTCTCTCATTTTGTTAAGTGAACTTTTGAAAAAAAAAATATTACCTTTGTCGCAAGATATATTTCGTCAGGTGCTTTGTTTATGAATGAATTTATTTCATCTGGGGTGAATGTTTGAGCCTTTCTCGGTATATAACCATCGGATTTGCGTTTCAAAAACGCACGTAATTTTGAATAACGTTCTATGTTGACGTCGTAGTTGATTAGAATGGTACTTCTCAACATTGAATATTGTGTCCAAAGCGAGGACGATTTGTATTTTTCAGCTAAGTGGGAAAAATATGCTAGAAGTACATTTTCCGAAAACGAATTCACATTATTTTTCTTTCGCCAATCCATGAAAATTACATATATCGTCTCATATTTTTTTCTGGATTTATTTGGTAATAGATTTGAAGATGTTATTTTCGCCGCACTACGAATTTCTGGTGGGGAACACGCGTTGTCACTTTCCGAATCCATCTTTTTCTTCTTGTTTTTCGTTAGAAACTATAATATTTTACGAAACGAACTGCCAATTCAATGATTATGACGTTCAAACAAACAAGTTTAGTCTGGATCATTATGAAAATGTTCATATTTATTCAAAAAATGATTGTAGCAAACACTCAATCTTTCAGTGTCTGTTCTCAAATTCACTGTGTCATTCAGGAATATTTGATTCATTTCACTGATATTTCTCTTGTAATAATTACTTTCTCTGTCTCTGTTGAATTCATGTCTTTCGGAGAGATGATGTAATGCTAGTGCCGTTTTGTTTTATTTGTCTTCGTTTTTTTTCCGCAGTCATATTTATGTTGTTGAATTCGAGTCTTCAGATATTGTTTGGTCATCCCAACATCACATTCTTCACAGTTGAGACAATTTATTTTATATATCACTGTGATCGGAAGTTGGTGTTTCATCACGGAGTTCGTAAAGATGCTTTTAATTTGATTTCTAGGGTGAAGGGCTATTTTTATTTCATGGGGGTGGTACGTTTCCAAGCAGTTCACTATTTTTTCCGATCTTTTTCAGCCTTGAAAAAGACGTCAATAAACGTGGGTAATTCAGTAATCTCGGACAACTCATTACGCAACAAACTCTTCATCTTAAATTTATGGATTTTCAACAAAAAAATTCATAACCTCCAAACCTAAAAACACCCACATAGCAATCTTGAATAAAATATGACCATAATCAGAAAACTCGTCCTCCATCTTGGGGCCACCATCCTAAATTCATAAATTTTGACGAAAAATTCAAAATCACCGATCACGAAAATCGCCGCATCCCAATTTTGAATCAAATCGGACCATAATCACAAAACTCGTTTCCCATATTGGGGCTGCCATCTTGAATTTATTGATTCAGGCAAAGAACTCATAATCTCCGACTCCGAAAACCTCGGCATACCAATTTTAAATCGAATTGGACCATAATCACAAAACTCGTCCCCCATCTTGGGGTTGCCATCTCAAATTTATGAATTTCGACAAAGATTTCATAATCTCCGACCCCGAAAACCTCCACATACCAATTTTGAATCGAGTTGGACCATAATCACAAAACTCGTTCTCCATCTTGGGGCTGCCATCTTAAATTTATGAATTTTGACAAAAATTCCACGATTTCCGACCCCGAAAAACCCCCACAACTTTGAATCGAATCGGACCATAATCACAAAACTCGGCCACCATCTTGTAGCCGCCATCTTGGAGCCGCCATCTTGAATTTATGAATTTTGACAATCATATCATAATTTTCGACCCCAAAAACCCCCACATACCAATTTTGAATCAAAACGGACCATAATTAAAAATCTCGTCCGCTATCTTGGAGCCGCCATTTCTCTTTTTTCTCTGATAAAAATTCAATAATGCATTGTCACCAGAATTATGAACACCTGCCAAATTTCAAATCATTCGCACGCAGTTGCAAAATTTGACCCTAACGAACGAACGAACGAACTAACAAGTAAATAAAAGCTTGTAAAAAGATCATGTTCAGATAATAATGCCATTAATAGAGCAAGAAACTTCATTCATATTCAAATAATTTTTGAAAATGGGTCGGATATTCGCCCTTCTACCCTGACACAGATTTCCAGATCTATTTAATTTTGTTTCCAGATTGTGGAAGGTTATTATTCCCAAAAAAAGTGTCAAGAATGAGAATTCCTCCACAAAAAATAAGCTTCAAACAATACTTGCTAACGAGTCATCTAAAAAAACCTACAGACCACATATCGAATGCGCATATGGTCGTGTATAGAGGTAAACGTCATTCGTCATCGTCCCCAGGCAAGTGCAACCCTCATAAAAAATTGCCGTCGAGGATTTATCACCAGCTATTAATAATTCAAGTTACAAAATAACTCACATGTCACAAAAACAAACGAAATATTACGAGCCCGTTACCTCGGTTTACGTAGGCGAACAAATGGCTATTTAACTCGTTATGGCCAGATTCTGTGACCCACATTGAGATCGAGCAAGAAGTTCTCGGCGGGATCAAATCGGAGTATTTGTTGAGGCAAGTTTACTCAGCTTGGGAATGATTAAATTCTAAGTGGTGGACACAACTAAGAGTAATCCATTAGTGTGCGATGAGTGAGAATACATCTCATGACAATACATCACTCCGTTGTTGGTTTTTGGCGGTGCAGTGAGGTCAGTCAGAATGTTAAATTCGACTACCTAAGTTAGTACACAAATGACAAAATAAATTTCACTTTATCGTTTATTTCAAGTGGTTCTGAGCATTCATTCTGTGCCGTCCACTAAAACTGGTAGCACAGCTCAGATAAATACGTAGTTTAATCGATGTTGATAAATAAGTTATTTTTGAAGTGAAGCTTCTTAACCCTTTCGCGGGCACTGGGAAATATGTTTCCCACCACATTCAAATGTCATTTTCCCATAGAATTGTAATTATAATATACTGACTAGAACGCGCTTAGTCTACTGCGCACCCGAATTTCGTGGCACCCTTATGCGATAGGCAAGGAGGACACCAAACAATGAAGAAAAGTATGACTTCATAAGCATATTACATGCGTGCGACGAAGATAATCAATTGAACATATGACGGTAGTATTTATATCATCTATTTGTAAACATAACGGCGTTGTCGGTTGGCACTTATAAGCGTTGCCAAATCATTCCAATTTTCTTTAATTTCTTTGTGTTCGGTTTGGATGTGTCTTTGTACTTTGTTGTCTCTTTTGTTATAGTGATCATAGTGGATAAATTAAAAACTGTTATATATATATATATATATATATATAATGAAGCGTCAAATTGGTAGAGGGTGGGCAACAATACAAAAGGTGTTTTCAAAATTTTATTAGAAAGTTATACGATACTGTATTTTTACAAAAAATGAAATGAAGAATAAACCTATTAAGAATTATTATATGAAATTACGTAGTTATGCAGCTACTGGATACACTACCAAAGTTGCATCAAAATGTTGCGGTGCGCCTTCTGCGGTCTAAATTATTGGCTTTTTGAATATCAGGAAAAAGCTGGGTCAAATCAGGAATTAATGTACTTTGTGAGAAATCCAGATGGCGACAAAATTACGTCTCGTCTTGTTGATTATTTTCATTAACTGTAGGTCTACCTTGGTTTGGTGCATCCCTCACGTGTCCTAATTCTCTGTATTTTCGCTCTATTCTGCTTACAGTAGATTGTGAAATAGGTTCACTATCTGGGTGCATTTCATGGAATAATCTGCATACCTCTTGTTGAGTCCGCATCATATCGCCAACACCAATCATAATTAAAATTTCAATCCTTTCCCTTTCAGATGAAGGCATTTTCAAAAAACAGTTTCAATATGATACATTTTGAAGCGTCAACAATACAGAATTGAACAAATGGCAAAAAATATTCTCAAACAATGAAAATATACGGTATAGTCGAGAGGCAAATATCACTAATATGAAAACTTTTTAACAAAAAATCAAACCGACGAAAAACGGAACTGAAAAGCAAAAAATAAAATAAACCTCCTTAGTCCTGATAACTAAGCTCCTTAACTGATGTAAGAAACTAATTTTGAGTCGGCGCCAAACAAACAAGCTAGGTAAAGCGTCAAATGATGGTATCGAGATGCACGGTGACATTCTGATAATTTTTTTGAAGACTAAGGAAGTTTATTTTATTTTTTGATTTTCAGTTCTGTTTTTCGTCGGTTTAATTTTTTGTTAAAAATTTTTTTTTCAATTTTTTGTGGCTGAAATATACTAATTACTACCCACTTAACTTTTGATTAATTCCAAAATACTTACTTACCCACCTTACTTCAACTAATAACAGTTAAATAATACGATTATCTACTTCAACTATTTATTGTTATATAATATAACTTATTTTTGATAGTTCTGGTTGGTTCATTCCATCACTTTGTATATAATTCCATCCTTCCATAGAATGTTCTGATTGTGACGGATGTAGGAGAACAAAAATAATGAGAATAGCGATCTGTCAATGTCAACTACATATGTGTGCCAATGTTCACAAGTGAAAAATCAATCATCCTCTATTTTTCTACCCATAGGGGTGGGTTGATAAAAAAATCATCCAAATCGGAAAACCCAGTACAAAGTTATGCCCGAAAGAATCGGTTAACGGATCAAAATTCAGAGGGTGAACGATAAATATTTTCCATTTTGCTACCCTTAGGAGTGAATTTTTCTTTCAAATTCAAATGGGACCAACTTCGGAGTATGCCCTATCCAATGAAAAAAAAACATCGGAATCGGACTCCTCTGTAATAAGTTATGCGAGGTCATACATACAAAAAAATATACGCGTCGACTAGAGAACCTCCTCCTTTTTGGTTTCGTCGGTTGAAACATGGATAAATACAATGATAAAAATATACCTCAGAGGGCAGTATCTAGTGTCCAGTAAGAGTCCCGTTACCAATTTCAAGTATTTCTTGTCCATCTCGAGAAGCTGTTCAACTTTCTTTGGCGATAGGCTCACTAGCCTTTTCGCTTATTGTCTTTATCCTGGCACTTTATTCCGGTGAGATTTGATTTCCTGTTTCCCAGCCTCGAAACTCTTCTCTCTTATCGACTTAAGAGATTCCACAGAAGGTTTCTGAGTCAGGAAATTGTGTGTTTGTTATTCTTTGGCGAGGCAATCTGTTTCTTTGTTATCTCTGAACCCCCCCCTATGATCTGGCACCTACATCAAATGATATGTAAAACATGTCTCATATATCTTCATATAATAGATGAGTGGAAGAGTAAACATTTTTTACATAGGTATATAACATTTATATTCACAATTTTCTGTACCTTTGATGCATCATCTATTAAAAAAAACATTTTATTATGATATACCCTATTTTCCATTATAAGCGATGCCACTGGAATTGTTCCGCTACTGCGAGGAGGACATAAACAACAATGGCGGCCACCATGCATGGGACATTTCGCGCAGCTTGAAACGCATTCTAGTCAGTATATTATAATTACAATTCTATGCATTTTCCATCGACTGACATCTGACCATCTAGTGAAGGGGTACATATATTTGAAATTATAGAAACCAACTTGATTCTCAGATCCATGAGGTAGGTTATTCTGTGCTTCACACAAAATATTTCGTTGTGATTTTATACCTGGTGTTAGTGTTTTTTCAGTTATATTCCAAATACGTCTCGGAAATTGAGTATATAAGCTTTTTATTGAACTATCAATAATATGTGTTACGAACTTGACCTAAGTCAGAAACATTTTCATGCATTCCTCTCAAATATATGTAGAAATAGAGTTTGATTGAGGTGGGATATATTCTTCCCACCGCCCACACGCACTCACTCGTTTCGAAATAGTTATTTATGGATCAAGAGCGTAAAATAGGCTTTCATGGACCGCAGCGTGTAAGTAATAGCCCGAGCGATAGCGAGGGCTATTAACACGCCTAGGTCCATAAAAGCAAATTACGCCCGAAATACATACAAAATTTTATGCACGACCGGTATATTTGATGTCATGTAGATAGATACCTCTTTATATCTAGAACATGATAAAAATACATCAAGGCTGCCGTGAGGATGTATATTCAT
This sequence comes from Gonioctena quinquepunctata, assembly GCA_018342105.1. Taxonomy (NCBI): domain Eukaryota; kingdom Metazoa; phylum Arthropoda; class Insecta; order Coleoptera; family Chrysomelidae; genus Gonioctena; species Gonioctena quinquepunctata. The sequence goes on along the minus strand of JAFIRS010000203.1, from coordinate 369,018 downwards.
ATCATATCGGAAACAGAATAAATCAAGAAGTGATGGAATGAATGTTACCATGGCAACTCAGTCAATTTTTCGAAATGAAATCATATAGGCTAGTAGCCATATTTGCTGTCATTTTTGTGTCACAGATAATTTATTACTGATTTAGAAATGGATTCAAGCGACGAAAAAAGTGTGAATTGTACTCCACCAGAAATAAGTAAAGCAGCTGAGGATGCGAAATTGAGTTTATTGCCAAGTAAATCCAAGAAAATATACGACAAGGTGTATAAAGAATTTGTGAAGTGGTGCAACGGGAAAAATGTAAAAAATAGAAATACACAGAGACTGTACTTCTTGCCTATTTTCTGGAAAAATCTAAATATTGTAAGCCCTCTACCATGTGGTCATATTATTCCATGCTGAAAGCTACCTTAAATGTACATGATAATATAGATATCAGTAGATACGCAAGATTGATAGCTTTTTTGAAACGATAATTTGATGGTTATGAACCAAAGAAATCGAAGATTCTAAGCAGAGAAGAAGTCGAGTTATTTTTGAGGGAAGCACCAGACGATTTGTATCTTATGATGAAAGTAAGTTCTGAATTCATGTTTTCTCAATATTCAGTATATTAATCTGAGAATTTATTGTAGGTAGCACTGATTTTTGGTATTTGTGGAGCATGTCGCCGCGAAGAACTGGCAAATATCACAGTGGACGACATTCAAGATTTCGAGACATTCTTATTCATAACTATACGAGAAACCAAAACGAAGATAAATCGAGTATTTACTGTAAAGTTATTTGGATATTTACAGAAAATATCCTTCCTTGCGAAATCAGAATGATCAAAAGCGGTTTCATTTATATTATAGAAATGGCAAGTGTACGAGACAGGTTATCGGAAAAAATACATTCGGTCAAATACCATTCAGAATAGCCACTTACCTAGGTATTTCTAATGCGAAAGAATATACTGGTCACTGTTTCAGACGTTCCTCAGCAACTATGTAAGCAGATGCAGGCGAGGATATAATCAACATTAAAAGACATGCTGGGTGGAAGTCGACGACTGTTGCGGAAGGTTATATTGAAAATTCAGTTGCAAATAAGCTGAAGATTGCTAAGAAAATTGTAGAAAATGATGAGCCTTCTACTAGCCATTGCAGACAATCTGAAAATATTGCTCACTACTCTGAAACACCAGATAATAACATGCATTCCCTTCAGACTTCTAGTAATGAGGAATCAGTTGAAATCAGTAACTATCTGCAACAACAGAAAACAACAGATCCAAATATTTCCATAAATAACTGTTCTAATTGTATTGTCAATATTGAGTTATAATTCATTTTTCATATTAATTTATGTTCATTGTTTTCGTTATATTATTGTTAATAATGTTTTGAGTTTGATTATATGATCCATCGGAATATAGATTTCTATCGATATGAGATTGAAATTCACTCTAGCGCCTGTTCAACGATTTTATCGCCCGCCGGGCGATAAAGTAGTCCGCGGGCGCTAAAGTGCTACTTTACGCCCGCAAATCCGGGCGCTAAAGTGCTACTTTACGCCCGGTCGTGCATAAATATTATAAGTCATCGCATCAGTATTTCGTTCATTCATGTTCAGGAAAAACATTTCAGATATCGGAAATAATGGAATGGAACTTGGATGATCCAAAACAAGCCGAGAAAGCACTCAACTATCTCTTTAGTTAACCTGAAAATAAAGAAAATTCAGAAGCTGAGGCTGATTCAGATGCAGAAGACCGGTTGAATTCTCCAGTTACTGCGGATTATAATTTGGATGTAACCCTAGCAGATGAAACACTGGCTGAAGTTGTTCCTGATTCTCAAGCTTGCGATCAGACTGAGCACAATCTTTCACCAGATGTTCCCAATAATTCGGAAATAGGCAAAGGTAGAAGCATTTGATTGATTGTATACCCATATCTATTCATTTTTTAATTGAATTTGCAGAAGTGCCGGTAAAAGAACCGATAAGAGTGGAAAAAACTGCTGACAAAGATGACAATTTGGAATGGCTAGAAGATTCCGAATATTTCGACAAATTGTCACTTTCTTTCGATAAACCCCATATATCAGCTTGTATGAAAGATATTTCGTTCTTTCAAGACATTTTCAATGATGATTTGTTTTCCCTGATTGTTCATCAAACCAATCTGTATGCAGATCAAATTTCAATAAGAAATTGGTCACCTCTAATTACACCAGAATTGAAAGCCTACATTGGATGTATCATACTTATGGGAATCCATAAATTACCAAGGCTAGAACATCACTGGAGTAGTGATCCTTTATTGAGAGTTGATAAAATCTGTGATGTTATGAATTCAAAAAGATATAAAAAAATTACAGAAGCCCTCCACTGCAACAATAATGAATACTGTCCCGCTCGTGGATCCCCACAATATGATAAACTTCACAAAATTCATTGATTGAATTTCTGAACCAAAAATGCCGATCTCTTTATGAATGTTCGTCTGTCGTATCTGTCGACGAATCTATGATACCTTTCAAAGGCCGCTGTAGTTTCAAACAATATATGCCAATGAAGCCTGTGGAGAGAGGATATAAGGTCTGGTGCCTTGCTGATTCCAAAACCGGTTTCATTTCAAAATTTGAGATATATACGGGAAAAAATACTGAAAAATCACAGAACAACAAAGATGTTGGGCTAGGGGAAAAAGTTGTGATCAATCTTACGTAGGGGTTTACCGGCAAAAAATTGCCTTCGATAATTTTTTCGCTTTTGTTCCATTGTTGAACGAGCTTTGTCGCAAATGGATTTACGCAGTTGGAACTGTGAGAACAACAAGAAAGAGTTCACCTGAAATGATGAAGGAGAAATTCTCAATGAATCGTGGTGAATTTCAGTTCAAAAGCAAAAGGGTAATCTCTGCTGTGAAGTGGCAAGATAGTAGGAGTTTTGTGGTTATAGCCCGATTCCGATCAAAATTGGTAGTTGAGAGTTTTCGGGCTCGGAAATCATGATTTTTTTGTCAAAATCCACGAATTTAAGATGGTGGCTCCAAGATGGCGACGGGTTTTGTGACTGCAGCCCTATTCCATTCAAAATTAGTATGTGGGGGACATGATTTTGTCAAAATGCATGATGGCGGCTCCAATATGGCGACGTGTTTTGTTATTATGTGGGTTTTTTGGGGTCGTAGATTATCAATTTTTACCAGAATTCAATAAGATGACAGATTTCATGGATGACTGAAAAGAACTGAATAAAAAATTAAGACAAGCTTTTATACAAATGTACTAAAATGAAAAAATTATTCATCTTATTGTTTGATCTATTCTTATTCTGTGAGTAGTAGATTCAAAAGCTTGCCGTGAACATAAAATAGATTTTGAATCTGCTAGCCACAAATTATTTCTTTTCACATACATCAAGTAAAAATACAAGCAATTGTCTTGAATTCAACATTCTCATCACAAAAACGTAATTTCACTGAAATAACTCAAAAGAATATATGATATTTTATATTTTATTGCTTCAACTGTTCTGTAGATAGAAATATTGCTATTGTATTCAACGTTACTCATATCAATATTGAACTTTTCGTTCAATCCAGATTGGCGGGAAATAACTTCGCATAACTAGCAGAAAATCAATTTCATACACGTACGCTACTCTGAAGTTGTTAGTTATTTGAACCGGATTCATTATCGCTGAGTCTAGAGTGAAAACTTTGTTCCTATTTTGTTTGATGAGCTTTATTTCATGATCAAATTGAAGAATTCGAATGGATATCCAGATACACACTGATATTACGTTTTCCCCTCATGATCCACTCAATTATATAATAATACTAGCTGACCCGACAGACGTTGTCCTGTCCAAATTTCTATGTTCCCTAAAATGTTTTTCCCGAAAACTCTCGTCCGCGTAGAATTTCTGTTTTTCTATGTTTTCCTTTATGTTGTTCCATCTAGACTATGCTTTTGACTCCTTCCGCTTCCTGTTGTCCCGTTATCCTGTTTTCCTGTCATCCCGTTTTTTCTTTATCCCCTTATCCCGTTTTCCCTTCCCCTTATCCTGTCATCCCATTATCCCGTTTTTTTGTTATCCCGTTATTCCCGTTATCCGATTTTCCTGTTATCCCGTTTTTTCTTTATCCCGTTATCCCGTTTTCCCGTTATCCCCTTATCCTGTCATCCCGGTTTTTCCGTTATCCCGTTATTCCCGTTATCCCGTTTTCCTGTTATCCCACTTTTTCATTATCCCGTTTTCCCCTTTTCACTTATCCTTTCATCCCGTTTTTTCGTTATCCCGTTATCCCGTTTCCCTGTTATCCCGTTCTTTATTTATCCAGTTATTCCGTTTTCCCGTTATTCCCTTACCCTGTCATCCTGTTATCCCGTTTTTTCGTTATCCCGTTATTCCCGTTGTCCTGTTATCCCGTTTTTCCTTCATCCCGTTATCCCGTTCTCAATTTATCGTACTACAATTATTATATTCGATTGCCATCTTGCAACCCTATTGCGGATCTGTGGATAAAATAAAATAAAAATCGCGATGGAAAAATAGGGGTTGATCGTGGAAGGGTGAAAATTCAGGGTTGTATGTATTTTTGAATGCTGTATCATAGAGAAATAAAAACAAAACATTTTGTCCAAAAATTAAAAAACAAAATGTTAAGGGTGAACAACCCTTATCACTTAGGGGTATGAAAAATAGCTAGTAGCCCATTCTCAGACCTACTGAATATGCATATGAAATTTGGTGAGAATCAGTAAAGCCGTTTCGGAGGAGTAAGGTAACTAACATTGTGACACGAGAATTTTATATATTAGATAAATATAGGATAGACAAATTAGTATTTCAGTTGGACGTCAATATATTATTACACCATACCCAAAGCAACCGTATACAAGGTGGTCTACCAAGGTAGTGATGGAATATCAAGACCTGACAACCATTAAAAGGGATGGATGAATCTACGGAAAGGATCTCAGTGAACTAGACTTTGTTGGTATATCCGTCGTTCATGTGGATATCCCTGTAAGACATCATTTCCATCACATCTTTGTATATGAGCGCCATTACAAGTTGCAGAACTATACTAAAACATGAATATAAACTTAAGTTTTAATATTAACTCAACGACCGTGCCTCAGGATGACGTAACATTTGAAGTTGTGTGTAAAGTTTTGATACCCCAGAGTTTCGATGCACTCAGGATATGTCTTCATGGGTTATCTTTGTCTGAATGCTATTGCAAGCATTTCGGAAAATGATATCATTGAAGAGATTAAATCTTTTTCGAGTTGTTGGTTTTATATTTCCAATAGGATATTTCCCTTCATTCCACCGCTTGAGAGTAAAATCGGAAGTGCTGTGTACTTTGTACTCGATGCATTCACTATCTGATCTCCGCCGTTTTTCCATAATGGTTTCTGTGTTTTTTGTTTTAGTAATATGTCTTTGTTTTCGAATTCAAGTGTGCGATATTCAGGTAGGGTATTTTATTATTTGTATATTCGCAATATTAGCGGCAGCTACACGTGCTCGCTGCCTATTGCAAAAGAGAGGATCTACGGGCCCAACAGTATTGTGACGTCACACCCTCTCCAAGGTCATGGAGGCGTTTTGAAACTCGGCGTTTTCAAAACGCTGTAGCATTCTCAAAAATTGTTCGAGAAACTTAGGAAAAAATTAATGATGAAGTGGTATGCGTAATGTGCAATAAAAAGATTTCATGTCCCAACCTAATTCACGTCAAAAAATATATGAAAAACACACTTTGTTAGTAACATTTCGGCATACACTTCTTGAGACCTCTTGAATAACTCTCAATCAAGATAATTTGCACAAGAAATGGTTTTGTATAGTTGTTCGACAAAGTATTCTCAAAATTTGACATTTGTGTATACTAGATGTTCATTCGAAATGTTTTATGTAGTATAGAGAGAGAGTATGTGTTTATTATCCAAGATACAGAAGCTCATTGACAAACACTGATATAAAGAAAACATATAAATGATCATATCAAAATAAGTGTACAATTACGTAATTACATGAAAACAATACATATAAATATTCACATCCAGGTAGATATACACATATAATATTGCATAATAGCACCAATAATATCATATTGCTTCGTCATTGAAATATTCTATCAAGTTATAATAGCCTTTGGATACTAGTCTTTCGTGTAATTTTTTTTCTAAAAGCTTCAAGAGAATCCGAGTTATTTATATCTGCAGGTAGTTTATTATACATTTTGACACCATTGTAAATTATTGAGTCTTTAATCAGGTTGAGTTATGGGTTATGATTAATGATATATGTAATGCATTTCTTGCAGGGCGGTTGTTATTTTCGTATAAAGATTTATTCTTGTACGTACACGTAAATTGAGGTTAGTGTCAGTATTCCGTGTTTCAGGAAAAGAGGTTTGCAAGACCTCGACCTGTTCACTTGGCACGAATACCGCAGCAAAAATACACTCTCAAAGAGTTCATCACTTCATGAACCCCAGAACTGAATTGCGTATCTCAAGGCTGACTCAATGAGGGCGAAATGGACTTTTTTGGCGCAGCATAACCTAACTCCTTAGATATAGACCTGAGGGCAACAACCTGATGATAATCTTTGGTTCAACATGTTAATGTGATTTGTGAATTTCAAATTGGTATCTATGTTGAGTCCCAAAAATTTTATAATGCTGTCGGATGGTACGGAGTCAACCCCTGATTCTGTATCATGAAGAAGACATTTAAATGTGAGTAATTTCGTTTTATTGAAATTTAAACATAGAAAATTTGCATCGCACCACGATTTGATTTTTTGTAGGTCTCTTGTAACATTTTCACGAAGCAAATTCACATGTTCAGAATGTCACAGAATGGTAGCGTCGTCGGCAAATGAAGTGAAGGAACAACCTATATTTAAGAGGGTTAGATCATTTACATACAGGAGAAAAAGGTAAGGACCTAAAACTGAACCTTAGGGTACTCCCCAGGTAACGTTTAGTAATCCGGATGTATAGTCAGTTCAAACTAGTTGGTTCCTCCCTGTCAAATATGATTCCTTCCACTTCAAGGCCATGTCTCTGATACCATAGTGAGAGAGGTTCTGCAGTAATAATGTGTGATTGGCACAATCGAAAGCTTTTGCCATATCATAGAATACTGCCGCCACGTTCTTGCCTACATTGATGTTGTTGTATGCCATTTCTAGACAATTAAACATGGCATCAGACGTACTCTTGTTATATCTGAACCCAAATTGTTCCTTGCTGATTAATTTGTTTGCTTCAAGGTATTTCATCAGGTGAATTTTTACAAGCTTCACCTCCCTTGTGAATAGGAATTATTACACTTGTTTTCATAGTTGATCGTTGAACCAATCAAGTTTATATTTTAGTTCTTTTTCTGCAGTGTTTCTCATATATTTCCATGAAGATTGGCTAGACGCTATGCTGTCACACAATCAAAAATTGCACCACCCTTATTTACTTCACAATATATTTTAACTAAAGATAGATAATAATAAGTTTCAAAAGAGTCCTGAATATTCAATATGATGCAATATATATTTTAGTATCAAGAGATTCTTGATATCTTGTCTATTTGGGAATTCCTGAAATGTTTTGTAAAGAATCAAAATACATTTTTAATGTTTATAAAATTTATTTAAATACACATATATACATTCATATTATCTTTATAAAATATTCCCACCAAATATTATTTATGCAGAGTGGCCAATTGATATTGAGTAGATTTAATAACATCATTCAAGTTTTATAACAACAGGAAAAAATAATAAATCACAATTTCATCAGACTACATATTTGTTTGACACGCACCTTGTCAAACAGTGAATGTGTTTCCAATCTTTGTCTCTCGAGCTCTCATTTGATGTATTGCTCTCATCAACATCAACAGGGTAAAATTTAATCTGAAAACATATAAAATTACAATATTCGATTATTTTAGTTATACTTTCATTCATAAATTTTCATTTACCAACCATGAAAATAAATAAAGAAATGATATTTTTAGCCGCTAGTTTTGAATGATTCACCCTTTGTATATAGTAATTATCAAACACTAACATTTTCCCTGGATAATAAATATTCAGTAAACTCCTTCTTGAATTTCAATCGGTTTTCCATATTGGGAATCAACTCCTTCAAATCATCATCATCCATCAAATTGGGAGCTTCCTCAACTGAAAATGAACTAGAAATGTTTATTATATTACGAATGAAATTACCTATGCAGAGCTAGTTTCTGCCGTGAAATTTTCCCCTAACCCATCATGCAAACGAAAAATAGCTGGTGCATTTTTTTGAGTAATTCGACCATAGTCTGAATTGGCCAATGGCAAATGTAATAGTCGAAAGAAACATTAACCTTTTTACACCTGAAGATTATTTCCATCACACTTCAAAACCGCTGCTATATTTTGGAGCTTGGATGTTTTCAGGATATTTGAAACATTTACAGCAAATTAACCAGGTTATGTTCATAATTGCTATTAGTAATTTGTGTTCACTGAAAGGGCCAAGAAACTATTGCAGGTCAAAGTATGGCTTGATATATGATGAAAGGTGTGCCAAAGTCGTCGTCCACAAAAACTACACCAACATAAGAACCATAATCTCGAAATTTCGCAAACCATTTCTCGTTGTGGCATTGTACCTTCTGTGGCCAACCAAGGCTACATCCGGCACGGACGCTCTTGATATGTACCAAATTGCAACACGTGATATATGGTAAAATTGATCTAGTGTACCTAGAGTGAAAGAGACACAAACAAAAAAACAATTATAAAACTTACACACTTTAAATAAATGGAATAAATCCATGAAACCCCATTCTTTCAGAGGAGGTTCCATATTCATCCTCATTACAACACAACAAATCACAGTTGATGAATAAATCATATGCCTGTGGAAAAGGAATACCGAAATACGCACATCACAAAACTACAAGCCTGCAACTCAAACTGTGCCACCTACAGAGCGTTTTGAATCGATAAGTGGAAGTTTGCATTCCCCACCAATCTATTTAAAAAACATTGTTCATCACCACCATTCGTATGGTTGAGAATTACATTTTCTTATACGTTCATTTTCTGAGATATACAGGGTCCTGCAACAGTGGCGCGGTGTTCCATATCTCTATTTAGGAAACAGATAGGAATCTATATTTCTATAATACCTTATTGCTCGAGCTCGAAAAAATAAAAAAAAAATTGGTCACACAGGGTGTTCAATTTTTTCTGGGCGGATCCCAATTGTGTTTTTTCAAATGGCAACCTATATTTTTTATCGCTTTTTCGGTTTCTACATAGAAAATAAAAGATACTTTATGTATATCTTCACATCGAAAATATTGACGGTTTTCGAGATTTCTAGCATGACAGGTTTTTTCCCATTATTTGTCACTCAGAATATTTGAAATTATAAAGTTGTGCCAAGTCCAATTGAATTTTTTTTTTAGTCAAATCTACATTGGTAACTCTCTCAAACGAAATATCTGAAATCGACCTGTGATATACAGGGTATGAAAAACAGCTTGCCACATTTTGTAAATAAAAATTTGCAGAATTTTCCTTATTTTAAATGGAACACCCTGTATATTATCGATTCATAAGAAGCGCTAACAAAGGCTCAACAATTGTCATCGAGTATTCCCTATGGTTATGTTTACTAGTTTTTCTTAAAACAGCTCTTTTTTTTCGAAAAATGGCAAGTGTTCATATTTCTTCGCTATAATCTGAATGAAAGACTATTTTCAAAGCGAAATCCATTTGACGATTGATAAGAATATACGAAAGATATCTTGTTTCAATTATGTACATTACAAGTTGTCCAAACAAATATTTTTTTATGATCACATTTTTCTAAATGGAAAATTATTTGTTTCATTGGATGCAGAATTTTACACATAAATCGTGCAATATCAAACCAAATACGATTAACTGAAAAAACATTATGAATATTACAATTTTTTTTTTTTCATGTTATTGTGTATATTCTTGAATTGAAGTCAGAGCTTAAGTTCTAGATATTTAAATTGTCAACTGGAAAACTATAAAAGGGAAAGTTAAATGAAGGTTGATAATGAAACTTTTATAAAATGTGTTCAATATGTCTTTCATTTTCTTGAATGCAGACCTGAAATCTAGGTTTGAAAGACTGTTCTACCCTGCGCAAGACAGGTGGTATAATGCTGCGAAAAGCATTCGTTATTCTTAGTCGCATATTTTCGGAAGAAGTTGGTGGCTCGACGAAAACCATATTTTTATGTATCCCCATAAGAAAAAATCCAGTTTTGTTGAATCTGGTGATCTAGCGGGCCACCTGACAGGCCCATTCCGTCCTATCCATTTATTGGGAAATACTTCATTTAAATGATCTCTCACTTCTGCCGAATAGTGAGCAGGAGCGCCATCATGTTGTCACCACATTCTATCGCGAAAGTCAAGAGGAATATCTTCTAACAAACCTGGTAACTCATTTCGTAAGAAATTGGGATACATTGTTCCATTCAGATGTCCCTCAAAAAAGTATGGACCAATTACATATTCTCCAATTATGCCTCCCCTGACATTTATCGACCACCTATGTTGATGATCCACCTGTCTCAATAAGTGGGGATTTTCTGTCGAATAATAATGGTAATTATGTCGATTCACAAATCCATTTTTATGGAATGTCGATTCATCCGACCATAAAATGTTATTGAAAAAATATCCGTTTCGACGAATTTCTCCCATATCCCAATTGCAAAATCTCACTGTTTTCTCAAAATCGGCATACAGTAGTTCTTGATGTAATTGAACGTGGTATGGATGAAAGCGATGTTTCTTCAAAATTCGTTGGACTGATCTCTCACTTATATCCACTATTTCACCAATTTGTCGTTGACTCCTACAAGGATCTTCTTCAACAGCAAGAAGTACTTGCAATTCATTATCTTCATTAGTAGCTGGCTTGATGCGCTCATGGTTATAATAATTAATACTTCCAGTTTCAACAAATCGTGTTAGGACGGAAAGATCTTTGATCTGGATGCCTTCTATCTGGATACCGTTGAGAATAAATTCTACTTGCCAATAAGCAATTCCTGCCTGATTCACCTAATATGGAAATCATATCAATCAAATCACTTTTTGAAAACAACATTCTGATGAAATTATATCGAAAGTTCAACTTCACGATTCACTAAAGATTTCAATACTTATTTGCAGGCACATATTCTGATCTGTCATTTGCCAGACTACTTGATTTCCAATAAATATTTTATTCGCTGAAAGGTTGTTTTAGACCGAAAGAATATGGCACAAATTTCGAGATTATTGAAATTATTGTAAATATTCAAGAACGTACATTTTGTGGTGTAATTCACAAGTTGTTTATCTAGCAACAGGTAATAAATGTGTTACAAACATAACATAATCTCGATCACAGCCGTCAAATATGGATTTCAAAAAAATCATTGATATGGTGATGAAATAGAAATAATTGTCATTTTTCGTAAAAAAAATTATAGGACATCTTATAATGTACATAATTGAAACAAGATATCTTTTGTATATTCTATCTGTCGTCAAATGTATTTTGCTTTGAAAAAAGTCGTTCATTGAGATTATAGCGAAGAAATATGAAAACTTGCCATTTTTCAAAAAAAATAGCTGTTTTAAGAAAAACTAGTAAACCTTACCATAGTGAATACTTGATGACATTTGTAGAGCCTTTGTTGGCGCCTCTTATGGATCGATAATATACAGGGTGTTCCATTTGAAATAAGGAAGATTCTGCAAATTTTTATTTACAATATGTGGCAAGCTGTTTTTTATACCCTGTATATCACAGGTCGATTTCAGATATTTCGTTTGAGAGAGTTACCAATGTAGATTTGACTAAAAAAAAATTTCAATTGGACTTGGCACAACTTTATAATTTCAAATATTCTGAGTGACAAATATTGGGAAAAAAACCTGTCATGCTAGAAATCTCGAAAACCGTCAATATTTTCGAAGTGAAGATACATAAAGTATCTTTCATTTTTCATGTAGAAACCGAAAAAGCGATAAAAAATATAGGTTGTCATTTAAAAAAGAACAATTGGGATCCGCCCAGAAAAAATTTAACACTCTGTGTGACCGACAATTCTTTTATTTTGTCGAGCTCGAACATTAAGGTAATATTATAGAAATATAGATTCCTATCTGTTTCCTAAATAGAGATATGGAACGCCGCGCCACTGTTGCAGGACCCTGTATAATATACTAATGTTTAAGATAATATATATTGACAATGGGGATTTTTAGGATATCATTCTGGTAACGACAGGAAGACCGTATGTTACAAAAAAAGTTTGTTACCAGTAATGAACAACTTTTGGAAAAGATAAATTATCCCAGAAAGTGAAATAATGTCTTTTCAATAACGTATGTTCTGCACATTTTTCTCCGTGCGGTGAGTATTTCATCGATTTTTCATTTTTTTATTTTTTTACATAGATTTTTGGGTAAGTTTTTTTTTGTTTATTTGTTATTTGAAATAGTTAAATCCCAACGTTTTCATCAGTTGTTCAGCCTGCAACTCAAACTGCCACCTGCAGAGCGTTTTGGATCGAAAAGTGGAAGTTTGCATCCCCCACCAATATTTCAAAAAAACATTATTGTTCATCACCACCATTCGTATGGTTGAGAATTACATTTTCTTATATGTTCATTTTCTGAGATATATGATATACTAATGTTTAAGATAATATATATTGACAAAAGTGATTTTTACCATATCATTCTGGTAACGACAGGAAGACCGTACATTTATTATTTTACATAGATTTTTGGGTAAGTTTTTCTTTGTTATTTGAAATAGTTGAATCCCAACGTTTTCATCAGTTGTTCTAATTTATCTTCATAAATCTGATATGTTTCTGTTCTTGCGGTATTGCTTGGGTCTTTTCTATATTCGCGATGGAGAATATTTAGATTCTTGCTGTACATTTTTTTTAACTTGTGATGCAAGTTCGTTCACATCAGTATTGTTAAAGTAGGTTTGCAAATTATGGTTTCTTAGATCCTTTCTCATTTCATTATAATTTACGTAGTCTTCGTTCTAGTTGTGTTTTGTGATTTTAACTTTATCAATAGGTAACCCTAATATTGTGGCTTTGTGGTCCCTAATTATATTGTCGTAGGCTATAGATATATAATTTGTTCTCAGGTTAGAAATACAAAACAAACATTTCAAGAAATTCGAATTTTAATCCCTTGACTCTTCACTCCCCCCTTCACTGCTTATTCTGCATCTTTCATGAATAATCCCTCCACGCCTTGTCTAATCTCATCCCCGTCGTCTTGAGGTCTTTCCGTGCCCTGGGGGCATTCAATATCTTAGTTAATTTGATCCTTTTCAAGTTGACTGACCGTCTGTCCGATGGCGGATATCTGAACGAGCTTGTCGCCTGGGGATGGGAGATTTTCGGAGTTGCTGGCTTCGTTAAATATTGCTTTCATCCTTGGAGAATGTCCGAAAGTAGCGTAGAAAACGTTGGATATATGAATTGGAAAAATTACAGAATTATATGGTACAGTCCAATACTATCGGTATCTCATTCAATCAATCAATATACTTTATTGTCATGAAGAACGTACATTCTTGTGGACAAAGCACTAACTTAAGTTAAAAAAAATTTAATGAGCTACAACTAGGTTAATTACATATATAGATAAATAAACAAATACAATAGTAAAACATGTAAAATATGTAAAATAAAATAATAGGGTTTTTTGTCATATATGCTAATTGATGTTATAATCCAAGGCAGTACAAATATATTAAATTGAAATGAATTAAAAGGAATCAGCATAAAATTCTTCCAAGGTATAGTATGGTCGGCTACATAGCAAGAAGTAAACAGCCTTTTTAAATTCATCCACAGTGTTAATCTCTCTAACGTAATCAGGTAAGTAATTGTACATCTTGCAGCCATTGTAAATAATGGAGTCCTTTACTAAAGTTGAGTTTGGTCTGTGTAAGTTGATACTGTTTTCCTTGCGTGTAGGATAACGGTTAACCGTACTGAATTTATTCATGTGTTTTTTTGATTAGACAAACTGTCTCCGCAATGAAAATGGCAATAACAGTATGCAACTTATGTAGGACAAAAAGTCTTTTGCAAGGATCCCGTGCCTTTGCTTTAGAAATATATCTAATTGCTCTTTTTTGTGAAGTCAAGATGTTTTGCATGATCTTATTATGCAAACACCCCAAACGGTGTGCCGTATCTCAGATGGGACTCAATCAATGCGTGGTATACTGTTTTTGCTGCTGAAGACCCTAGTTCATATGACACCCTTCTTACAGCAAAACAACCAGAGGCCAGTTTTTTGTTTAGGTTAATTGCATGCTCTTCAAATTTCAGATTATTGTTGATGATCACTCCTAGAAACTTTGTGTTATTACGGCTCTCTATGTAACCATTTTCTAGTTCAACATTACCAAGATCGCACTTAAAGTATAGCATGTTGGTTTTTTTACATTAAGGGCAAGAAGGTTAGAGTCACACCAACTTTTTACTTTGCTCATGTCGCAGTTGATTTTCCTTTCCAGGTCAATTTTATTTTTGTCATGCCATTATATTGTGGTGTCATCAGCGAAAATTGTAAATTTGCCCGAGATATCTATTCTCATCAGATCGTTGATGTACAGCAAAAAAAGGGTAGGGCCAAGTATGGACCCTTGTGGTACACCACAATTAACCAGTGCTTCATCAGAAATGGTTGAGGTTTTAACCATTTGTGTGCGGTTTGTTAGGTATGATTCAATCCATTTATTCACTACTCCTCTGAAGCCATAGCGGTGAAGCTTAGCCAATAGTATTCGATGGTCAACGCAGTCAAACGCCTTGGAGAAGTCGCAGAACACGGCTGCCGCAGCCTCTCCGGAGTTGACATTTGTGTATAATTCCTGGAGAAATGTGAAGACAGCATCACATGAGTTTTTATTTCCCTGGAATCCATACTGAGTTTGAGATATTATATTATGCTTCATTAAGAATTTAGTTATTCTGATTTTTACGATTTTTTCAATTACTTTTGCCAAAGCGGGTATCAGAGAAATCGGCCGGAAATTTGCTGGCGTATCATTGATGTGTACTGGAAGTATTTTGTTATTTTGCACACAGAAACAGAGCCTTGGGTGAACTCTACTAAAATCATGTATGTAAGAGTTGAATTGTTTTGTGTTAATAAAAATATATCAGTCATATATCATGAATTGCATTGGGGAGATCGGTTCTTTCGTTCTTATTATTATTTATATAGTTGGATTTCACGGGAATTAGGACCGGGGAGTAAAACTAATTTTTTATCGCTGACTTTTCGGAATTAATGTATTCTTTTTTCAAAGCTGAAATGACAATATTCACGTATAGATTGAAACAAAGGACACTTTTAAAACTAAGTTTTTCCTGTTCATGGATTCAACTGAAAAACTGTTGAGTGTCGATACAAACTCTGGTCGATAGAAACACATTGGCAGAAATTACAAATTAAAAACTTTAAAAACTTCAAAATTATATATAAACAAATACAGACACGTCAAAATGAAACAACACACAACCGTGTATGCTCAATGTGCAACTGATCATCCAACCTGAAATATTCCAGAGCTACATAGATAAAGCAACGAAAAAAACAAAACAATTCTTTTGTGCATCATTACTCAGAAATCTGTTTTTCTTTTGAACCTTTCTAGAAGATGGGTGTATATTTTTGTCAGGTTTTGTGTATCACTTCATCGGTTTACGCAATTATAATGAAGATTGATTCAAATCATTTCTTCCAACAATCTCTTTGAATAAGTCATCTCCTTTTCCAAAATGTTTAATGAATCGAAATCAAAATTGCACGACGATTCAAAATGATGTGCAGTAAGTGCGGTTTTTTCTTTTTTATTTCTATTCTTTCCATAGCAGTTATATTTGTGTTGATATATTCTGGTTTTTAGGTATTGTTTCGTTTGCCCTATATAAAATTTCCCACATTCGTAGGGAATACTAAATATTACACATGAATCTGATTTAGCTGGTATCTCATCTTTTAACTGCATGAATAATTTTCCTGTAGTTTTCAAATTGTAAAAATCAAACTTGTGACCTCACCGAATTCAACGGGAATTTCTTCCAAGACAAGGTGCTCTGAATGAAAAACATGCATTCAAAACATTCCAATAGCCAAAAGGTGCGCTTTCTGGCAAGCAAAGACGGACTACAAATTCCAGCCTCAGTCGCAATACACAGGAGCACCTTCATAATGCGTTTGTAAATTTTAATCAAGTCTTGCGAAATGGGCGGGAATATCACCTCAACAGGAAGTCTGAGACCTTATTCGTGTATATATACGTCTTGGGGGATCTCCGTTTCAGGTCCGAGAACACTATAGAATCTCTACTCTCGCTGCTACTTTATCACCCCAAGCACAAAGCATTTCGCTTCTTGAAGCACTTAAACGTTCGGCTCACAACAGTTTAACAAATTATTAAAATGTACAAAAATATTAAAAGTACCAAAAGCTGCTAAAACAGTTAAACGTTCGATCAACAATACACAAATTATCAAATGTACAAAAACTTGGACAATTACAAAAACGTCGAATTAGGGAGACTAACAAAAACGTCAGCTTATTTGACAACTATCCAGAGGCGGAGCTTGAATTTTGAATTTTAGTATTAACTGATTTGATTCATCACAGCCTTACGTTTTTCAAAAGCGAGTTGCCAAAACTGCCATAAACACAAACAAAATTAGTATAATTGAATAGGTTTTTTCGATACATTTTAAAAGAGGTGTCGCTTATTGGTCACAATGGCCTTGTGACGTCATCTTTGACGATTTCGTCATCTATCATCACTAGTAGGGAAGTTTACAACCTTTAATATTCAGTTTCCAAATTTCACTTGTTTATGTATAATCGTTCCAAGAATAAGAGGGGGGGAGGGAACTTTTGAGAAGCACTGTATAGTTCAAAGATAATAATTCCATACCTAGAATCTTGACTCGTCGGAAAATACAATTGTTTTAAGAAACTCATTATTTGGCTGTACATCATGGCGTAGTGCCCACCTGCAATAGTCCATCGTTCTTATACTATCGTCTTCGTAAAAATGTTGATATATATTTGATATTTATAAGATCGATACCTGTGTTTTTTCAAAATTCTTCTGGTACTTTAATAGTCTAAGAGCTAGCAACGTTTTCGAGAGAGAATTTCAGGTAGGCCAGTTTTTAGATATGCTATCTCTCTCACTCTCCCGGAAGTCATACGGGCCATCTGGCTGGCGGTAGTGGTTGCGTTCATCAGTGCGCATCGTATCTGAACAAGTAAAATATCAATTTTCCAAATAATTTTAAGAAGGTTGCTTTTTGTTTTATTATTTTGATTGAACTTTTTGACACATGAATCTATTATTGCCAGATATTTTTATTGTTGTTTAAACTGTGCCAGACGCTTATTTTGAATAAAAAACAATCGTTTTCAAAATATTTTAGTATGGCTGAAATTTTTGTATGATGTTATTCAAGTATCTAAAAAGCCAAAAATAATTATCCAAACAATAATTGAATTGCTAAACCTTCAGCCAGACCGATCTAAAAGTGAAAAGTGATTGGGCATGTTGGAAGCGTACAGACTGTCACGCGCTAGTTGCGCAAGCGAGATAGACGACAGCAGCTGTCTGTAGTCAAGATGGTGTCAGTTTAGTCACATTGGTGTATTCGTTGCTGTTGTTTTTAACGGAATTGTGTTACAATGGCTATTGATAAATGGAATGTGTTTTTTGTAAAGACAAAAATAAAAAAATAATAATTTTTGTAGAAGATACATTAAATAAGTGTAAAGAAGTTTTACAAATAGGTGTAAATTTCAAACTTAAATATGATAGTGTATGACTGTTGAAAGTCTTACAAGTAGTAGAAGAATCATTAACATTCTCAATCGTCTTGGACATTGCTGCAACTATACTACACTGGAGGAGCTGGAAACTGAAACTACTTACTCATCTGTACATCGCTCTGAAATTAGTCCACCTGACATTATTCGGAAATCATGTTATGCACCGGTGTAGCCTTCGATAACTTTGATAGATACGTTGATACTCTTGATGGAAAAGAAACTTTGTATGACACCGTAGGAATAATATATCAAAATATTGATTATGATGATCCTAATGAAAGTGATATGGATTCTAGAAGTGATCAGTCCGACATGTTACCACCACCAGCAAAAAGGAGACGAACCTTTGAAGCCATTGTTCGGATTTCTGCCCGATTGCAAATGTTAGTACGATTAACACATATTGAGAACATAGAGCAATCTATTCCGAGTACTTTCTCTTCAGTACAAACCATCGATTTATTACATATGGCTTCACTCTTTTTCCATGTGCCAAACACTCCAATGTGGACAGGATTTAATTGTAGAATGATAAAGGATAATACTCCAAAACAAAAAGTATCCTACCTCACTCCCATCAATTTGTCACCAACAGAGATATCAGTAGTGAAATTGACAATGACACAGGCTCAGAAAATTGGCCATTGCTAAAATAGCTCTCAAAATTCAGGCAACAGAAACCCCAAAATTTGATAATCTCTTCATACATCTTGGCTCATTTCATTTAATGATGGCATTTTTTAAAGCGATTGGAGTATTTATCAATGAGTGTGGATTATCAAATATGATGGTTGAAAGTAAGATTATAGCATCAGGCTCGGTGAACGGAATCATTGAAGGCAAACATTTTGATCGTTGTAAACGTTTGCATCCGTTGATGGCTGTAGGTTTGCAAATATTACATTTTGATCAATACTTGAAAACGAAACAAGTCGAAGAGAATTTTTTAAAAGAGCAAATCTTTGAAGATCTTTTACAATATCAAAATCTTGATGTTTCCCATTCAACTACGACTGCTGAATTATTACCGAATCAGGTATTGTCCCGACTGCTCTCTTCGTTCGAACATTCGTGGATAAAACAAGACAAGGTGATCATGGTAAAACTGCTCAGTTTCACATGACCTACATCCAACTAGTTAATTATTACATCATTTTATCAAGGAGCATACGCATGGGTGATTTTGAAATGTTCAAGCATGTAATTCCAAAAATCACCAATTTATTTTTTATTGTTAATCAGCCGAACTACGCTCGATGGTGTGTTAAATATTACGAGAATTTGAAGAATGTTGACGAAACACATCCGGTATTCGGATGGGACTTCAAATCTGGATGTTTTGGAATCAAAAGAACTGATAAACCTTTTTCGAGAATACCAATAGATCTTACGCTGGAACGGACTATAAATGCTGATGCTGCTAAACGTCTCAGCGGTATTGCACATTTTACAAATTCGATAGCTGCACGTCAACGCTGGACAAAAAGTCACAGTATTAGAGCTGCTTTGATCTCCCATGTTCTCGATGTTTGTGGATTAAGATACTTACAAGACGTTACCGCAGACTTACAACCTAATCGGATTATAATATAATTTTCACGTAACCATCCAAATTTTTGTTTATTTTCATACTTGAGGTTGATCGTTAGCTTAATTTTGTACAACAATGAATTATTATTTTGAAACCGTATTAATCCACAAATTGATTCAAAGGTTTTTAGTCCTTTCTCTGAAATTTATTTGACAACTTTTTACCACTACCACATCACTTTTCACTTTTAGATCGGTCTGGCTGAAGGTTTAACAATTGAATTATTGTTTGGCAAATTAATTTTGGCTTTTAGATACTTGAATAACATATACAAATTTCAGCCATACAGAAATATCTTGAAAAATTTTTTTTTCGTTCAAAATTAGCGTCTGGCACAGTTCAAACAACAATAAAAATATCTGGCAATAATAGATTCATGTGTCAAAAAGTTCAATTAAAATAATAAAACAAAAAAGGACCTTCTTAAAATTATTTGAAAAATTGATATTTTACCTGTACAGGTACGATGCGCACTGATGAACGCAACCACTACCGCCAGCCAGATGGCCCGTATGACGTCCGGGAGAGTGAGAGAGATAGCATATCTAAAAACTGGCCTACCTGAAATTCTTGTTTTCCCGACGTTGCTAGCTCTCGTACTATAAGGACTGGTATCCAACTCGGAAGCGATCTTTCTTAGAGTTGCTGTTTTAACGATTTCAACACTCATGAGGAGATTTATCTCTATATCTTCAGAAGCAATATTATGTTCATTATCAGGCTCTCTTCTGAACTACTCTTCAAGACGCTTGAAGTTATTTCGAGCCAGACATTGTCGTTCGGTGTATCTTTCAGAGTACAGCTGTTGAGTAACAACTGCATATTTTGCATATCTACTTTTTCGTTTCTGTTATGAACTGGTGGCATTCTTAACTTACTTCTATCATAAATTCGATCAATTCAATAATGTATTCACTGACTAACTGACAATTACAGATTATCGAAACGTCAAAATGTGCTTTGTGTTCCATAGCCACCTTGATAAATTATTGTTATTGAACCAATACTCGAACTTTCTTCAACTATATAACTGTGTTGGAATTGGTTGTTCACGAAAAGAGTAAATATGGATGGATACCCCAACGATGGTACTTTCGAATGACGTCAGAGTATCATTATGGTATCATTTGAAAAAATGGAGTTTCGAGTAAAAAAACGTTTTGTTTTACTTTTTTGGCGCGTATTCCAAACCATAATACTATTTCAATCGAAAATGAGATAGTGAAGCATTATTTTGAATATTTGGAATAATTTCAGGAAGTTCAGCTCTCTGGATCGAAAAATAAAATGCGTGTTCTGACAAATGAAATATCGACTATAAGGTATCATTGGATCCAAATAATTACGGATATTTCAAAAATGTAATAATATACAGGGTATCCTGATTGAAAATCTAAAGTGGATGTCATTTCTGGAAAAACCGAAAGTTGTTTTTTTTCCAAACATGTCAAACAGTGCCGTCTAGTGAGCATATTCAATGTTCCAAATTTCAGAAATGAAGTTAGAGAAACAAAGGTGAAAAGGAGGGTGTACCACGAGTTTGTGTCACATGGTATATATATATATATATATATATATATATATACAGGGTGTCCCACGACGATTAAGACAAGGAATATTTCGTAACTCGAGAGTAGTAGAGAATTGTAATTTTGGGGTTGCAAATGAAAGCAATTGGTGCAGCTGGTTTGATATTATGTTACCCAATGAGCTTTTTGTTTTCGGTCACGTGACATAAGATTCTCAATTATTAATGGGACAACCTGTATAATTTGGCATTTCTATGTTCCTCCCGATAAAACGATTCCAACAAACTATCACACTTGTGGTCAAGAACGATTAATTTAAGAACTACAGGTACTTCAATATCCTTGGGCCCACGACGATTTATTGATAAAATATGAATGATTATCATAATACTGTCTTGTTTTACTCATCACAAAAAATATAGGACTGCCCAGATATACAGGGTGACCCTAAACTTAAATAATTTGGCAATTGCTCGTTTCAGATGTTTGTCGTAATCGTGGGCCCAAGGATATTGGAGTAACTGTAGTTCTTGAATTAATCGTTCTAGATCACAAGTGTGATGGTTTGTTGGAATCATTTTATCGAGAGGGACATAGAAATGCCAAAATATACAGGTTGTCCCATTAATAATTGTGAATCTGATGTCACGTGACCGAAAACAAAAAGCTCATTGGGTAACATAATATCAAAAACAGCTGCACCAATTGCTTTAATTTACAACCCCAAAATTACAGTTCTCTACTACTCTCGAGTTTCGAGATATTCCCTGTCTAAATCGTCGTGGGACACTCTGTATATATATATATATATATATATATATATATATATATATATATATATATATACAAAACTAGGGATATTGGGAAAGCAGCAATGAAAAAGTAAACTCTTCAAGGTTTATACAAGCTTTCGGAAGTGCTTATTTCCACCATCAGGGAAACTAGGATAAATGAAAAATCAATACTAATACATATTCAAGTGCGAAACATTATGTTACTCAAAACTTTGTTGAGGTTGGTTTCAATGACGTTAAACATATTTATCTAACATAGTGATACAAAAGAAAAAAACCTAGATCAAGGAATAAAACGAAGTTCAATGTCAATACAACCACATTAACATTGTTTAAAATTATATAAATATAAATGTGTAGTCTATGTGGTGTGACAAGTGAAACTGACAGGTTGGGAATAATTCCCGCAATTATATTCAAGCCAGCGACACCTGACGGGTGTCACTTGGAAATTGTTACAGTGGTGCCAACTGTTAGATTAGTACCAACTGATGTTACCAGGTGGCGGTAATGTCAAAAAGAAATATTATTTGATATTACATTGTTGTCAATTGTGATTGATATCTGAAGGCAATAAATAAGAGTAGGTCTCACTCAAATGGCTAATATCTGCATTTTTATTTATACAATTGTTTTCTTGGGAAATGAAAGCCATTTCTAAGAATGTTCTCTTAGATGTATGTGAGACACTGTCGCTAGCACTTTCACTGAATCGTAATTCATGGGGTGGTCAAATTCATTCACATGTTCTGCTAGAGCACATCTTTCAAGATGCAAACTGCAGTCACTTTTATGAGAAATTATTCTGTTCGATAATGATCTTTGCGTTTGACAAATATATTGTTCATTACAACCATGATAAGGAATACTATAAATGACATTTGACATCAAAATGGAGTTTTATCTTTAACTTTAGAATAAATTGATGTCATTGTCAGAACTGTTTTAAATGATATTTTTCAGGATTTTGAAATAATCTGGAGAGTTTAGGAGTGATCTCTCTTGTATATGGTAATGAAGTGAAAAAAGGTTGAGTAAGAGTAGGGTTAGTTTCATTGTTGTTTGAGACTCATTACTGTTTAGGCTAGAACTCCTAAGTGGAACGAAGTATTATATAGAAAGTTATTAAGTAAAGTTTTTGGCTATGAATTTTCTAAGAAAAGTTCAAGGAGAATATTTAAATTCTGTTAATTATCTCTTTATTTTTAGGGAGTAAATTCACTTTTGACATTCCTTCATATCCTATAATGTACGCTCGAGGACTCGCCCCAAAACACAAATTCAACAAACTTCATGTGTACTTCACCCCGTTGGAAGTATCACGCGTGTCTCATCCAACCAAGCTCTTGTTTGTTCTCCATATGAGAATCGTTCGGCTTTTCAGCCCATCATAACTGCGCCAGTCCGTGGTTCATTTTCTGTTGAAAATAATTTTTCCTCCGGCTCTAGCTTGGAGAGCCCTGAAATCAATAGAGACAATTCTGTCTCAAAAACTGTTTTGTTCTTTCAATCCCAAAGACAACTCGGTGATATAAGTTGTAACTCTCAGATATAGAAGTTAGTAAAACTTTCCATTGTACCGAAGCATGTTTTTACTAAGAACGGCTGAAGAATGAAACACCGATTGGTACTACCCAGTCTGGATGTTCTTTGTGTAAAATACCCTTTAGGCTATGTCAAAGTGACATCGGTAGGCCCCTCACAATTTGGGTTTATGGCCGGGCTCAAACGACTCGTGTACTTGGCGAATAATCGTTACTTGCGTATACTTGCCATGTCGTGTGAGTGGGTTACTTGTACAATTATTTGTCACTCGTTAGTTTTCCATTTGTGGTCTGTAAAAATGGCCCGAGACAAAGGGGTCACGATTATTCGTACACTTGTCAAGGACATACTTGTCTATACTTGTAGAGGCGCTCAAACGAAATGCACGAATAATTGGCTTTCACTGCGACTATTCATTAGTTTTCAAAGACCTTGCAGAAGCGTACAGACGTTTTGTTTGTGTTTTTTTTTCAAATTGAAATGGAGTGGACAAATGACATTGTGTTGGAATTTCTTGATTTTCATGAAAATGAGCCGGTCATTTGGATGGCTAAATATAAAGTGCATAAAAATCGTAATGCAGTTGATGATGCGTGGAAAAGAATACAAGATAACATATCTGTCAGGATATTATAAATGAACTGAAGAAAAAAAAAGATTCGCTAATGGCCATATTTTGGCCTCTCATTAAAAAAGTTGAGGCTACATCTGGAACTGGATCCGGTGCCGTAGAAGTTTGTAGGCCTACATGGTTTACGTTCGAAAAAATGGCCGCTATCTATATTGACTTTCACACCACTGATTCATTTGTCAAGGTTTCAAAGCCAAATGTTCGCGCTCGCGTACTTGTAAATTGTACACGTCGTGTGAGCGCCCTGCTTGCCATCGCAATTCGCAATGCTCGTATACTTGCCAAGTACGCAAATAATTGTGTATTTGCCAAGTACACGAGTCGTTTGAGCCCGGCTTGACTTTAAGATAATCACGCACGGTCTGGACAACCATGAACTATTTTATAATAATTCCTAGGTTCGAAAATAGTTGTAAATTGCCATCGCTGATCTTTCCAATGATCAGAAAACTCAGCAAAAAAAGTGCTGATTCCTTTTTACACAGTACAAAAAGGAGGGAAAACTATCTGGCCTGTTTTTATTGGAAGAGCAAAAAAAGTTACAATGGTTTTTTTTGAGTTGGAAGAAATCCATTACAGACAACACCTCACGGTAGTGTGGGACTCCCTGACACAGGTTTACCCACTAAAACCCCCACCCTGTAGGCTCGTCAGGCTATGGCCTACGACGACACTTGAGCCCGCTGGCCCATTGTATCTATTTTTTTCACCATGTCGTATCCACGGTTCCGGATTGAGTACCGCTTCGAGTTCCCTCCTAGCAACTGCATGTACTGCCTTGGCTACCTTGCGGTGCTGGAGGTTAGGTTAATCTGGGCGGTCCTTGTCGTTTGTTCAGCACCCTGAAGAGTCCTCTTCCGATCTCGGAGAACGCTCGGAATCATAACCTCTTTGGTGTTCTGAAAGAAACCGAGAAGGCCAAGAGTTGTCCTCATTCCCTTTCGATGTTTCGTCTCGTGGTCATTTGTACCCCCGAGTGAGGAAAGGGTTGGTCCGGCCTTGTGGTGCCCCCTACACAGGGCTAAGGCTGATTGATCAGAGATTTTGCCATGTTTCTCGGAGGCGCCGTTGCGGCACCTTTTGTTCTCAAGACCCCGGTGTCATACATCCGTCGCCACGGCGCTCACAGCTTGGATTTAGGTCTGATCGTGATAGTTAAGAAACGAGTATTATTTTTAACCAAGATACCAAAAGTCAAGCAGGCTTTTTGTCCCGTTCTTATGGCATCCGGTCAAAAAAGCGCCTTTCTAGTTTAGATTCTCACCAGAGTTCTCTTATGAATCTAGGAGATATAAAAGGCGATTCAATTAGATTACTGTCCTGTGAGTCATTGCCGTAGTAACTATTTCAGTTTAAATTTTCTGTCAGTACCGAAAATTGTTAATCAATTGTGGAGAGTGTTTCCGGTCCATAAGGAACACGTATGTGTCGATCTTCCTCACTGAGCTCCAGGCCTGCGAAATAGACCATCTCTCTATATCCATCCAAATCGTGTAATGTTAACGCGAAACACTTATTATGCAGTAGCAATACTTTACTCCGACGGCCATACAGGCTCAGCTTAATAGAAGCCCCAGCAACACTTAATATCTGGCGTCGGTAGTCGCACTCCTGCATTATTAAATACTATATCAAGCGACCGTTCGGTCGGTCTGCTGAGAATTACTCGGCAGATTGCGCCCTCACTAGGAGGACTCGAGAATGTATAATTTGAATATACCTGTTCTTCACACTATATTCAGAAATACGTGTTGGGAATACAAGAAACTGATGAGTAGGTTGAAAAGGTAGATTTCACAATGTATTTATTGATTTAGAAATCTTGACATATCATGACACAGACAGCATTTCCATTTTTATGTGAACCTTAAAATCTACGATCAACAGTTTTAGATTTCAAATATTCGTGAAACTACCAAATATTTCCATATAATTTAACTCAAGTCAAAAGAAACAAGTATAATAAAACTGGTTTCCTTTTGGTTTCATTCAACTATGGAATGCCATGAATAAAATTACCAAATCATGAATAGAAAAATACTAAATAGAACATCTATTTTCCAGAAACTTAATTTTGATACATATCTTGAACTTTCCATCGACAATCGGAAAAATAATAATTAATAAACAACCTTTTTAAAGACAAGCTTTCATTCAAATGCCCTAAAAAGTTAAAAATAATTGCTTTGCATGTGTGACGTAGCAGGTTATTCCATGAGTTACAGATCCAAGAGCTTGTCGCGCAAAGTTTTCAGTACAAAAGCGACACGCTTTTGAATCTGTAACTCATGGAATAAAATAAGAGCTTGTCTTTTAAAAGATGTTTTATCAATTATTTTGTGCTTTTGTTAGTACGCCTTACTTCATGCATGTTTGTTGTAGAATCGTTATTATGAGGCCTTTTTCCTGAGAGGAAACCATCTAGAAATTAATTCCTCCGCCATCCAAAAACCCCGATACCAATTTTGAATAGAAACCATCCATAATCACAAAACTCATCCACCATCTTGAAGCCGCTATCTTGAATATATGAATTTTGAGAATAAATTCATAATAATCTCCGACCCCAAAAAGCCCCTCAAACCAATTTTGAATAAAACCGGACCATAATTACAAAACTCGTCCGACTCGAATTTATGAATTTCGACAAAAAATCATAATCTCCGACCCGGAAAACTTCCCCGGCCCCTTTTTTTTTAATAAATTTTGGCAAAAAAATTCATAAACTTCGACCTCAAAAACCCCCACATACCAATTTTGAATCGAATCGGATCATTATCACAAAACTCGTTCAGCATCTTGAATTTATTAATTTTGACAAATAATTAATCTGCAATAAGACAGAAATCTGTAACATTCTTGATAGCCAGCCATAATTTCATTGAAAATGGAAAATGTCCTATTCCTCAAGACAGCTACAAAAACCTATACAATAGGTGCATGTTAGTCGCATATCCATCGAAAAACAACTACTTCCCTGGCTAATGCCTCGACGGACGTTGAATGACATCCGATGGATAAACGTGCAAAGTCCTACAAGGTACTTTGCAACTGTTTGTTGCAAAATGGATCAATGTTTACCACTCCACTCAGGCTGTAGACAATAACTAATGTTTGCGTTACCTGACTGTAATAATCAATATCAATCCAATTTCAAAGCATTTGCTGGAAAGGAATTAGCAGAACTCTGCTAACGCCATCTCAACACAACTAGTGCAACTAAAACATTACCAATGAATGTCATCCTGAATCCCAGGATAGAAATATCTGCAATAAGACAGAAATCTGTTACATTCTTGATAGCCAGCCATAATTTCATTGAAAATGGAAAATGTCTTATTCCTCAAGACAGCTGACTACAAAAACCTATACAATAGGTGCATGTTAGTCGCATATCCATCGAAAAACAACTACTTCCCCGGCTAATGCCTCGACGGACGTTGAATGGAGCCGTCATTATGGATTTTGACAAAAAACGTGTGCGGTCGGGGGACCCCCGTCAGCAACGAAGTTCCTTCACGCGGCTTGGAAATCGTCACGTTATATCAAACAATACTATACCTATATATCCTTTCTCCAAACTCCTCCGCTACAGTGAAAGTTATTTAATTCTTTATAATACTATTCGTTATATTATATCAAATTGACGTGCCACATATTCAATGTGAACCATACAAAAACATGAGGAATTATTTCCAAATTATAATTTTCAACGGGGAAAATTACAACAATTCTTCTCGATCCAAAATCGAAGGAACCGTGACCGAATAATTACTGTTTCTGAATGCTTCGTTTTACAGATTCTGTAACGAATTTTTCGTTACTTCCTTATACATAACCAATTTCTAATAACTTTTCCGGTTATCTTTACGGTGGTACGGGTCAGTAGTCACTGCTCAAGTCGTGAACTGTAATAATGCGCTCTTTATTATCGACCCTTGAAAATGGATCATATCAGTTCCTATTTCATGTCAAGTGATCGCTTGTTTTTTCCATAAGTGTTTTTAAATAGGAAAAAACCGAGGTTGGTTTGGAAAAAACCAGGTAAAGTGGTGATTTGCTCGAACCCAAAGGATGATCGTTCTCTTCCTTCTATTGAACTTCGACAAAGGCAGGTGTGCTGAATGAACTGATTCTGGTAAGTTACGATTTTTAAATTGAATGGCTAGCGCTGTTGATATTGGTGGAGTATAATTATTTTCTTTATTTTGCAATCAATGTTGTAGTTGATTAACATTATTTTTCCGCTTATTATATGCTTGTTATATTCGAATTCTTGGATGGTAACTGCATGGTAATTTTTGAAGGTCAAGTATAAATTCTATACTATCAGATGTTCGTCACCTTTGGAATTATCAGTAAATTTCCGATGAAATAATCGACATATTATTTTATTTCTTACATATTGGCTAATTCCCATCAAGGTTGATTTGTTTCTTGGATTGAAGTAAAGGAATAATAACTATATATATTTCGGCCATTTTCGAAAGCATTAAGTGCACATGTCTATGTGGCTGACGTAGTATCCGTTCAGACCATTGGGGACTAATTGTTTTTGGAAATCAGTTCTACGCTTTTCCCTTTCTTAGGTACCAGATAATTGGTAATTCCGAGTGGACTAGTGCTCACCTCACACTACCAGGGGATTATTCCAAGGATTCCGATTGCAAAAGGTGTATTCGACTATTCTGGGACAGTTCTGCAGTACCTTATAGGACAGCTCTCTGGTAAGCAATTTTTTATTTAATTTCATAACTATACGTTTATGAGATTATTTTGGTTTTCTCTTGAGAAAGAATTGCTTCTGGAGAGGATTGTACCTCTGCTTAACTTGTCTCAGAACACTCGATTTAATATATTCCTCAAGCATAAAATTTGATTCACATTTAATGAGTTCCAGTTATCGATTTACTTCATTCAATTCACAGTGAGGGTTATTTGATCGTTGTGGAATAAATTCATTTCAGTAACTACCTTGTCGCCAAGAGCAGGGAGATTCATTCAATTTTTTGAGAATTACCTGGCCTATCGATTTGAAAAGGAAATTTGGCACCCTATTTCGAAATATCTCTGAAAATTCTTCGATAAAAAAAATTATTTAACTTTATCTTTATCTAAGAAAGTTGTGCCCACTGAAAGACGTGTGGTATCTCTCTTCTCATCCTAACTGAATAATATACTTTTGCCCTAGGGCCTGATTAATATCTTGGTTCATGAACACTAATTTTTTGGAGCTTACTGAAGTATTTTGGTTCATAACGCTATATTCTCCTTTGGTATTTGCTTGAAATTATTATATTTTTCCTCTGGCAACTTTATAGTATTTTTGCTTTGAAATACTATATGTTTTCTTTTCCTTGTAAAGTCTCAAGGAAATTTTTATATTTCTTTTTGAATACATTTACTCATTCAATTTTTTTTTTACTCTTCTGGTACATTTAATCACCTTATAAAAGCTTCTTTGTTTAAAAATTTGACTGAATTTCAACATAACGTTTTGGGTGAGGTTTGTTTAGTTCTGTTTTGAAATTTTCTCATTGTTGATTTTTTTAAATGATTAAAATTAACTTGGAAATTTAAAACCAGAATAGCATATTTTATTGCTACTTAATTTTTTCTTTCACTGTTATCTTTCAGTCGTATATATGGACTGAGCCATATTTTATTCGTATGCTATTATTTGCATCTATCTTTTGACTCTAGATTGAAATTTGAATCATATAAACTTGAGGTTCAAAGGATATCCTTCGTTCTCCCCCAAATTTTGATTCCTATCATCTTCTTCGCATGATATATACCACTGAGTGAAGCCACCTACTGAGACAGAAGGACTGGTACCCTAGGAGGTCATACAGCACGTCAAATTCAGCCTGGTCCGTGAAGATCAAACCAATTCACGCCAACAAGGGGGTCTAAAAATCAATAGATAACTACCCTCGACCAGATTCGTCGTCGTATCGCTGAGACCAGTTTCGTCGTCGTACCGCTGAGACCATCTTCGTATTAACCAGCCTTCTTCATCTCCCTCCATTGAAGACCTCCGCAGGTATATACCGTATCACCAACGTCTAGAGGAATCTTGACTAATTGTAAATGTTCAAATTTTATTGAAGTCAAAAATTTTTCATATACATGTAATTTTTCAATTTTTTCCTTGAATCTTTTTCTACTCTTCAAGTAACATTGTTAAAAGTTTTTATAATTTTTTTATCCAGTCAATGTTATGAGTCAGTCTGGAATAAATTTGTTATGTTGATTTCCTGCATATTTATTTGCCTTCCCATACAAGCTAGGTGACATTTATTTAGTAAATTTTTGTTTATCTTTGGCTTTTGTCTTTAGCAAGCCTGGCGCCCAACTCTTGAACTAGTCAAGTTAATTAATGTATAATTTTTTTAGTGGCCCAATTTGATAAACTAGGAAAAGTCATTAATTGAACCTTACTCACGGCCCAACCCTATCCATCTGAGCAGCCTATCGGCAAAGTTAATTCACCTTCTTAAATTTGAGTCAGATACTTCAAATTTGGGGCTAAAAAATAAAGGGGTGAAATATATACATAAATTTTTCACTATCAAATGAAAAATGGTTGTATCTGGAACCGATTGAACCTCAGTATGGGATCGAACCCGGGCCTTTCGCGTGATAGCGTATAATGCAAACCACTGCTCCACGAGGACTTTTATCGATATATAGAAAATGAGACAATTCAATTATTAATTGCATTTGTAACGGGCAACAGGTCTTCTGATCGTTCTGTTTTATTTTGATTTTTTCGAGAAAAAAATAAATTCTAAAAAAAACTATCTCGCCGACGTCACCACTGTAATACTCGTCAATTGATTGTTGACTGTCTTTTCAAAGTTGTTAGAGAAAGAGATGTTTAACTCTACCCGACGAGTGGACAAAGAAAAATATATTTGCCAGCATCCACTCTTGCGAGTGGATGCACGCTGTCACCAACCTGACCACTGGATGTGGCACTGGGTTTCTGTCACCTAATTCCTCCGATAGGTAGTAGACTCGGCTAGAAGCAATGTATGGTCTGATTTGTGATTCTCTTCCTCAAGGTTAGGTTAGTGAAGGGTCTGAGATTCTCCCTTCAGGTTAGCAAATTTGTTACGTCGTTCTGACCGGCAAATAGTGGCACTATTTGAAGTCAAAAACAAATACATTCATGAAAAGAAAATGATAAATAACGTGACTTACGTGAAGGGTGGGAAACGATTGGGACTTATCTGAATCCAATAGAATAGGTCATATTCATGTAATTCAACATACAGAAGTGAACTTTCGTCTCATACGACCGGAAAACTTCGAAATTGTTCTTTCGATCTACGCCCTGATTCGAGGATAGAACTCCTCGCCTAGCATAGTAGCCCAATATATGAATAACCTCGCGTTACGAATATTTGAATGATAACATTCGAAGGAAAGCATTTTCTGAACTATATCCAATCCCCCAAATAGCAAATTATGCTGTGAGTTCCTGAAGATCGTGTAGGCTCTTCCCGTAATCCAAAAATGTATGCCCCTTGTCTTAGACGAATCGACTTTCTATGATTTTCTAACACTTGAGCAAACTTTGCGATTTTCTTGGAACCCGGTTCCTCGCTGAACTTCGGCCAGTTAGTCTCGTCTATACTCAAGCAAAAATCTGTTCTCACACGGAAAATACTTCTCAAACCGCGTTAATATTTTATAGTGCGGAAACCGTGAATGAAATTCAATCTCTCTATACAAATCTCGCTTTTATATGCCTGTGGGGATTTCGGTAAATTTCCGACTTGAAACCCGTTAATACATACAACATTTTCTCTGACTTCCAATAATTCGCACCACCAAGTCATATTAGAAAAAATTAATATCTCTATAATGAAGGAAAATAAGAACAAAGCAATTCGGGAGATCCAAAACCGGATCGAAAAAGAGTAGTACGCTGAATTCTGTACAGTTCCTCGTTGCGAATAGGTAAAAACTCTGCCATTATTGATGAAATGTACTCACTTGACCAAACTGAGTTTACGAATGAGTAGATCGGCGATTTCTTGAGTACCTACTCACATTTTGAAGTCCTCATTTTCATTCACTTAGAAATAGAAGCACGTACTCCGAGTCAATAGTCGACTTCACTTTGGAGCAAGTGCTCTTGGTTTCCATTGAGTAACTTCTCTTTATTCACATCTTACCTGTGCATCAACACAATTTTTTGAGAAAAAAGCATGTGCTCAGTTTTTTCATTCACGCAATGTGTTTTCCAATTCAGCAAGGAAACTGTGTGGAGACCAGAAAATCTAATAGAGGATATATGAAAGAGGTGAGATACATCCTCGTTATCAGTAGTCATTTGTCAATTATAACATGTTTTTTGGTGGGTTCTGAATCTCATATACTGTGTTTTTGTGTTGTTTAGGTACAGGTGTTCGTAGGAAAACTGTGCAAAGATTTCACTGATAGCTTTATTAGCTTTCTGTTCAAGAATAGTGTCAGATCTATAAGAAATGATCACGGAGTGTCATCAGCATAGAAGGTGAAATGAACATCATTAATGGACTTATCCAAGTGGTTAATATAGATTTAAAAGGGTATTGGGCACATAATAGGGTCCCGCCAAGTAAAAAAGACTTTACTTCTTTCTGGACTTTCCTTTTTTTTATGTATTCCTGATGGACACATATTGTTTCCTATTACAGAGAAATGTTTCAATCCAACTGAGGGCCACAATATTGATTAATTTGTTAGTAAATTTGATTATTCACAAAATCAAAGGCCTTGCTTGGATCGCAGAAGATTCCGGCTGGGTACTCCTTAGCTTTAAGTAGTCTAACAATTTCCCCATAGAAAGTATTATAGAAGAAGTGCTTCTATTTCCATAAAATCCATGATGATTATCCAACTTCAACTTATCAATATTTATCCATGTGGAGTTTAAGGCTCTCCAAATAAGCATATTTTTTTTAAATACATCATTTTTTTGTGAATGGGAATAAATTTTCCATGTTCCACATTATCAGGAAAAACTCAAAAAAGTTTCACTTCAAAAATATTCTCAATGTGGAGGTACAAGAAGAGATATACTAAATTTCAAATCGAAATGTCCACCATTTGCTAAAGAAAATGTTAATCAAAAACTTATAACTGATTACGTCCGGAATTATTCATTCACATTTGTTTGAACTATCATAAAATGAAATACAAAACCAACGCTTCCATATCTACAGAGAAAGGTATCATTATTGCATTCAATCTGATCGAATATAACTTCCGAAAATGAGCCGTTTCCTTTGGCTGGTTATATCAGAGAGATAAATGCATTATAAGGATCTTTTTCCTGAATGTAGACTGCTTCGATTTTAGTGCTGATCTCGGCAGAATCGTGAATTCAGTTTTATTGGAGGTGCATACACTTAATTGATCGTAAAACCAAAACTTGACGATCATATCGTTCATATGAATAAATATCATCATGATTATCTCGTCGGGCACTTTGATATACACATACTTATGATGTTATGCTAATTCTTGGGATAGTTCAAAAAAACATATTATAATCAAGAGTCGCTCGAAAATTCATAATTTATGCAAGCTTTCCACTATCGTACACATATTGGCTCTTCTCTAATTCCGTATATCAGATGTATACAGCTTGTTTTCCAGATAAAATGGCATCCGATGTGTAACCCCGATAGACGAGAGAACCTAGCCCGAGAATTGTATTTCAGTTGAGATGATTACGTATGCCGACTCCCAATGGAATACTGCTCAACAAGTACGGTTAATGAAGTGATCAAAATATATTAATTCAACCGTTATAGCCTCGGAGCGATACCTAGATCATATTTTTTTTTTGTTCATAAATACACTGTTCTACAGGATGAATCCCATTTACAGGACAGGAATGTAAGCAGGAATAGATTTACATTTACTGAACAGTTGAATATATCCATCTGGGAGCATTTTGAGTTGTAGTTCGATAGCATATTGTGTACTGGTGAAAACTTAAGAATGTTCCTGCGTGCTGTTTGAAGATAAAATCTGCTGTTGACTCGAAATGAGTTTCTTGGAATATGAAAATCTAGTTTTTATATCAGAGCGGGACAATATATTTGATTATTGTTGATTTTATATAAAAAAATCACTGAATTGCATTCACGTCTATATTTAAACTAATTCATCTTGTGTCTCTATAGGAGTTCACTTTTGGCAATACCTCTTGGTGGATCTATACTAAAGCTTAACATTTTTAGGAAGCGTCGTTGAATTGATTATATTCTGTCAATATGTAACTGATAGTGAGGATTCCATATTAGTAAATCATATTCAAGTTTAGACCTGACAATCGATTAGTATAGCGTTTTGGATGTAGTCATATCAGAAAATTCTCGACTTGTACATTCTGAGCGTGGTAGACGCTGATTTGTCAATATGAGGCATGAATGTAAGTTGGGGATCAAAGGTCACCCCTAAGTCATTGAATGCTTTCGGCCTCTCCAATGATTTGCATGACATTGCATTTTGAAATATTCAAAGACTAATTGATAATCTGGCACCACCTTCGAATTCTGGCCAGGTTACAAGAAAGACGCTCACAATCACTCAAGTCCTTTATATTCCAGTATATGTTCATATCGCCAGCGTATAGCAAACAGTTCACATCAGTGACATCAACAATATCATTTATGAATATATTGAATAGCAATGGGCCTAGGTTAGACCCTTGAGGTACACCTGACGTTGCAAAGTAGACGATCGATTGACAGCAACATATTGTTTCCAGTCATGTAGTTATGAAGAAAATAAAGCAAAATGAGCTAATTTTTTCAGCAATATTCCGTGGTCAAGTATATCGAATGCCTTTGAAAAATCTGTAAATATAACGTCAATTTGACTGCGATTATCGATTGCTTCAGCAACATATTATGAGATACTGATGAGATTACTGACGGTTGATCGACCCTTCATGAATCCATGTTGATATGATGTCAGTTTATTGCTTACAAAAGTATACAACTGATGTAATAAAATCTCCAAGACTTCACAAAAGTTGCATTATAGTTAAGGGGAATTAGTTACATCAGTTTGTTCCTTTTTGAGGCATACCTTTAGGATTTCCAGAAAGAGGGAATTGATTAGTTTTTTATGCAAATGTTAAATAATATGGTTAGTGGATATGCCAGAGCTTGCGCTCAGTCTCCGACGACAAATGCTGGTATATCATCAGGATCTGTCTTTTGCTTAGGCTTTATTTGCTTGATCGCCCATCTGACTTCAGTTGGCTCAAATTTTGTATGTTGTATGGTGCACTTCATCATCATCTTGAATGTGATCGGTGGATGGAATGTATGATGTACTGAAGTAATCAGCGAGCTCGTTGACAATATCTTGAGAAGAAATTAGTGAGTGACCATCGTAGGACATAACATTGGGGATAGAGGTTGATGAGATTAGTGACGGTTGATCGACCCTTCATGAATCTATGTTGATATGGTGTCAGTTTATTGCTCACAAAAGGATACAAATTATGTTGTAATAAAATCTCCAAGACTTTACAAAAGTTGCAGATTATAGTTATAGGCCGGAAGTTAGTTACATCAGATTTGTTCCTTTTTTTTATATGGGGCATACCTTTGAGGATTTCCAGAAAGAGGGAATTGATTAGTTTTTTATGCAAATGTTAAATAATATGGTTAGTGGATATGCCAGAGCTTGCGCTCAGTCTCCGACGACAAATGCTGGTATATCATCAGGATCTGTCTTTTGCTTAGGCTTTATTTGCTTGATCGCCCATCTGACTTCAGTTGGCTCAAATTTTGTATGTTGTATGGTGCACTTCATCATCATCTTGAATGTGATCGGTGGATGGAATGTATGATGTACTGAAGTAATCAGCGAGCTCGTTGACAATATCTTGAGAAGAAATTAGTGAGTGACCATCGTAGGACATAACATTGGGGATAGAGGTTGATGAGATTAGTGACGGTTGATCGACCCTTCATGAATCTATGTTGATATGGTGTCAGTTTATTGCTCACAAAAGGATACAAATTATGTTGTAATAAAATCTCCAAGACTTTACAAAAGTTGCAGATTATCGTTATAGGCCGGAAGTTAGTTACATCAGATTTGTTCCTTTTTTTATATGGGGCATACCTTTGAGGATTTCCAGAAAGAGGGAATTGAACAGTTTTTATGCAAATGTTAAATAATATGGTTAGTGGATATGCCAGAGCTTGCGCACAGTCTCTGACGACAAATGCTGGTATATCATCAGGACCTGTCGTTTTCTTAGGCTTCATTTGGTTGATCGCCCATCTGACTTCAGTTGGCTCAAATTTTCATATGTTGTTGTATGGTGCACTTCATCATCATCTTGAATGTGATCGGTGGATGGAATGTATGATGTACTGAAGTAATCAGCGAGCCCGTTGACAATATCTTGAGAAGAAATTAGTGAGTGACCATCGTAGGACATAACATTGGGGATGGAGGTTGTTTCTTCTTTCGATTGATATCTGATTTTGCTGCTTTAACGAAATTTTCATACGCTATACCAATATCTGTTTAATTTTTAACCTCAGCCGTCTGAACTCTTCAAAAACAGTGTGGTTATTGCTTGACTCTTATTGGCGATGTAGTTTCGCTTCTTGTCAAATTTTTTTGACTATCCGGAGGTCAAACCAAGGAGGATATTTTCTATTGGACGGCAAAGCAAGTGAATATGTCAAAAAATTTAAATTGAACTATAATACACAAGCCCCAAATTTCGTTTTTCTATCTTCAATAATAAAAAAGTTATAGGGGTGAGTCACCAAGGAGAATCACCCGGTAATATTGTTATGTTAAGAAATATTTATAAAATGATGAAACTGATAATGCTATGTTTGTTTTTCTATACTTTTTACTATTCTAGAATCTTATACCATGTTCCAGTCAACGCATATGTATCAAAAAGTCAGTAATGAAATATCTCTATTGTCATAAGTATGTTACCAACAATACATTCAATTTGCACAAACAATAAAAATAATATGGAAATTTAAATTCATGAAAAAACATTGGATCTCAAGTAGATGAAATGGTATACAAGTTGGAACATCCTGTATGGTAAATCAAATCAAGAGAAAACCCAATGTCAAAAACAATGGGAGGAAAATAATCAAATATAAAAATTATGATAACAGAAAAATGTCAAATATGAATTTTATCCAAATCTGTAGATATAATATAAGGTCTAGAATTGTACATTGTAAATAAAATCATTGGAATAAGTTAGAATAACAAAAACTCAGACAGAAAGTGGGAATAAATTCTAAATTTGTGAAAATAAACAAAATGTGTGTGTGTGTTGCCAAGAGGAAAGGTAACAAGCTGGGAAGGATAAAAATTGAGATGTAAAAACGAAACCAGATACCAAATTTAGAAAGAAAAATATAACAATAATCAAGCAGAACTATCTAAAACAGCTATACAACTGATTCGCATACAAATAGAAAAATAAGCAAACAAGTCCAGTCCTTGCCATTCCCAGGAACAAAAAAGGGGCTTTCTGCAGTGTAGCTGTACTTTTCCGGTGAGCAAGAATACTTTCAATAGACAGGAGAACACCACAAAAAAGGAAGCAGGTATTTCAACAAAACTAAAATAAGTGCAACATAACAGGTCCAGACACTTATAGTGATTATTCGATCATTTGTGTCCTTTAATTTGAACTTTTGTTGTTTTTTTTTTCTATTCTCACAGACTGTCCATAATATTCAAACCTTTAATCACCAAATATTCATCATACACAAGAAAGTTTATCAATTTTCATCACTGTTTTTAGTTAGATGAGTTAGATTTCGCAGAGTAGGTCAGTTTTAAGGATTGATTTCAATAAAAACAATTATTTGACGATTTTTCTGCATTCTGCGTTTATCTATTGAGCACCAAACCATAATTTTCCCCACAAAATAGCATATTTGACATCAAGCATTGCACCAAGTTGGCACCACTGAATTCTGCCCTGAGAATAGAGATGACTCATACTCCATAGGCGTACCGACTGAGCAGGGAAAAGGTAGAAAAATGTTGAAGAAGGGTAAGAACAACATAGCCGGAATTTCATTACTGTTATGATAGGTATTCATTTTTCAAACTTATTAAATAAATAAAGGAATCACTGAAACAAATTTTAGCATAAAAAATATTTATGATGACTAGTTGTTATTAATAAAAAATAAAGAAATGAATAACAATAGCAATCAATATTATAATAACGATTAGCCAATAACAAATACAAATAAAAATATAATTAACAAATATAAATAAAAATCCTATCAGAACAATATATATATATATATACATATATTTCGCCAACATTTGACATTTCACACATACATAGAATAGCCACTCGCCATATTAGGTATAATTATACATCCATCAAAGGACACAAAAATAAATAACAAAACCACAGGAAAATGAACCAAGTCATTTATAAACCCCACTGCCGATACAAAAGAACCAAAACACTATCATACAATCATTAAACGGTAGAAAATGTTATGTTTTAATAAAATGTGTGGCATGGTACGTACTTGCAAGTTATAATTAATTGAGTAAGCTTTGCATTAGAAAAAACTGCCTCCGCTTCATAACAAATTTCTTGAAAGAAAGGAAATTCGAAGTGAGAGTAGATGACAAGATATCTTCGACAAAGACACAAGAAAATGGAGTACCCCAAGGATCCACCCTTAGTGTTACTCTGTTCCTAATATTCATTAATAACATACTTCAAAATTGTAAATCCACAGTCCGAGCTAGACTGTACGCAGACGATCTCGCTATATACTCCAAAGGCAAAAACCCAAAGCTGATACAAAAACAGTTACAAGCAACACTCAACGACATTGATCAGTGGTCCAACGAAACAGGTTTCAAGTTCTCTTCTACCAAAACAAAATGCATAAGATTCTCAAGGAAACAAATCCATACTCCCCCTGAGTTAATCTTCCAGGATAGACCATTGGAATATGTTGAGACCCATAGATTCCTTGGAATGACTTTCGATCAGAAACTAAATTGGAAAAGCCATATAGAACAACTCAAAACAACATGCCAAAAAAAACTCAATCTAATGAGAATTATTGCAGCGAAAAACTGGGGAGCAGACTACTCTATGTTGATGAGAATCTATAAAACTATGATCAGATCCAGACTCGACTACGGATCCACGGTTTATGACTCTGCCAAAAAAACAACCCTGAAAAGTTTAGATGTTATCCACAATACTGCAATAAGAATAGCCTTAGGAGCTTACCACACAACTCCAACTGAGAGCTTACTATGCGAAACTGGAGAATCTTCACTGACATTCAGAAGACAATATCTCTCACTAACATATGCAGCGAACATCCACGCCAATACCAATAACCCGACATATCACCACGTAATTGCAGATCGATTCAGATATATTTACAGAGAGAAGAAGAGAACCGACCCCCCATTTTACGAAAGAGTAAATCAATATCTATCCTATCTGAATATCCTTATCCCAACAGGCTACGAATCTAACATACACACTCCACCCCCCTGGTCAATAACCCTCCCTATCACCGACTTAAGCTTGACAGAACTTGGCAAAAATACTGTGAACCCCAGAACAATTCGGATTCACTTCTCTACACTATTAGAAAAATACAAAGTTACCACCACATATACACCGATGCTTCTAAAACAGAATCGGGAGTAGCAGCAGCTTTCATATCAAATAATTATCAGAAGTCCTTCAGGATACCAACTATAAGCACTATCTATACTGGCGAATTCTTCGCCATACTGAAAGCGCTTGAATATGCGAATGAAAAAAATATAGATAAATGTCTAATAATCACCGATTCTCTAAGTGCCATATCAGGATTGAATCAACAATACCCCAACCATCCAATACTTCAGCTGATAAAGAGGGAACTCTACTATCTCCAAATTAAAAAAGCAGCATTGCGTGTAATATGGGTACCGTCGCACGTAGGAGTGGACGGCAACGAGGAAGTAGACAAACTAGCACGGGAAACCACATCCAACGAAGACATCCCAAAAATCGAACAAACTGTAATCAGCGACACGAAGGCTTACATCCGGCAGAAAGTGACCAACAAGTGGCAACAAGAGTGGGATCGTTCCAACGCCAAACTGAAAGAAATTAAACAATCAGTGCTCCCTCGTAAAACCAAGTTCAAATGCCGAAGAGATGAGGTTACTATCACACGTATACGGCTGGGTCATACACGCCTTACCCACGAATATCTCTTAAAACACAGTGAAAAACCTTTATGTGAAGTATGTGCCACAAGTCTAACAGTGAAACACATTTTAATCGAGTGTACGAAATACATTAAGCAGAGACAAAAATATCAAATTCAAGAAACTTTAGCGGATATCTTCAAAGACTCTAACGCTAACTTATACAGTATACAGTCGCTAATGATCGAAAGATAGATGCGACTCAAAAAAAAAAAAAAATATATTAACAATGTATTCCCTTGCAGATTACCAAACAACCAATCCATATCAATGTAATTATATGAGTAAAAAAATTGAAGAAGCTCCCAACAAGGAGCGAAACGTCTTGTTCAAAATATATAAATTTTAAAAAACGACCTAATTTTTCAAGAATCCAAAAACCTAAGAATGATGTAACTAACATATATATATATATATATATATATATATATATATATATATGTATATCGAGGGGACTGTTAAAAACGGAATGGGAGGAATTTAATGGACAAAGCCCTCAGAGAAAAGTGCTAACCGTAGACACGTGTTTCGGGCTCTCGGCCCTCATCAGTACGGTGGAGAAGTGCAAGGATGAACAACACTTGGTAGAAAACGACAAATCAACGAGGTCAGAATGTCATCCATTCATCGGCAATAGTTTTATGAAATCCATCTGTACTCTGGAGTAACTTTCTGAGGGTGTTCTGCTGGCTCATAACCAAAACTCCGATCGGGCATATACCTAGAATCGTATAAACAGATTATCGGTTGCAGCTGTTTGAACATGGCTCTCTAATACTTCATGTAAATAATCCGGGCGAAGGGAGGAGGATGTTATATAGATTTGGTATTCAAATTGTAATAGACAAAATTGTCATTTCGCATGTCACAAGACCCGGCTTAGTGGAATCGTATAAGGAGACATTCGAGAAAATGGATTGTGGAAGATAGTTTCCACACACTGCATCAATATAGAATCATTATTTTCAGTTTTTTTTTCGACAATTTCATTGTAAGAATTTCATCGCCATTTCCAGGATTTTATTCAGCTGCTTCAGCTAACTTATCTTGAATCTTAGTTGGCATTTTCGCTAATTTTTCCTTCAGTTTGTGTATTGAGTAAACTATTGATACCTTGACAATTGATATCGCGAAAATCTTCGAGTGTGATTTATAATTGTGATAATTTCCCAATAACTAAGATTTGAAAAAGGGAACAGAGGTAATTCCCGAATTGAAAAATCCACGATGAAAATAAATGATTTCTGGTGAGTACTCTCTTTAGGAAAACATTCTTCTTTGCCCCATTCATCTATATGGGTTCTTAATTAAGACAGGAACAGAAAATCAAATAACTATCTGAATAAAAATGCAAATTTTCAATTTCAGATTTTTTGTTTTGAGTTAGGGTCCTTTCAGAATATCTATCAGATTTAGTTCGATTTCCAGCGTGGCGGGAAATAGTTGTTTTCTGTTAGACATTCACAAAAAATAACTTCATTTTTATTGTGGATTTTTCAATTCACAGAAAAATCTTTCTATTCAATATTCAATTGAGAATGTTTCCCTTTTCAACATGAATATCCGACAAGAGGTTATCTTGAACGCTGGAAGATAGTGACTAAAGTGACAGATTTCAGATTTCACATCTGATTTTATTTTATCCTGTTCATAATTTCAAACAAATCGATTAGCATAAAATTCTTTCAATAAGTTCAGATGAGAAGGGTAGAACTTATGTTTATACTATTATGCTGTTCACATTTCTTTGTGAAATATTTCTTCGCCAATAAAGTCTTCCACGAGTGGAACTCTCTTACTGACAACATAGTTTTGACTCCATCCATAAATGCCTCCAAGAACAGACTCGATTACTACTACAACAGCAGTTGTGTTTATCGGGCCTATTGTGTGCTTCGAGTGCGGGTGTGGCCTCTCTGGTGGTTTAGCTCCAGTGCAAAACATGTGGGATATTTGACTTAACTTGTTTTTTTTTTCCTATCTTCTTTCGATAAACCATGTTTACCATTCAGTTACTCTTGTTGAACTTTTTCATTGCAATTTGGTTCTTTCCATGTGAAATTTGTTCAAACTATCTCGTTTTATTGGGCAAAATAGAAGAAAACATATGCCCTTCCCATGTATTAATAATAATAATAAAAAATATCCGTTTCCGCTGCTATTTTCTTAGTGCTGGAATGAAGACTCATTACCAGTGAGTTCAAAACGATTTCTCAACTTTTGGAATGAAGATAGCCGTGAATTTCCTGCTGAATTATATCAACATAGATATCCAAACAGACATCATCCACATTTCACTACTTTTATAGCAGTGCATCGACGATTGAAGGAAACGGAGTCCTTTAAATTCAGTAAACACCATTAAGGTGCGAATAGAACATGAAGAGATAATGTTACGGAAGAACAAATTTTCGAACGATTAGCAGCAGATCCTTCTACCAGCACTTGGGCTATTTCGTATATGTTACAAGAGTCACAATCAACAGTAAGTCGGGTAGCACGTGAACAACTATTATATCAATTTCGCTACTATATCAATTTCGCTACAGAAGCCCTAGATGCTGGTGATTTGAGGATGTATAAAGAAGCAAACGACTTTCCTAGATATGTTCTATTCACGGATGAGGCATGTTTCACAAGAGATGGATATTTCAATAGAAGGAACAGCAATTAAGGGGAAAAAACAAAACCCGCATGGAATGTTTCGAAAAGGCTACCAACAAAAGTTCTCAGTGAATATTTGAGTAGGAATTATCGAAAATCGTATCGTTCTTCCTCCCCGTTTGAATGGGCATAACTACCGAGTGTTTCTTGGACATGTTTTACCTGGGCTACTTGAAGACGTACCTCTATTGGTTCGTCAAAGAATATGGTATCAATATGATGGAGCTCTCTCGATCTTTCGACACCCTGTATCTCAGAAGGGATGCATTTTAGGATATCCTTGATAGCATTTTTTCATCTCAAAATGAAGTGAGGAACCTGAAGTCGGTGACCCCATATATATATATATATATATATATATATATATATATATATATATATATATGATAACTAATAAAAAAATTTTTTATGAATGAAAAAGATATGACATTATATAGGTGACCTATAAACTCATACATGTAAAAAAAATCCAATACGTT
Organism: Gonioctena quinquepunctata; assembly: GCA_018342105.1. Classification (NCBI taxonomy): domain Eukaryota; kingdom Metazoa; phylum Arthropoda; class Insecta; order Coleoptera; family Chrysomelidae; genus Gonioctena; species Gonioctena quinquepunctata. The sequence continues at coordinate 325,555 of JAFIRS010000203.1, read as the reverse complement.
AGGTGTATCGTACTCTCTACTTCCTTGCCAATAATCAAGAGCAGAAAGAAGGATTCTCATGGTATGATCTTACTCTGTAATGATTGACACCGACGTAGCAATTCATTATAGGATGAAGTTCATCCAACCAGAGTCAACAGTAATTGACGCAACAAATAGCAATTTGCCACCCGAGAGCATCTGTGTCAAAGCTGGTGTCTGGATAATCGATAGCACTCCAACTATTGGTCAACATATCATCCATGTCAGTGTCAAATTATCATATACATGTTGAAAACGGGAACATTCTCAATGGGAATGAATCACACAAAGTCGTCTCCACATTGTTTAATTACTCCAGAAGTTGGGTATCAAAACTAAACTTTCGATTAAAAAAAAAATTCAAAAGTTGGGGATCAAGTCCGAATTCTTGTTTGGATTATACATGTTCCAGACGTATACACGTCCATCTTCAGTAATTTGGTAAAAAAGTGGTAAACTACTGAAATAAAAATAGTGTACCACAAATATAGCGAGAGATTTGAGGTTACTTACAATGTGGTGGATGAAAATAAGAAAGATTGACTATACAATATTGAGACACATCCTTGTGTTGAAATAGTTCCTTACTCTTTGGATTTGGGATCAGTTTCCCGAGAAAAATACAAGATTAACATAATAAATTTGTTTTCAAGTTGGGACCATTAATGGCGTCAATTTTTAAAACAAAATAAGCGAACTAGACGGCTTTGTTTAAATGACATGATGAAGAAGGAAATGTGGTGACATCTATGATATGGTGTTTAAAATAATTATTGGGGATTAAAGTTTACTGTATAGTTTAAACTTCAGTAGCGATTTCAATATGAGGTCTCTAACATTGTCTAAATCCATTTGTATCCAAATTTTCCGTCGTTTGGTTGACTGACTATGTATCTTTAGACAATGTATGTAGTTAGGTTCGCCGATGTAACTCATGAGAACATAAGTGGAAAGTTCAAAAATTATATCGGAAATTTGTAGATACAATCTTTATTCAGGTTTTTTTTTTCTATTTTTTTATTGCGATTCGATGAGTTGAAGAACGGTATGCAGTGAAAATGAAGTGAAAATGAATTTGGTCATAGTGAGATGTCCAATTTGAATTTTTTATTGTTTGATTAATATGGAAAATTTCACTAATATTTAATCATAGTCCCTTATTGCAAATCTGTAAAGCTTCGAACTTGAATTCGGGGTTGAGAATGTGGTTTGAATTAATGATGTGGTTGGCGACAGAGATGTTGATAATGATTTCTCTATTTTGGCCATGGTTTTTATGTTTCTCAATCATTCTGACATTTTCCTTGATTCTAGTTTGGAAATGTTTCCCAATTTGGCCAATGTAGACACAATTATATTCAGGGGTTGAACAAGAAAGTTCATAAACCCCTGATTTTTCCAATAATGGAAGTTTATCTTCATTGTTGGTTACATTTTTGTGATTCATGGGGATAGAAAAGAGGCGTGTGAAAAGGGCGTTGAAAGAACGAACTTATTGTGTGTCATGAAAAGAATCGTAAGGTTTAATATCATCAGTATGGGTGGGTTTCCTATGAATGGAAAATCCAAATTTGTGGTTGTTTTTTGTGATCAATTAATTCAAGTAAACTAAGGAGTTGTTAGTTTCAATTTCCATAGTAAAATTAATAGCAGGGTTGAGAGAATTAATGTGATTTAAGCTATCGTTCAACATATCTATAGTGGAATGTAATTTTATTGCAGTAAAGGTAAAGTGATAGTTTATTTTCTAAATTGAACAGGAATATTTCGGCCAATAGGGGGGATATATTATATACAGGATGAGTCAGAATAAGACCGACAAACTCCGACTACAGATTTTTTTTTAATTCTAGCTCGATTGATCAAACGGTTCGGCAGTTATCGTGGAATATCACAGACGAACAGACACGCATACAGGCATACTTAACTCTAGAAACAGTCTCAATCGTCTCGGGGGACCTCAAAACAGATATTTCTGTCGATATCCTGATTTTTTCCGCACGATTACATTATTTGACCACGGGGGTATCTATGTATTTTTTCATTTATAACTGAGACTTCAAAAACCAATTTGTATGACCCTTACTCAAATACCAACGGGCCCCCATAAAGATGTTCACCCTCCTATTTCACCCCTTTAGGGGTTGAATTTCTAAAAACATTGAAAATTGTATTTCTTTATTTGTAACAAAGACCTCAAGTACCCTTACCTGAAAACCAACGAAACCCCCTTACAAACTTCCAATAATAATAATAATAATAATAATAATTTGTTTATTTCACTAGTTAAAAAGTACATGACAGCGGATAATTCCATCAGTACAGTAACAAGGAAAACGTCATGTGAAGTTGTCTACATAGAAAATGTTTCTTATTTATATATACAAATTAATTATTTCAGACACATTTACCTATATATTTTGAAGGATTCGAATTAAAAAGTTAAAAACATGTAAGGATGCTAGTCAGAAGGTAACAAAACACTTCAAATCCATAAAATAATAGCACACACACTCAACAGTTGAAATTAGATTTCACAGTAAAAATTGCAAATTCATGGACAGGTTGAAATTTAAAAATTTAAAATTCTAGTAATCAGAGAGTGGCACAAAAGGGAGGAGAAAGCACTTAACCTAAAAATTCCTCGAGGGTGTAGCAATTCTTTTCTATGAGAGCAGCTTTCAGTCTGGATTTGAAAATATTGACATTTGCCGAATTTTTTATCGATTCATCAAGCTTATTATACAGTTTTGGTCCTAGGAAAAGATGGCTTTTTTGGTATATGGTAGTTCGGTGTATGTGGGGTATCAATAAATTTTTGGAGCGGGTCTGGTATTGATGCTGAGTTGCAGCGAAGTTCTGCCCGTTCTTGTACATATACATGCAACAGATAGTATTCGTAGCTCTTTAAAAGTGCTTCTGCATGATTGCCTCCATCCGATGTGGGCCATGATTCTGATAGCATATTTTTGTAACATAAAAACCCTCGCTGCAGATGCTCCTGTGCCCCAGGTGAGTATTCCATACCGTAGATGGCAGTGTACTGTTCCATAGTACAGATTCAACAATACCTGTTTACTACAGTGGTTTGACATAAACCTCATTGCGTAGCAATTTCTACGGAGTTTATCACAAAGGGTTTCTATATGAGGGGTCCAGGTGAGTTTGTAGTCTAGCGTGAGGCCTAGCATCTTTGTTGTTGAGCAAGATTCGATGTGCAACTCCTCGTTCTCAAAAATGCTGAAGTTCTCATGAACATCATTCAGTGAGAACTTCATTAATGTTGTTTTCGAGATATTTAGTGTCGAATGGTTTTTATTTGCCCATGTTACCCGCTCATATATATCCTGAGTTTTTTCTGCCAGAGCTATAGAATTCTTGTCCTTTATGAGGAAATTGGTGTCATCCGCGTATGCAACTACATGTATTCCCATGAGACTATTCAAGAATTTCATCAGGTCATTGGCATATATGAGGAAGAATAAGGGGCCAAGTATTGAGCCTTGAGGAACGCCCTGCTCAATGGTTACTGACTGACTGACTGTTTTTCGAATGACTACTTTCTGGGTCCTGCCCTGTAGATATGACTTCATCAGTTTCAAGGCAGTACCTCTCACGCCATATCGTTCCATTTTTTGGAGTAGAAGGGCGTGATTTACATTATCGAAAGCTCTGGAAAAGTCTATGAACAATCCACAGATGTTTAGTTTGCCATCGAGAGCATTTATGACGTGTTCATGGAAGTCATACAGTGCAGTTTCAGTACTTTTGTTCTGCGAGAAGCCATGCTGGTTTGGAGAAAGCAGTTCATTAGCAGAAAAAAAGGATATCAACTGCTTCGTGATATTCAATTCGAAAATTTTTGAAAAGCTTGGAAGTAAACTTATTCCTCTGTAGTTCTCGTACAGATTAAAATCTCCTTTTTTAAAAATTGGAGTAACAAGTGCAGCTTTTAATTTTTCAGGAAAAATTCCACATTCCAGCGATAGATTCATGATGTATGTCAAGGGTTCACATAGTTAAAAAACACATTTTTTCAAAATATTATTTGAGATTTCGTCATGACCACATGCATTGGAATTCTTCAGAGTTCTTGCAAGGTCTAGAACGTCATGCCCAGTTATAGGGTGCAAAAAAATGGAGTTTTGGCAGATTTTTATGTTATTTTCCAAAAAACTTATATCAATAACTTCTTGCTTGACAGCATCAGAAAAAAATTTGTTGAAGTTGTTAGCCATGTCAATTTCAGGGACACTTTCAACACCTTCATTAATTATAATATTATCGGGATTCTTTACTTTTTTCTGAATTTGATTAAGAGTTTGCCACATAGCTTTTGATTTATTTTTTGAGTTAGCTATTCTATAGTCAATACCCTGTTTGTAAATGTCTTTGAGTTTTTCTCTGTACGTTTGCGTTACTTGCCTACTTATGTCTACATATCTTTCATCAACTCTTGCACAGTCCGAGTATAGAGATACTAGGCCTTTTAATTCTCGAATTTCTGGTGTTACTATGCTTGGGTTGAAATTCTTCATTTGTTTGCGGAAACGTTTCAGCGGAAACGATACTTCAAAATAATGGTGAACTAAATTATGGAACATGTCGTAAGCTTTGTTTGGACAGGTTTCATTGTAGACATTTTCCCATAATTCATTTTCTAGATATAGTTTGAAGTTATTGATATTGTTCTCCGAAAAATCTCTACCGTAACTTGCTGAGCTTTTTTCCAATTTTTCTTTTCTAATAGTTGGAATTCGAATGATTTGGGTGAAGTGATCAGACAGATAGTAGTTTTTGACTGCCACTTCGTAGTCAGTACTGTCCCTAATAATAAAATTATCCAGGCATGTACTTGAGTTAGCAGTTATCCTTGTTGGCTCGTCGATAACATATTTAAAATTGAAAATTCCTAATTGGTCCCGAAAAAGGTTCAGTTCCCTACTGGCAACAGTAAAATTTATGTTAAAATCTCCACCTATGATGATGGTAGTATAGTTTTCACTTACCAGAGTTAGCATCCCCATGAAGTGGCTTAGAAAATATTTTAGACTACCTGATGGAGGTCTATAGATACATACGCATACCGTACTAGTTTTTTGCATTACAACACTCTAGGACTCCTTCTTCGGAGAAGCACTTTAGATCAAGTTCAGTGATTTCTAGCCTACTTTCATTATGTTTGTAAATTGCTACACCCCCGTTTTTCGTCAATCTTCTAGAGAAGTTAGTACACAAGTTAAAATTTTTCAGTTTCATGACCTATATCTGTATGTTATTTTGCCAGTGTTCCGAAATCATTAACAAATCACAAACTAGTTCACTATCTGGTAACATATCTATCTGAAGAATTTGATTGCTAATACATTGAATATTTTGATGACATATGGTTAATTCACCCTCTTCTTTTTCATTTGGCGTACCGTGTTCACTCCGCTTATTTTGCTTAGCTGTATTTTTTCGTTTTATTAGGGTGTCCTTTTTGGAGCAACTTGCGATAGCCGTGGGTATAAAAAAGTGGATTGAGCTTCCTTTCCCTGATTCACTATTGTTTCCTGTAGTTCAGCTGCTAGTGTTTTGGGTAGTTCATGGCGTGTATTGTTATCCAGATGAGTCCTATTGATATCTTGTTCCTGGTTGTATTGGTAGTTAATTTCTGTTGTTGATATTACTTTCCAGATGGCTCTGGATACGTACCACTTTCCTTTTGCCGTTATAGTGTATCCATTTCGATTGTAATTGGATTTTCTCAGAATGTTGTTGCATTCAAGGATGTTAGTATTCAGATTTTTTAAATGTATCGTTTTATTCAATTGTAAATTCTTTGAGTATATGTAGTCAATGCCCAGTTAACCGCCCAATTCACCCCTTCAAGGGTTGAATTTCCAAATTAACACGTATTCCTTTATTTGTAACAAGATTTCAAAAATCCTGAAATACGTTTTTCTTCATATGAAAACAAAAGCCCAAATACCAATTTCCATCGGATATATTCGTACCAAATAAAGTATCAGCAATAATCATGAATTATTCACAAACAAATTAGCAAATTGAAATAGGACTACTAGCGAAACCATATCCGTTACAATCTCATGAAATCGTGGAAAATTATGGTATAAAGTTCCAGCAGGTCCCAGAGCCGATATATGTTCTTTGACAAGTTGGTCGAACAACTTCTGAAATTGCCCAAAGGGGCCGTGGCGGTCGGATATTGTAGTGTTGGGAAGTTTTCGATTCAACTATGCATTACCGCAGGATCGTGTTGTTCAAAGTATTCTTTTGTTCTCATTCGATTAGAAATATCCAGGAATTCCAGGAAACAAAATGTCATACAGTATTTCAGGATTAGAGTTGGGATTGCGATTCTACCCAAGGACTTGTAAAACTTCCATTCCTGATTCTTGATACTTTTTGGAAATAATAACCTAAAATGAAACTAAATGATTCAGGAAATCTATTCAATGGAAGGGCAGTGAAATGATTTGCTCGAAAGCTCCAACACTCAATGCCAGCTCACCTTGACGACGGAGTTTGTAATTAATTTTTTCAACACTATAGGGTATATACGGCACTTCAAACTACTGAATTTCACGAAAAATTCGCGAAGCACATTGAAGCTCCTACTACAAAATGACACAATTAAGGGAAACATTCTCAATTGAATAGAAACATTCTACTGTGAATTGGAAAATCCACGATAAAATGAAGTTATTTTGTGTGAATGTCTAACAGAAAACAACTACTTTCCTGGCTGAAGCCACGCTAGACATTGAACTACATCTGATAGATATTCTGAAAGGACCCTTACTCAACAAAAAAAATCTAAAATTGCAAATTTGCATTTTTATTCAGATAGTTATTTGATTTTCTATTCCAGTCTCAATTAAGAACTCGTATATATGAATGAGGCAAAGAAGAATGTTTTACAAAAGAGAGTACTCACGAGAAATCATTTGTAATAATGATGCAAGAGCGGCATCGCATTCACTAGGTCTTGATCACGTTTTTGTCGACGAATATCTCTTTCACGCTTCCACGATCTGATTTTATGAACATCCTGTTCATATTTTCGAACAAATGCTGCAAAAGATATATTTGAATTCAAATTTCAAATCACTGTATGTAGTTTGTTTGAAGGTTGTAGACGATGTGGTAACTTGATTACTATCGTTTCGGACGTCCATCGTCCTAATGGATTTCACGACGTTTCGAATGCTTGTATCTGCAATCGTCTTCAGGTGAATACTGACGAGTTTAGGTGCTACTTACCAATGTATATGACTGTCGGTGCAATGATGCGTGTAATTCCGCCATGTGCAGTGGTGTGGTGGTGCGTGAAGTTCCGCGCCTCTGCAGTCCGCCAGAAAGAGCAATCAGTGGTTTCCATACGTTCTCGATCTCAACGCTTGGTTGACTAAAGGCGTTATTGGCTTCGATGTAGGCAGCCTCTCCGAACTTTTGTTTGAACCAATGCTCCTCTCTATGTAAAACACTTGCGTCGTTCAATAGAACTCGATGGTGCTCAGTCCAGGCGTGGTCAGCGATTCCCGATTTTGATGTTTCTCCACGTCCTTTTTAATTAAGGTTTGCTCTCCAATGTAGGAATCTCCGCATTCACATGGAATTTCGTTCTTGCCTAAAGTCTTCTACTGATTTCATTTTTGTTGTCAGGTTTGGTCTTGGTCAGGAAACTCCGTAAAGTACTGCCGGATTGGAAGCAGCTCTTGATGCTGAACTTGTTTCCGATCCTTCTGATCTTCTCGGAGACACCTCTGATGTACGGAAGGCAGATCACTGTGCTTTGTTGTTGCTCTTCAGATGTCTTCATTCTCCGGAGCTGTTTCAATACTTCTTCTAGGAGTTTCTTGGGATATCCATTCCGGTGGAGGTCCTCTCTGATGTGGTTTAATTCGGCAGCGACCTCCACGTCGTTGCATATGTGCGTCGCTCTCTCTACCAATGTTCTTACGATCCCTCTCTTCGTCGAACTCGGATGGTTGGAGCTGTAACTGAGGTACTGCCCCGTATGTGTCTCCTTTCTGTAGACGGAGGTGCGGATTTCATTGCCTATTATCTCAACGTTCACATCGAGGAAGGGTAAGGCACTGTTGGTTTCCATTTCGATCGTGAATTTGATCGAATCCCTGATTCTGTTAATTCTTGAGAAGAAATCCTGGAGATGTTTGTCTCCGTGATTCCATATAATGAAGGTGTCATCCACGTACCCCAACCACAGCTTTGGTTTGTACTATGACTCCCTTATAGCCAATTCCTCGAACCACTCCATGTATATGTTGGCGATGATTGGAGAAGGGGAAGATCCCATCGGGAGTCCGTCGACTTGAGAGAAGAATCGGTCCTTTTCCTGGAAATATGAGTTCTGTAGGCAGCACTGCAGTAATTCCAATATTGCTTGGGTAGGAAGGCCAGTCCTCTCGTGCAGCTGGTTATCCTCTTCGAGTTTCCTTTTGATGATACTGAGAGATTCCTCTATAGGGACATTGGTGTAAAGGCTCTCCACGTCGAAGGTGATGAAACGATCTTCTGGTCCAAGTTCAACATCTGTGATGGTGTCAACGAAGTACTTGGAATTCTTGACGTATGAACTGCTATTTCCTTGTAAGGGTTGTAGTATCGGTAGGAGGTATTTCGATAACTTTTAGGTTGGTGAGTTCCGTGATCTGGTGATCGGCCTCAGTGGCATGTCTGGTTTGTGGATCTTCGGAAGCCCGTAGAGATGCGGTGGTTTGCTGTAGTGTGGCGTTAGATGTGATCGTTCGTTCTCTGGAATGAAGTGTTTAAATTTCCTCAGAGTGGTGTAGATCCTCCTTTCTATAGTGGGTGTCGGATCCTTCTTCAAGAGTTTATAGTTCCCTGTATGGAGTAACGACTCTATCTTGTCCTCATATGTTGTGGTGTCCATGATAACCGTAGCGTTCCCTTTATCGGCTGAAAGAATCTTCATGGATGAATCCTTCTGTAGAATTTTTAGGGCCCTCTGTTCCCCTGCAGTGATGTTACTCCGGGGATTTCTCTCCTTCTCGAGTGTTTCTCTCACTTTCCATCTGAACTCTTCTGCCTGGATGGGATTCATTCTGCTGCTGGTTGGCTCTACAGAGCTCACAATGTCCAGGATAGGTATTGTTTTAGGTGCAACTTCAAAGTTCAATCCCTTTTCCAGCAGGGACTCCTCTACTCCTGTAAGTGGTTTAGTTGAGATATTAATAATGGTTTTCTTACCTTTGCTACTGGTTTGTGGAGACCGTGTTCTCCCTGCTATTCGATTCAATTTCTTCTGATGCCTCCTCTCTCAGTAAAGCTCCAACCATCCGAGTTCGACGAAGAAAGGGATCGTGAGAACATCGGTAGAGAGAGCGACGCACTTATGCAACGACGTGGAGTCACTAGATGCCGAATTAAACCACATCAGAGAGGACCTCCACCGGAATGGATATCCCAAGAAACTCCTAGAAGAAGTATTGAAACAACCCCGGAGAACGAAGACATCTGAAGAGCAACAACAAAGCACAGTGATCTGCTTCCGTACATCAGAAAAATTCCACAATCTCTACTATCGATAAAGGAAGAGTGTTGACGTATGAATGGTGTATAAAATATTCAACAATCGTATAGATTCCTCTGGATTATTGTCAAAATATTTTTGGGTATACAAAGCAGAAATTTCCATTCGATGACTAAGAAAATTCGAGTGAAAAAATGTCATAATCTTCAACAATTATTTCAATAATGTGGAAAATCTCAAGATTACATTTTTGATACTTGAAAAAATATGTAAAATGTCTGTTTTGTTATCGTTCAGTAGAATAGTAGATAATTTTCTCTCGCCTCGATGAGTGCGATATAAATTCAATTGACTATTATATAATCTACTTATTTGCTAATCATTATATTACATTAAATGAAGATACTATTGTACTTGATATATTAGACGCATTGATTTGAAGTCTAAATCCATGACTTCCGGTCTTCTCCAGTCGACTATGATTACCAATAGATTTTCAGTCATGGAACATGTGTCGATGATAATACCAACCTGTGAAATCGATATCATAAATATACGTCACTGATTTCCCTTCTGGCGAAACGAAAGTGCAAATAAAAACAAATTCTCCCCAATTTGCTGAAAACTTATAATTGGATGTTCTAAACAAACTCCAATAAGAAAAACTTGGTATTAAATAAAATAATATGCAAATATAAGCGCTCAAAACTACTCTGCCAAAATGAATAATCATCATTTATTCTACTTAGGAGATTCCATTGTCTGGAGTTGTCGGAATTCTGGCTCTCTGTTTTCAGCTTTAATACCTAGTCGGCCGTCCCTTCGAAAGACTTTTATAATTCGAGAGATTATACAGGGTATCACAACTCTTACCCTACAATTATTCCATTTCACACTTTTCCAAATGGAATCGAGTATCAGTAGGAAACTAAGTTTGTTTGGTAAATATCTAGTTACATCACACATGCACTCCGAATATGGGGAAAACACCTTTCTTACGTGTTTTTGCCTCCTGAACACGAATCCGGAAGAAAAATGCGGCGGTCTCAAACCGTTTCAGAGTTACATCGCTTTTTCCGAAATAAATTTCAAGCACCGTTTTCTCGCACAAAACTCACTCAAAATGCCTCCTTCTTTTAACCAGCATAAACAATACACCCTAAATCACTTATTTTCGGCACAACTTTGCACAAAATATCGTCGTTTTTATCGAAAAAGATCCTCCTTCTTACACAGTCGATTCATTTATTACCAACATGAAAAATTAAAAAAGTTAATAAATGTCATCTGTCAAAGGAATTAGAATTGTTCATTTGCAATTGTGTAAGAAGGAGGATTTTGAAGGAGGATTTTTTTTGTGCGTATGAACCCCGCATTTTTCGATATTCAGACAGAAACATAAGAAAAGTGCTTCTCCATATTCGGCATATGATGTAACTAGATATTTACCGTTTGTTTGAAGATTGTAGACATGTGGTATCTTGATTATTCTCGTTTCGGACGTCCATCGTCTCAATGGATTTGAAAGGTTTTCACGACGTTTCGAATGCTTGTATCTGCAATCGTCTTCACGTGAATACTGACAAGCTCAGGTGCTACTTACTTGTTTATATGTCTGTCGGTGCAATGGTGCGTGTAATTTCGCCATGTGCAGTGGTGCGTGTGATTATACGTTCTTGATCTCAACGCTTGGTTGACTAAAGGCGTTATTGGCTTCGATGAAGGCGGTTTTATTGAACTTTTGTTTGAACCAATGCTCCTCTCTATGTAGAACAGTTGCGTCGTCCCATATAATTCCTTGGTACTCAATCACACAATTTCTTGTGCTCGTCCAATCTTACCGGTAACGGCCTCTTTGTCTCTCCAATGTAGGAATCTCCGCATTCATATTCAACTTCATAAACACAATCTAATACTTACTGATTTCATTTCTGTTGTCGGGTTTGGTCTTGGTAAGGAAACTCCGTAAAATACTGCCGGATTGAAAGCAGCTCTTGATGTTGAACTTGTTTCCGATCCTCCTAATCTTCTCGGAGACACCTCTGATGTACGGAAGGCAGATATATGTGCTTTGTTGTTGCTCTTCAGATGTATTCGGTCTCTAGAGTTGTTACATACCACTGAGACCGATCACAAACTCCCGGAACTCACCAACCTACAAGTTATCGAAATACCTCCTACCGATACTACAACCATTATCATCATACGTCAGGAAAGCCAAGCACTTCGTAGACACCATCGAACATGTTGAACTTGGACTAGAAGATCGCTTCAACAGCTTCGACGTGGAGAGCCTTTACACCAATGTCCCTATAGAGGAATCCGTTATAATCATCAAAACGAAACTCGAAGAGGATAACCACCTCCACGAGAGAACTGACCTTCTCATCCAATCAATATTGGAATTACTGCTGTGCTGCCTGCACAACTCCTATTTTCAAGAAAAGGATCGATTCTTCTCTCAAGTCGACGGACTCCCAATGGGATCTTCCTGAGGAATTGGCTATACGGAAGGCAGAATACAAACCAAAGCTGAGGTTGAGGTATGTGGATGACACTTTCATCGTATGGAATCACAGAGATAAACATCTCCAAGATTTCTCCTCAAGAATTAACAGTATCTTGGATTCGATCGAATTCACGATAGAAATGGAAACCAAAAGTGCCTTTCCTCGATGTGAACATTGAGATAATAGGCAATGACATCCGCACCTCTGTCTCTAGAAAAAAGACACAGACGGGACAGTATTTCAACTACAGCTCTAACCTTCCGAGTTCGACAAAGAGAGGGATCGTGGGATCATTGGTAGAAAGAGCGATGCAACGACGAGGAGTCACTAGCTGCCGAATTAAACCACATCAGAGAGAACCTTCACTGTGATGGATACCCCAAGAAACTCCTAGGAGAAGTATTGAAACAACTCCAGAGACCGAAGACATCTGAGGAGCAACAACAAAGCACAGTCATCTTTTTTTTTATTTTATTTTTTTTATTTTGTCTGGGGAGAGGAAATCTCACATAAGACTCTGGTCTTTCCAGAGTGCCGGATTCTTACCGACTAAAACCCCTCCTCCCGTCTACCTCACCACACCGGAATCCACTTTCGCATTTTTTCAGTGTGGTGGGCTGTTTTTGTTCCTTTTAATCATCTCTCCCCTCCTCTTTCTCCTTGGTTTCTATAATTTGTCGGATGGTCTTATACCCTATTTTCCAGCCTTCTTCTGATATCACCAGGCTACTCATCATATTTTCTGCGTTAAATGTCCTTTCCACTCCCCTCATATACTCATCTCTCTCCCGGTGCCATCTAGGACACTCGAAGAGCGTGTGTTCCACGCCATCCACTACCCCGCAGTAAGTACACCTATCTGTCTCCGATCTCTTTCTATCGTAGAGATATTTTCCGAAGCATCCGTGTCTTGAGAGAGCTTGCGTTAGATAATAGTCCACTTCTCCGTGTGGTCTACTCAACCAGGCTGCAATATCCGGTATCAGTTGGTAGGTCCACCGAAAGCACAGTCATCTGCCTTCCGTACATCAGAGGTATCTCCGAAAAGATTGGAAGGATCGGAAACAAGTTCAACATCAAGAAAGTTATTTACGGAGTTTTTTCACCAAGACCAAAGCTGACAACAGAAATGAAATCAGTAAGTATTGTATTTATGAAGTTCCATGTGAATGCGGAGATTCCTACATTGGAGAGAGAAAGGGCCGTTATCGGTAAGATTGGATGAGTACAAGGAATGGACTCAACGCGGAGAAATGTCAAAATCGGGGATTGCTGACCACGCCCGGACTGAGCACCATCGAATTCTATGGGACGGCGGAAGTGTTCTACATAGTGAGGAGCATTGGTTCAAACGAAAGTAGAAAGAGGCGGCTTACATCAAGGCTAATAATGCCTTTAGTCAGCCAAGCGTTGAGATCAAGAACGTATGGAAACCACTAATTGCTCTTTCTGGTGGACTGCAGAGGCAAGAAACTTCACGCACCACCACATCTCGCGAAATCACATGCATGCACATGGCGAAATTACACACCATGGCACCGACAGACATATAAATAAGTAAGTAGCACCTAAGCTTGTCAGTATTCACCTGAAGACAATTGTAGATACAAGCATTCGAAACGTCGCTTCCTAAAAACCTTTCAAATCCATTAAGACGATGGACGTCCAAAACGAGAGTAATCAGGAAATTAAGTGTTTAAAAATCAGTAAAACAACTAAACAGATGATATTCAACACTTACAACTCCCACGACTTTATCTGACAACCCAGTACAAACTGCCTATATGATTGTGAAACCTCTTAAATCCCTTTCACAGTGGCTTTTTTATATCCAAAAGTAGAAACAAATGTATTCAAAAGTTAATAGCAGGGCCTATTGATGAGGGTTATAGTCTCGGGGCATAACGTACTAGTTGAGGTCCAATAAGACAATATTTGGGAGACTTATTTATTCATTATTCTGCATACAGTGAGCGGTTAAATTTTGGAACAAATTCTATTTTTCGCAAGCAATGTGCTTTTTGACAGAAATCCTGAAAGAGGTCGATTTTTGTTTTCAAATGCCGATTTTTTAATGTATGTTCTAAAGAGGTTATGTCACTGGTTTTGACGTGGTGACGTAATCGTTCTTTGTTTTTTTTTATTGAAATGGATGTCTTGTGATACTTCATCTGAAAGGTCTTTCAATACTGCATTCAATGATAATAAATAATTTGATTTCTTTATACAGGGTGAACAGAAATTAATATTATATTCAAATGTTGTATTTTGTTGTCTATTATCTAACTGTAATGAAATTTTAATTTTTGTTCACCCTGTACAAACAAATCAAATTGTTTAGTATCATTGAATGCAGTATTGAAAGACCTTTCAGATGAAGTATCACAAGACGTATATGTCAATTTAAAAAAATTACCGATTACGTCACCACGTCGAAACCAGTGACATAACCTCTTCAGAATATACATTCATAAATCGGCATTTAAAAACAATAATCGACTTCTTTCAGGATTTTTGTCAAAAGTACATTGCTTGTGAAATATGGAATTTGTTCCATAATTCAGCCGCGCACTGTATAAAGAGTATTCTCATTCCTCTGGGAGTGCATTATGATTCTCAGTGGCCCTTTCGGCTCCACGATTGCCGAAAAGCTCTGGAAAAACCGTGCAATCATTACTGTTCTCAACTATCTCAACTAATTCAACATCATTCCAATGTACCACAGTAGATCCTGCATAACAATCATATTTCATCTACATAATTTCTATATATGTCTAGATTATGAATTTTTTGCTGGTTTCCATTCCCATTTCCCATTTCCAATTTCAATTAGGCCTGTTCACGGAAATTGTGAATTCAAGAAATAAACACGGACCCTAACTATGACCGTTGTCACTCGTAAGAAATTTATGAAATATTCCTGTTGCCTCATGTTAGAAGGGTACAGATAATGAAATCACACCAAAAAGTTTCACCAATTTTATACGAATCTAGGAAAACTGGTCTTGAGTTTTGTATTTCGTGCAATTTTTGTTTTATCATCGCAGAGCGCTTTCGACTTATAAGGTGCTTGCACGTCAGTCAAGAACAAGGGCAACCCATAAAATATATACATTCACAAAAGTTAAAATGGTTAAAAATAGTGTGAAAATAAAACTTAAAAATAAACCTTCTGTGTCAACTACCAATTTTTCTCAATTTTCAGTTGGGTAACATAACATAAACCTCACATACAAATGTCAAAGAAGAGTACTAGGAGAGCTTTCTGCGATCGATTGAAGGTTGTGTTGAACGCGGGTCCTCATTTTGAAATCGAGAAAAATCCAGAATGCAAACTCTCAATTGATCCTCAACAAATCCGTCATTGCTGATGTTTGATCAAGAAATAGCAAACAAAGTAAAAAGACTGGTGGTATCTTCAAAATATGGTGGAAAGGCAGAATTAAATGGAAAATGGGGGCAAATGCTAAGAAAATGACACAGGCGAGAAATATTCCTGGAAAAATCAGAAGTTGCAAGGGATAAATCAACAAGGGGCGACTCGGTTGATAGGAGCCCATGGAAAGAATTGAACCATCGAGGGGATAATCCAATAGAGATTTGCTTCGTACGAAGTTCTTTGAATTAACTGAACAAATTCAGAAAACTGAATATATTTACACCGATGGCTCCAAAACGGAACATGGTGCTTCCACTGTGCATGGAGTCACACCTCTTGGCCACTCTACTCGATATGGCAAAGTGTTGAGATACATATATATGTCCTCCAACATGGTTTTTTTTCAGATTCTGTGATTTCTCTGCAGACTATTTCTGATGTTTTTTCCTCAGACACTTCTGTACAGAATATATTAGAAACCATACATTACCTTGAAACCAATGGAAAAGTGGTGAAATTTGCGTGGTGCCCAGGACATGTAGGAATTAGAGGAAACGAAGAAGCAGAGAAAGCCACCGAGAACTCTGAGAGCATGCATAAACTAGCTATTCGCGAAGAAAACATGTTTTTTTTTCGAACAGAAAATAAATACAAAATGGCAGAGAGAGTGGGATAAGGCTGAAGCAAAACTGAAGTCAATCAAATCCGAGATTGGGCCTTGGAGATTCCCTTCTAATCTGCAAGAGAGAAAAAGTAGCAATCACCAGACTACGTATTGGACACACATATCTGACATCATCCTCACTTCTGAGGGGTGAAGGACTACCAGAATGTGGAGTATGTGAAAAACCACCCTCTGTGCAGCACATTTTCAAAGAATGCGTTCTATATGAGGATAGCCGGGTCTTTATGATTCCAAAAAATGTATCCCAAGCTCTCAATGAGTATTGAAGGCGAGGAAAAGGGTTAATGACCATGGCAGTCGGAGCCCAGAAAAAATTATGCCAGCTAGGCACGACTGCATTTGAAGTGGTTATAAGTATCCAACAAATATGCACAACTAACAGAACTCAGTTCGTATACTGATGGCTCCAAAAGAAAGGGCTGGAAGTGGGAGTAACGGTTCTTAGTTTCAGTCACTCGAAAGCCCTAGGTGAAGCCCTAAAAAAATTTCAAATAGGAAACCACGCTATAGAAATTTGGTCAAAGAATGCCTTGAAAAGGGCTCCAGGGGGACAAAGATCTTTCAGACAGACAAGCAGTACTTCAAGCTCTAAAGTCACACACGTGTGAGTCTAGACTGACTAAGGACTGCAAACTCTCCCTAAGACAACTGGCTACCAACAATCAGGTCACTCTGATGGGTACGGGGGGAAAGGGCACAAGGGTATCAAAGGAAATGAGGAAGCAGACAGCCTTGTCAAGAAAGGGGTATTAACTCAATATTCTGTCCCAGAACCCTTGGCAAAGAGAAGCGAAAAGGCTTCTGAGCTCGTCGCCAGTTGGACAAAAAAGACTTGAAACTGGAAACGGGACTACTTACCGGACATTGTCCTCCGAGGTCCTCTGAGACAGTGAACTGTGCCGTTACTGCGAGAACTTCGCTGAAACTGCTTTGCGACTGCCAAGCGCTGTTTTCCAAAATGTTTTTTAACGCTTACTACCATTCTTATTGCTATTACAAAATCGAAGTTCACTAAATGCACTGTTAATTCTTTAAAATACATAAACAAACTAAAAAACACATTTAAATTATTTTTACCATGAACTAAGAACAAATAGATGACGAAATCGTCAGAGATGACGTTACAAGGCCATTGTGACCAATTATTTTAAATGGAACCCTACGGCAAGCGACACCTCTTTCAAAAGGTATCGAAAAAACCTATTCAATGATACTAATTTTGTTTGTGTTTATGGCAGCTTTAATGGTTCATTAATAAACATTAAAATTTAAATTCCATTCATATTAATTACAGATTCAAGAATCAGTAACTACTTGAAGAATTTGCTCGAGGTGACCTCCATTCACTTCCTGACAGTGAAATATCCTATTTTTAAACTCTTCTCGTACTTTTGCAAATGTGTCTGCGGGAACAGCCTCACATTCTGCAACAATACGTTGTTTTAAAACGTCAATATTGTCAGGTTCAGTGCCATAAACCTTCGATTTAAGGTACCCCCACAGAAAAAAATCCAAAGGTGTGAGGTCCGGTGATCGAGCTGGCCATTCCGTTGAACCTCGTCGTCCAATCCATCTACCACGATACTCCCCATCTAAATACCGTCTTACTGCACCGTAATAGTGTGGAGGACCACCATCCTGTTGGAATGTTATTTCCAAATTGCCGAATTCATCTGGATTATCTTCCAAAATTTCAAGGATTAAAGGTTCTATTGGGTGTTGCAACAGCTCCAGCTGAACCTCACCAGTTAAATTAGTATTCAAAAAGAGGCCCAACGATGTGGTTTCTCAGGATACCTGCCCAAACATTCACCTTCTGGGGAAATTGGGTATGTGTTTCACGAAACAGGTGAGGATTTGCGTCACTCCAATACCTCACATTCTGTGTATTTACGTTTCCATTTAGATAGAAAGTACTTTCGTCACTAAAACAAATTGTTTTGACATAGTCTGGCTGTTGGTTAATTTTAGTTTCCTTATTTTCCCAAAATTCTAGTCTTCGGTCTGGGTCGTCGTCTGAGAGTTGATGAACCATTTTTAATTTGTATGGATGAAATTTGGTTTTTTCAACACCCTGTGTACTGTACTTCGACTGACTTCACAGGTAGATGCAACGTGAGTTGTTGAAGAAGTAGGATTAACTATTACTTCTGCCATCAGTATATCAATTTTTTTCTCATCAGAAATTTGTGGTCTGTCAGATCGTTTCGCATCATTAATACTACCCGTTGTTTCAAACTTACGAAGAAGCTAGCTCAAATATGTCCTCGAAACGGGGCGATCAGAAAACCTCTCATTAAAAATGCGTTCTGTTGCATGAATATTTTGTCCAGTTTCACCAAGAATTAGGATCGCTGCTACTTTATCACCTAAAGCACGTAACATTTCGCTTCTTGAAGCACTTAAACGTTCGGCTCACAACAGTTTAACAAATTATTAAACTGTACAAAAATATTAAAAGTACCAAAAGCTGTTAAAAAAGTTAAACGTTCGATCAACAATACACAAATTATTAAATGTACAAAAACTTGGACAATTACAAAAACGTCGAATTAGGGAGACTAACAAAAACGTCAGCTTATTTGACAACTATCCAGAGGCGGAGCTTGAATTTGGAATTTTAGTATTAACTGATTTAATTCATCACAGCTTTGCGTTTTCTAAAAGCGAGTTGCCAAAACTGCCATAAACACAAACAAAATTAGTATCATTGAATAGGTTTTTTCGGTATCTTTTAAAAGAGGTGTCGCTTGCCGTAGGGTTCCATTCAAAATTATTGGTCACAATGGCCTTGTGACGTCATCTTTGACGATTTCGTCATCTATCATCACTGGTAGGGAAGTTTACAACCTTTAATATTCAGTTACCAAATTTCACTTGTTTATGTATAATCGTTCCAAAAATAAGAGGGGGGAGGGGACTTTTGAGAAGCACCTTTTCCATTACGTTTTCACCTATCTCTTGACACTTCTTAAAAAACTGCAAGCGATAATTCACTTTTTTCAACAATTCTCACTGATAAGTTGAGTTCTATAATAGGCTATGTAAAAAGGTCTTTTAAGTATAAATAACCTCAAAACACATGCGTCATAACAATCCTAAAATCATAAGACTACTGCGCGTCCATTCATCAGAAACAGAGGAGAAACGGTAAAACATCTGGAGTTTGCCTTTCTACTAGGTAGAATCCAAAAAGGGGTCCATTTATTCTTGAGAGATGAAAATATTAACTGTGGCAAATCGATGTACGTCGCAAAATCTCAAAATTCAGATCAGTATTTATTATTATAATAATTTATTATAATACGTATTATAATACGTATATTATTATTATTGCTTAGAATGTTGCCGTTTCGATGTGACTTGGACACATCGCTTGCCAAACACGAATTTTTCGGCATGGATAAACACTTCATTTGATTCCGTTTGTTGGCATTTAATTGTGTGGTGTAATTTGCCAGAAATTTGTAATCTTCATCATATGGAATCAACCTAAAAGAAAACATTCGGAGATTTACCCAGAACGCGAGGTTACCAATTGTCCCAGAAGTCATGAAGAAACAAAACTGACAAAAACTGTAGCGGAACAAACTCATCTGCCTGAATGGTTAATGGGTGCCTAAATAATTCCAATGATCATTATTCAGTGTTTTTCTTAATAATAATAATAAGTCTTCATATCCTACAAAAATAGAAAAACAATTATGGGAAAACGCCAAAGATTAGCTGGTGAATGCATCGCGTACAAAGTACGCAGTACACACACCTCTGTATTCACAATTTAGTTTCACTTGTCCCGTCGTCTATCTGACTGTAATCAAATCTTGCAAGTTAAATTTGACCCATTATAAATATTATCAGAAAATTCATAATTTTTGGCCTCAAAAACCCCATTTACCAATTTTCAGTCAAATCGGACCATAAACACAAATCTCGTCCGCCATCTTTAAATAGAAGTGGCGGCTCCAATTTGGCCGATCTCTCTGATTATGATCCGGTACTTTTCTTCGGTATGTGGGGGTTTTCGGGTTCGGAGATTCTAAACTTCCATTCAAAATAAAAAAATTCAAGATGGCGGCTTCAAGATGGCGGACGAGTTTTGTAATAATGGTCCGATTCAATTCCAAATTGGTATGTAGCGGTTTTCGGAGTCGAATATCATTAATTTTTTGTCAAAATTCATAAAATCAAAATGGTGGTTCCAAGATGGCGGGCGATCTCTGTGATTATGGTCCGATTCTATTCAAAATTGGTATGTGGAAGTTTTCGGGGTCGGAGATTTTGAATTTGATCGAAGATTATAGTTATTTGTCACAATTCAAAAATTGAAGATGGCAGCTTCAGGATGGCGGACGAGTTAATCTTTAGATGGTCTCCTCATTGAAGAACTAGATAGCTCAGAACTTACAGAAAAAAAGCCTCATAATGACGATGCATTAACAAAAATGCATAGTTATGGCGTACTTACTAAATGGTACAAAATAAAATAATTAATTAGAAAAACTCTTTAAAGTCAAGCGTCAAATCGAGTCATTTCTAATAGAGCATCGTTATACAAGGTCTCTTACCTGTAAGTTTTGAGCTGAAAGAAATCATGATCTCCGACCCCAAAAACTCCCACACACCAATTTTGAAAAGAATCTGACCATAATCACAGAACTCAATTCAAGATTTTGACAACAAATTCATAATCTCCGAACCTAAGAACCCCCTCATACCAGTTTTGAATGAAATATGACCATAATCAGAAAGTTCGTCCTCCATTTAGGGACCACCATCTTGAATTTTTGAATTTCGACAAAAAATTCAACATCTCTGACCCCGAAAACCCCCGCATACCAATTTTGAATCGAATCGGACCATAATCACAGAACACGCCCTCCATCTTGGAGCCGCCATCTTGAATTTATGAATTTTGACAAAAATTTCATAATTTCCGACCTCCAAAACCCTCACATACCAATTTTGAATCGAATCGGACCATAAACACAAAACTCGTCCACCATCTTAGAGCCGCCATTTTGTTTCCTTCTCTAACAAAAATTCCATAATGTATTATCACCGAAATTATGGATATCTGCCAAATTTCAAATCAATCAGACGACTAGAAGAAGGTTAAAATTATCTTGCAAGATATGACTAACTAACAAGTGAAACTGAATAAAAGCTTGTAGAAAATACTCTGTTAGGAAGAAAATGTATATTATGCTTATAAGCCAAAGTTTATTTGCAAGTTTCAAGAACGAGACTATACATTGCGGTATGACTTCTATACGTGGATCCAAATACAAATACAAGATTAACGTGATTTCCATAGACTCATTCTTTCTGGGGATGAATCCACATTCACAACAAATGGCGTTGTCTCTTCCCAAAATTGTAGGTGGTGGTCGCTTGCTTGTCGCTTTTGTATTCGAACTGTAAACTTTGTGCGACAAGCTTTTGAATCTATAACTCACGGAATAACCCACGTCGCACATCCAAAGCAATTATTTCTTACTTTTTGGCGCATTTGAATAAAAGGTTTTTTTACACGCTTTATATTAGCTTCACTTGTATGTTTGTTTGTAACCGACTCCTTTGGGCGCGATTTTGACCCACTTCCAGACGTCCGAATGATTTGAAATTTGGCAGGTGTACATAATTCCGGTGACAATGCATTAAGAAATTTTTGTGTGGAAAAAAAAATGGCGGCTCCAATATGGCGTACGAGTTTTGTGATTATGATCCGATTCGCTTCAAAATTATCTGATACTATCGATGGGAGCTCTCAATGTGATATAATTTATATGGATTTCTCGAAGGCCTTCGATAGGCTTGATCATGGAATTCTTCTTCACAAACTGTCGAATTTCGGACTCACCCCTAATCTCACATCTTTATTTCAATCCTACCTTCATAATCGTAAGCAGTATGTCAGTTTCCATGGTCAAAAGTCTATTGAAGTCCTCCCCACGTCAGGTGTCCCCCAAGGGTCTAACCTCGGGCCTTTATTTTTCATAATGTTTATCAATGACATTGTAGCTACTCTCTCCGTCGCTCACTTACTGTGTGCCGATGATCTTGAGATATACCATGAAATTAACACCACAGAAGAATGTACTCTTCTCCAAAATAATCTGGATCGCCTCAATCTCTGGTGCATCGAGAATAGCTTATTCCTAAATGTTTCTAAATGCCAGGTTATGTCTTTCACCGCCAGCGGAATCCAATTCTTCACAGTTATAAACTGGACAATGTCGTATTGAAAAGACCCGACACTTTCAAAGATCTAGGAGTAACATTCGACAAAAAACTCTCTTTCGCAAAACATATCGAGCTAGTCACCAAAAAAACTTATAGATCATTAGGATTCATAATCAGGTTTCAAAGATTTTGGAAGAATAGAAAACTCTTCTTCAATTATATTTTACATTTGTTAGATCAAATTCAGAGTATGCATCAATTGTTTGGGCACCATATTATCAGGTATATATATCTAATTTAGAAAATATCCAACGAAAAATTTTTGAAGTATCTATGTTTCAAACTTGATGGCAACTACCCAGACGTAGGTTATCCACATGAACAATTAATTTCTAGATTTTCAATCGATTCACTTGAATCTCGTCGAAATAGGTCACATGTTATATTCCTTTTCAACCTTATTCACAACAATTTGGACTGCATCTGCATTTTGGATATATTGAAGTTTCATATTCCTAGACTCACATCTCGGAGAAACATTACTTTCTACCTTCCACTTTGTCACACCAATGTTAAATTGAATGCACCTGTTTATAAGATGTGCAATACATATAATGAGATGAATGAAACCATCGACATTTTTTGTTGCAGTGTGGCCTCCATAAAAAAACTGGACTGTTCTGTTTTTGTCCAATGATTTATATTAATGTATATAGCTAATAGTTCATACTGTATATTCCTATTCTGTAATTGGATCTTGTATCTGTTGAATAGTGTAATGGAAAAAAAAATAGTATCTGATGGTTTTCGTTGTCGGAGATTATGATTATTCTGTCAAAATTGGAAAATTCAAGATGGCGGCTCCAAAATAGTGGACGAGTTTTGTGTTTATGGTCTGATTCTATTCAAAATTGGTATGTGGGGGTTTTTGGGGTCGAATATTATGATTCTTTTGTGATAATTGGAAAATTCAAGATGGCGGCTTTAAAATGGCGGCCGAGTTTTGTGATTATGGTCTGATTCTAAAAATTCAAAATTGGTATGTGGGGGTTTTTGGGGTCGAATATTATGATTCTTTTGTGATAATTGGAAAATTCAAGATGGCGGCTTTAAAATGGCGCCGAGTTTTGTGATTATGGTCTGATTCCATTCAAAATTGTATGTGGGGGTTTTTGGGGTCGAATATTATGATTCTTTTGTAAAAATTGAAAAACTCAAGATGGCGGCTTTGAAATGGCGGCCGAGTTTTGTGATTATGGTCTGATTCTATTCAAAATTGGTATGTGGGGGTTTTTGGGGTCGAGATTATGATTACCTAATTTGATAAGATTATTCCATTTCTTAATTTGCAAAAAAATTATAAAAATAACAGTTTAAAAAAACACGCTTTTATAAATAAATCACACTAAAAAGTAGGAAATAAATAATAGTTTAAAAAAACTAAAAAACACGCTTCCATAGAAAACCAGGCTAAAATGATAGAAAATAATAAAGAAATATATTTTATTTTTTTAAAAGCGTGGGGTGCATGTTATTAATAATTATATAGTACATTACACATCTAGGGCAGTAAAGTAAGAAATGTCTCAGATCACAGGTAATTGTTGGCTGAGGCGATACCATGCACCCCACGATTTTTTTTAAATAAAATAGATTTTTTTCTTATTTTCTATTTTTTCAGTTTGGTTTTCTATAAAAGCGTGTTTTTTAGTTTTTTTAAACTATTATTTATTTATTAATTATTTTTACTCTTATTCTCCAACGTTCGTACATGTTGGTGATGAATGGCCTATTATTCTCGTCAAATCAAGACAATAATCGGTTGAAAAATCGTGTTACAGTGAATCCCTCTCTCCTTAGTATTTCGTATCAGTACAGTATAATTTTATAAATAAAAGGTTGTTCTTTTTCGGTTTCATCAATACATTTTCGGAATAAGCAAATAGGATTGGGTCACCTTGTACAGCCACTTCTCTAATTAGAGTTGTCAACTCCGGTTGGAACACCTGAACAGAGCTCCGTGAAGTTGGAGACACGAACTGAAATTATAGGCATAAATCTTGCGAGTGACAACAGATGTTCCGTTTCCATAATGCCAGTTTGTTTTGTCAATTTCAGAGCTCGCTCCGTTTGATTGTTATGAAAGGAAAGCGGGTCATTCTTTGTTGGCCGAGATTATTGAAGTTTATTTGTTCATTTCGACTCGAAAATTGTCACAAAAGCGGTCGCGTGAAGTGGTAAATTCACTTCTCAAGTCAGTCTATCAATTGTGTGGCTTTTCTCTCCATCCTATATTCTCCTCCAGTATAATCGGAAAACTTTCAAGGATGTTGAACTAGAAAAGACTGGGGTTGATGGCATCATTTATTTGTCCCCAGAACTTTCAAATACATAATCGAAAATAAACGGTTTATGTAACTCGTGTATACCAGACCAAATAATATTTCAGAAGTTCTGATCCATGAACAAAGTTATAGTGTTTCACAAGTGAACATTCATCAATATATTAGTATCACAAACCTAGAATAGATCAGTAAGTGGACCAAATATTCGAATTGAGAAAAGTTACGAATATCAGAAAGAAAGTCACTTGCGTTTTGGAATATCCCAGCAAACATGAATGAGCGGTAAACTGCGGTAAGATGTCGGCAGCGGCACACCGATGTCGGTAAATAATTGGAATGATATCAGTTTTGCCGCTTTGACTGAACATACGCATATTTATCATGGATGTTTCGAATTTAGCCAGAAATTACCCGTTAAAGATTTGCGATAATCGCGCCGATGTCGTTTTGACACAGTCCTTGGCATTACGCGCCGCACCGCTGCGATCTCTGTAGTGAAACTGCAACATTGGCATCACTGGATATCACGTTAGCAGTTGGCCCTACTGCTGATTTCGTGTAGAATGTCAAATCGGGTATTTTCTATTTTGTCTGGTCATTGTGATATATGGTCATGAAAAATAATCACACGGGCGAGAAATTTTTCAGATTTGTTTGTTGTCATTTTATCTATTCGGTGAAATATTTTCCCAGGCTAGTTCAAAATGCAACATGTGCGAACTATGGATGAGTATCTTGGAAACCATTTGAGATACAATAAAAATGGTTGAAATGGAGAAAAAGTTGTCTGTTTAGGTAAATGGGAACAATCTGGCTCTACAGTTTCAGAAATCCTCTACAATTAGTGGCTTCAGAGAGTGGAAACAGTGAATTGTATATATCTAGTCCTTGAATCAGTCGATTCTGAATGTTTGGTGAATTCATCATGTACAATAATGACATATCTTCATTGAAGTTTCATTGTTTTCGAAGATATAATGCTAGATTGTTTTTAGGCGCTTATATGGGCCATTTTGTTTTCATTGAAACCGTCTTTATGCTCATTGCCTTCCAAGATACCCATACTTTCATGTACTGCATTTCGAATTGGACGTCCCTGTATGTTTGCATAGATCATTAATAAATAAATAAATTTATTGAATCCTTTTTGAGCGTACAAAAAAATGATATAGGATACGTCAGACAACAAGTAATTCACAAATATTCTGTGCATACAACAGTTCCACAAAGTAAATATACAAATACATCATGTGATTGATTAAAATAATACATAGAAATACATAGGAATATAACAGCACCACCAAATGAATATACAAATACACATCATTGATTGAAATACTCATCAGTACTATAGAAACAACCGTTGATCAAGAATTCTTTGAGTTTCATTTTGAAATTATTTTCCCTGTTTAGGTTTTTTATATCTTCAGGTAAGTGATTATAAAATGTTGCCCCCTTATAGGATGGACAGTTTTCATACAGACAAGTTGACTGTTTCTGAAGCCTCATCAATTCACCGTTCCTGGTGGGATATGAATGAAAATCACAATTTCGATTGTAACTATGTATTTGTTTTTTGAAAAGTAGAATACATTTGTAAATATAAATGCAAGGTACGCACATTACTTTATTTCCAATAAAGTGTTGCCTACAAGATTCTCTGTATTCTATCCTATATATTAGCCTCATTACCCTCTTCTGCGAGACGAATATTTTGTTAATTTTTGTGGAGCAGCCCCAAACAGCAATATTATAAGAAATATGGGAATAAACAATAGCAAAGTAAACATTCAAAAGTTGGGCTTTGTTGAAATTAGATTTCAATTGTCTAATTGCATAGTACCCACTGTTAACTTTCTTGCTTACATGATTAATACCTGACTCCCAGGTCATGTTACCATCGATGTAAGTACCCAGGAATTTGGTGTTATCTGATGATTTAATTATTCATCGTCCACTCTAACCTGAAAGTTATCAATTTTTTTATTTGTCTTTGAATAAAACTGCATCAGAACAGACTTTTTTTCATTCACTACTAAAGAATTTCTATAACACCAGTTTTTGAACTCGTAACTCAAGGTATTCAGTTTTTCTTCGAGTTCCTCTGGATTATCAGCATTCGCTGCGATTGTTGTATCGTCTGCATACAGAACTACATGATCTGTGCTTATGTGATTGGGCATATCATTAATGAACAGAAGAAAAATTAGAGGACCCAATATAGAACCTTGCGGTACCCCAAGATCAATGTTGTACTGCTGCGACTGAAAATTGTCAATTTTAACATACATCTTTCTTAGAGTCAGGTATGACCTTAGCCATGAGAGAAAGTTACCCCTGAAGCCAAGTGATTCAAGTTTTTTGCATATGATATCTGGGTCAATAATGTCGAATGCTTTTGATAAGTCAAAGAAAAGTGCAGCGACATATTTTCCTTTGTCAATATGTCCTATGACTCACATAGATACACTTGAAAAGTTGTAAAATGCACCTTCCGTTGACCTACCTGGGCAAAAACCATGTTGATATTTAGATATTATATCGAATTGATCTAGGAACGCCAGTATTTTCACATAGACAGATCTTTCGATTATCTTACCTAGCACTGTTGGGACTGTTACGGGCCTATAATTTTCGATAGATGTCGAGTCACCTTTTTTTAAAATCGGTGTTACCGATCCAATTCTCAGTTTGTCTGGGAACTCACCAGTTTCAATTGAAAGATTTATCAAAAATGCTAATGGTTCGCAGATTGAATCTCTAATGTTCGTTATTATTTTTGTTGATATGCAGTCTACTCCCATAGAGTTTGTGTTCTTGAGGTTAGAAATGATTTCCAGTACATCACTAGGATGAACTGGAGTAAAATGAAAAGTATGATCTACATGCATAGTGGTGTAGTCATTGAACGATGTTGACTCAAAGTTTGCATTTATTGTGCTCTTCGCTATGATAGAAAAGTATGAACCAAAAGCGTTTGCAATTTTGTTTTGATCATTTACAAGATTGTCGTCTAGTAACAATTCTAGATTTATATTTTGTATTCCTCTTCCAGTTTTATTCTTGACTATGTTCCAGATTTTTTTTGCTTCTGATGTTGGCTCATGTTTGCAAGAGCACCCTGATTGAATGCATACTTTGCTTCAGGTATTTTTTTCCTATAGTTTTTTGAGGACATCATAATTTTTTTTGTATTCTAAGTCATCTACATTTCTTGATATCCAAAAAAGATTTTTTAAAGTGTTTCCCATAAGAATGATATCTTCAGAAACCCACAGTTTTTTGCCGAGCTGTGATTAACGATTTTTTGTACAATTGGGCAAGTCAATTCTATCCAATATGTAAGGATTTGCAAAAACATTCCGTAGGCATATTGGATATTATGAACACCCTGAGAGACATAGTGGGAATTCTATTTGAAAGGCAGTCTTGGAGTTTAGCAAGATTCTCAGTACATGTGTTCATGAAACTTATTTTTTGTCGAGTATTAATTTTATTTTTTTCTACTGTAAGATCAGTTGATTCTATGGAAAGGCATAAATGGTCGGCGAGGTTAACATTGATGACATTTTCGACATTGACAGTTTGAGAGATATTTGTTAAAAAGTAGTCTATTTTTGAGATGCTAGTATTTCCATTTAAGTGCGTGAAGATTCTCGTCGGTTCCATGTTTTTGAAACCTAGTTGTTACATAGTTTCGTAACAGATCATCCAATAATGTTTCATCATTTGATTTACATGAATAATTAATATTTAGGTCGCCACAGAGTATAATATTCTTGAATTTTTTTTCGCAGTAATCAAGACCAATGCAAAGTCTATCTAAAAAGGTTTCAACACTACCATTTGGTGGCCTGTATAAAGTTATCAGGCAGTATTTTTCACCATTCGCGTCGAAAGAAATGGCACAAGTTTCATACTCTAATTCTACAGACATATTATCTAATACAGACTCATTTTTGAATACCAGTTCAGTTTTTGTTAGTATCAATACGCCACCATGAATATGGTTTCGTCTCGTAAAGAAGGATGTTAGTTTATAGCCATCGAAATGGATGGTTTTTATATTCAAATTGTTGCACCAAGTCTCTGATATGCAAAAAACGTCTGGCTTCTCGTCAATTAAAATCACCTCAATTTGGTTAGTCTTATTCAAAATACATTGTGAATTAACGTGCATGATTTTTAAACCTTTTTTTGATGCATCCACTGTGCTGGAAAGTGGATCAGAAATCTCCCGAAGCCGATTGGGGGTTTCGAAAGGGCTTACGAAACTGAAACCTCTTTATGATTACTTTTTCCAGCCAATGATTAGGTTCATATAAAGTACCGAGGAGTGCCATGTCCGTCCTAGGATACCCGCAATCGCACCATAATCTGTACCATGCAATATCAGTTCATCTGAACTCTGTCTACCCGCTGAAGTCCCGCTATGTAATAAAGCGTGTGGTAGTCTGGAGGCCTACTGATGGCCGTCGCTAATGTTGTCTCTCGGCTGTTTTTAAAGTGCCTCTAGAGGCCCACGCATAACATGTTTGCTGGGATTAGCCCCAATAACAAATATATAAATTCGCTAGAGATAATACAAATCCGACTACCACGCATAACTTTATACTGGGTTATCCGAATCAGATTATTTTTTTTCTGTATATGGTATGCTCCAAAGTTGGCCCCATTTAAATTTGAAAAAATTACACCCCTAAGGGTAGAAAATGATTTATTGATTTTATACCTGTGAACCGATTCTGTTGAAACTTGCAACACATATGTACTGATGACACTACAACATATTGGAGGCCTGGTGTTAATTTGATGATGGAGACAGGAGACGGTCGAGGAATCTCCTCAACGGTTCACAGCAGCTACCTCGTGTTTGGGGTGATCTGTACAATATATAGTTACATTTCCTGACTAACTGAAAGTGAAAGTGAAATAGTTTTGAAATCAGAGTCATGGAAATTAGTATTTGGGCTCTTCTTCACGAATGAAGATAAGTGTGTTTCAGGTTCTTCGAAAATTCAACCCTAAAGGGGTAAAATAGGGGTTGAGAGTCTGTATAGTTAGTTTAAAGTTAGGATCATGAAAATTGGTGTTTGGAGGTCTTTGTTACTGATAAAAAATATGTGGTCCGGAGTTTTTGGGAATTCAACCCCTAAAAGGGTGAAATGTGGGTTAAATTGGGATTGGAAGTTTGTTTAGGAATTCCGTTAGTTTTCAGGTTGGGGTCATAATTTTTTTTTTAAAAAAACAAATATGTATTTAAGTGTTTTCAGAAATTTAACCCCTAGAGGGGTGAAATGGGAGTTGAAAGTTTGTTTGGGGGTTCCGTTAGTTTTCAAGTTAGGGTCTTGAAAATTAGTATTTGAGGTCTTTGTAAGAGTTAAAGAAATACATGTTTGTGTTTTTATGAATGCAAACCCAAGAGGGGTGAAAGATGTGTAAGGGTTCCGTTAGTTTTGAAGTTATGGTCATTAAACTTTTATTTTAGGTCTTTGTTACAATTAAAGGAATTTGTGTTCCAGTATTTTTTGAAATTCCGTCCCTCAAGGGATGGGTGAATTTGTAATAGTCATCACAAAAAATACAAAGTTCAATGTGGACTAAATCGCTGGTACCAGCTAGTTATAGTATATAACAGTTAATAGTTGAAGTAAGGTGTGGGTAAGTGAAGCCTGCCATATGCAAAAGGGTCTAAGTTCAAACTCGGAAATATGTCAACAGTCCATTGACATATTTAAGACAAGATTGAGGCTTGATCGATCCATCCAGACCTCATTTTCACTTTTTAACGTTCATGGCCAAATGTGGCACTCAGACCCTTTTGCAAATGGCACGCTTCAAGTAGGTATTTTAAAAGTAATCCGAAGTGAGTAGATAGCAATTAGTAGATTACACCCAGAAAATTTTGAAAAAAAATTAAACCAACAAAAAAGGAACTGAAAAGCAAAAAATAAAAATAATCTTTTTAGTCTTAATAACTGAGCTCCTTAACTAATGTAAGTAACTAATTTGGAGTCGGCGCCAAACAATCAATCAACTAAGATCATTAAAGTACTTTGAAGAAATGATCAACACAAAATAACATAAAAATTCAAACTGAAATATCCAGCGAAAAATAATAGCATTCCAAAAATGTGCTCTCCGCACGATCACTTGCAACGACATGTGCCCTCATGTGTGTGCCCGTAGCTGTCTCGCTGATACTCACTTCGGGAACGTGTCATAGTCTGTATATAGAGCTTGGAAAAAATAATGAATTGAAAGCATATATTAATTGGGAAAGATCACACTTTAAACTATGAAAGAATCCAGTACTTATATATTAATTCATATTACGGGAAAGTAATACCATTCAAATAAGTATTCAAAATCAGTGAACCTCAATATTATGAAAATAACAACGACAGATCTGTGCTGGGGACAAAAATATAATTATATACTCAACGTGGGAAGAAATGAACTATACCAAGGGAGATTAAAAATAAACCAACAAAGAAAATCTTAAATAAATATGAAGTTCAGTAACCTAAGATTCCATAGGCACAATAGATTACCTATTTATATTCTACTCTAAATAAAGACACAGCTGCATCATAGCAAGAGAGACAGTGTTATTATATTTAAAAATAAAACAAAGACAACTTGGTAAATGATATTATAATCGGTTATAGAAATGCCTTCCAGGGGAAACACGAAAATATATAAGCCGTTTTTTAACAATGACATTCATTCCATTCGGGTATTCCTTTTGATTCACTATGTAACGTATGATGCCTTACGGCATCTTCATTTGAGTTAATTTGATTAGACCATGATCAGTCAGATAGATGAAAAATGTCAATAGTATTTCAAGTTATATTCAGATACAAACAAGTTCAATATGTACCAGTTATTAGGACTCACACTGATGAGTTTGTTTACCAGTGTATAAGAAGAAAAACAACTTCAACATCGTAGCTACAAAGAAAACGAGTCGATCTACATACACTGATATGTAGTTAGAGGGATTCATCTTAATTTCATCAGCAAGCAACAGCAGTGAATAAATAAATAATTGCTTTACCGGATTTTCAAAGATTAAATTATAAAACACTCAATTAAAATATTTGCCAAATAAATTACCAGTAATGAACCAAGAACCGTTTTTAGTGAAGTGATCTTCGGACCAAGAGTATACCGGGTGTCCCAGATTTTTTCATACAGTCAATATCTCAGTTATGCTGCTTAGAATTTTTTTTTATGCACTCATATCAAACACGTATGACTTTGAAGCTGTTGTGTCAAAGTCAACTTTTGTCAAACTACCCCTGAGAAACCACCCCCAACTTTTCAAGTAGCACCCTATGATTTTCTTTGAATTGTGAACTGCAGTCAATCCTAACTTCAACGATGTATCATACTTGATATTTTGACAGATGTCAAAGTGTCAGAATAAGCGATTTTGGGCAATAATGTACAAAATTCCATAACAGAGAATTTATTGATAACAAAAATTATAAAAGCTGCTCAAAAGTCTACCATCATTATTCATGCATGCTTCGAATCGCCTTATCAGTTCTCTCGTACAAGATTTCCCAATCATTTCCTCCGTTACTGTGGTGCAGGCGTGTACAATCTTCTCTTGTAAGTCGTTCAAGTCTATTGGTCTAGTTTCGTACACGATTGTCTTCAAATACCCCCACAAGAAAAAATCTAACGGTGTCAGATCTGGCGAACGTGCAGGCCACCTG
Source organism: Gonioctena quinquepunctata (assembly GCA_018342105.1). Lineage (NCBI taxonomy): Eukaryota > Metazoa > Arthropoda > Insecta > Coleoptera > Chrysomelidae > Gonioctena > Gonioctena quinquepunctata. The sequence continues at coordinate 293,176 of JAFIRS010000203.1, read as the reverse complement.
ATAGGACCTCTGTTTCCTATCCATCTATCTGGAAAATATTGATCGAGGTATTCGGTTACAATGTGGTGATCATGTGGTGGAGCACCATCTTGTTGCCACCACATAAGTTATCTTCCTTGTTGAGGAATAACATGTAGCAATCTCTGAAGTTCATTTTGTAAGAATTCCAGATATTTAGGCCCAGTCAGAGTGTGTTGATAAAAATAAGGGCCTATCAAACGTCCATTGAACAACGCACACCATACATTCACACCCCACATGGTTTGGAAATTTGTTTCTCGCACCCAATGAGGATTTTCACCAAAAATTGATAACATATCAACATACTCACTTGGAGTGAATGTGAAAGGCATTTTCTTGATTGGAATATCAAACTGACTAAAAGACGCGTGCAAGAACAACTGTCAAATAACGAAAATAACAAAAGAAATAATCTACAACATTGACAGTTTTTATTACTCGATTCGAATGAAGTACTCTGTGAGCCAAAAATGTATACCTACCATAAATTATTTATTATCAAATGCTGTTGACAGCGAAGTTGCTAAGTTTGCGGGTTTGACTCTGTCAAAATATCAAGTGTGATACATAGTTATTGAAGTTAGAATTGATGACACTTCACAAGTCATAAAAACAATGTGTAGGGTGCCACTTGAATAATTGAGGTTGGGGGTAGTTTCTCAGGGGTACTTTGACAAAAGTTGACTTTGGCATAACTCCTCCAAAATCATATGGATTTGACATAAGTGTAGTTTTTTAAAGAATATTCCTCAGAAGTATAACTGAGATATTGACTGTATGAAGTGATCTGTGGGGGTATTTGAAGAAAATCGTGTATGAACTATACCAATCGACTTGGACGACTTACAAGAGAAGATTGTACACGACTGCACCACAGTAACGGAAGAAATTATTTTAAGCATCATGAATAATAATGATGGTAGACATTTTGAGCAGCTTCAATAATTTTTGTTATCAATAAATTCTCTGTTGTGGAATTTTGTACATTATTGTTCAAAATCGCTTATTCTGACACTTTGACATCTGTCAAAATATCAAGTGTGATACATCGTTGAAGTTAGATTGACTGCAGTTCACAATTCAAAAAAAAAATTATAGGGTGCTACTTGAAAAGTTGAGGTTGGGGTGGTTTCTCAGGGGTAGTTTGACAAAAGTTGACTTTGACACAACAGCTTCAAAGTCATACGGGTTTGATATAAGTGCATATAAAAAAAAAATCTAAGCAGCATGATATTGGCTGTATGAAAAAATCTGGGACACCCGGTATATAGGGTGAGACTGTATATTTTTTCTCTTTGATGGTATTGTGTACCAGGTTTTATATAATGAACATTTTTCCACATTCATACTCTACATTCCCTAAAGTGTAAATCAACTAGTCTGATAAATATTTCTTCATTTCATTAGATTTTGATAGGTTGCTTGTTCTGAAAAGATATTATCTATGATTAATGCTATTCACTGCTTATCAATGAAAAATTTGATATTATGTTTCCAAGTCCAGTAGAATATTAAAGTTTGTTGTTTAAAGAAGAAAAATAATTAGAATGATAATTATTTCAACCCTGGTGTTTAAATTTGTGTACTTTGATACATACAAAATTACGAATTATACTGATAAAGCGCAAAAAGAAGTTATTGAAATATATTGCTACAATTGACTATGAACTAATATTGAAAGGGATTATTGCTTCGAAATTATAGAACATTTGTAAGTGATATGATATTGATTTTTGCTATGGTTTTATTAACATTTTCATACCCATATTTTCTGGTGATATTATATGTAATGGTTCTATAAGAGTTATCAATTTATGGATTTGTGTAATTTTTTTGAGAATTTATCCTAATCATATCTTTTGAATTTGCAACTTATTATTATTACATTTTTTTGGACAACTTGAGATATGACCGAGTACATAGGTTAGAACGAACCTCAATCATATACAGAGTGAATTACTTGAACAGACCGTTCTTCAAGTAACCCCAGTTGTTAGCTTTTAGCTTCACAACCCTCCGTATAGAACCTCTGAAGACTTTTTAAGACACGCTTTCGTACTGTGAAATGGTGTGAAAAAGATTTGGTATCGATTAGAGTGAACCAAAATAATACAAGTATAATCCTCATCATCATCATTAAGCGGTATTTGTAAAATCCTTATTATTTGGGTTTTCTAAAGTGTTCTTTTATAAAAGTAAATATGAGGTTTGAAAAATAATTGGCTAATCAGAGGTATGGTTTTCAAATAAATAACACCCTGTATAGGTCATAACAAACGCGCTGCCGCCACGCACCTCTGCCATCATTTCAAGCTTTACGTAATTAATTTGCTTGTTTGTTTGTTTGGCGCCGACTCAAAATTAGTTACTTACATTAGTTAAGGAGCTTAGTTATTAAGACTGAAAAGGTTCATTTTATTTTTTAACCGACGAAACCAAAAAGGAGGAGGTTCTCTAGTCGACGCGTATATTTAATTTTTTTTAATATTTTTTATGTATGATCACGCATAACTTTCTACTGAGACGTCCGATTCCAATCATTCCTCCTTCAGTGGATAGGGTGTACTTCGAAGTTGGTCCCATTTGAATTTGGAAGATGGAATCTGTCCCTAAGGGTAGCAAAATGAAGGATATTGATCACTCACCCTCTGAATTCTGGTCCGTTAACCGATTCTATCAGCTATAACTTTGTACTGGGATCTTCGATTTGGATGATTCTCCTTTCAATAGATGTGGAATACCTCATAGTTGATCATATTTGGATTTCAAATGGAATTATCCACCCTTACGGGTAGAAAAATAGGGGATAATTGATTTTTCACTTGTGAACATTGGCACACATATGTAGTTGACATGACAGATCGCTAGTCACATTATGACAATAAATATATTCTATGAGAGGATGGCATGATATATAAAGTAATGAACTAAACTAACCAGAACAAAAAAAATAATTTATATTACAACAAATAGTAAAAGTAGATAATACTATTATTTAACTGGTAATAGTTAAGTGAGGTGGGTAAATATTTTGGAAGTAATCAAAAAACAAGTAGGTAGTAATTAGTAGATTTCAGCCACAAAAAATTTAAAAATAAAAACTTTTTAACAAAAAATTAAACCGACGAAATACGGAACTGAAAAATGAAAAATTAAATAAACCTTCTTAGTCTCAATAACTGAGCTCCTGAACTAATGTAAGTTACTAATTCTGAGTCGGCGCCAAACGAACAATCAACAAAGACCATTAAATTACATCAAAAAAATTATCAGAATGTCACCCGCATTTTACGCCTTCCCTAATTAATTTGCTTGTTTGTTTGGCGCCGACTCAAAATTAGTTACTTACATTAGTTTAGGAGCTCAGTTACTGAGACTAGAAGTTTATTTTATTTTTTACTTTTCAGTTCCGTATTTCGTCGGTTTAATTTTCTGTTAAAAAGTTTTTATTTTTAAATTTTTTATGGCTAAAATATAGTAATTACTACATACTTCAACTATTACCAGTTAAATAATATGATTATCTACTTTTACTATTTGTTGTAATATAAATTATTTTTGTTGTTCTGGTTAGTTTAATTTATTACTTTATGTATCATTCCATCCTCTCATAGAATATAATGGTTTTGACGGATGTGGAACAGAAATAGTGTCAGTAGCGATCTGTCATTGTCAACTACGTATGTGTGTGCCAATGTTCATAAGTGAAAAATCAATTATCCCCTATTTTTCCACCCGTAAGGGTATATAATTCCATTCGAAATCTAAATGTTAGGTATACCCTATCTATTAAAAAAAGAATCATCCAAATCGAAGAACCCAGTACAAAGTTATCCTGATAGAATGGTTAACGGACCAGAATTCAGAGGGTGAGTGATCAATATCCTTCATGTTGCTACCCTTAGGGGTGGATGTCATCTTTTAAATCAAAATGGGACCACCTTCGAAGTACACCCTATCCAGTGAAGAGAGAATTATCGGAATCGGACGCCTCAATAAAAAGTTATGCGTGATCATATATAAAAAAAATTATGGAAAAAAAATATACTGGTCGACTAGAGACCCTCCTCCTTTTTGGTTTCGTCTGTTAATTGCTTTTCGGTTTCTTTTTCCGTCGGTTTAATTTTTTGTTAAAAAGTTTTTATCCATATTCAACTAACCAGCTTTGTATAGTTTGAGATAATTTTTTTCCTACCTTCTTGTTCCGTATTTCAAGCTCAAACAGGAATTCTGAACAATTTTAATTTTTTGTTTGAACTGGTTGGTTAAATTTGGCCAATAAACGCAGTCAGCATAATTGAAAGTTGACAAATTGAGAACAATAACGCATACCAAAGACGAATAAGCTCGCTGATTGTATGATACGATGATCAGGATAATTATCATTGAATACTTGACACACCTGAGCTTGTGTCCGACACCGGTCTCCATAGCCAATCATCATCAATATTTCAATTCTTTGAGTTTCTCTTAAACGAACATTTTCAGAAATGTAAATACACATTGACAATACTTTGGCAATACTTTGACAATGAAATAATAACAGCAGGACCGTTTTGCTAAGAAACAAAAAACACAGATGAAAAGGTAGATATGGACAAACGTAACAAAAATGTATCTACCAGGGTCATATCATAAGTAGTGCGTGCTTTTAACATTCAATTGATTTCTTCCTCATGTATCATTCCATGAAATTAAACGAATCGAATGCAGAGAAATATACTCTTTCAAATGAAACTTCCTAATACGAGGGTTGCAAAAAAATCCATGACGTCACCCAAAAGAATTATATGTTAAATCGTGCACGTTTGAATATTGAAATTGTAGTGTCTGAACGATTTTTCTCTTCTGACCCTGTGAAGACATCAGGGAATGTATCCCAACCTTCACGCGCTCACTGTATAAAATATATCTGAAAATCAAAAAGTTCAATATAATCGGTTTGAAAAGTTTTCTCTCGTACATTTTCACTGAAATACAATTAATCACTTATGCTGATCATGTCCTGAAAGCGTATATCCGAGAAAATTGTTTTTCTCCTTCCCACCAATAACCACCCTATTAAAGAGGCCGAGAAGTTCGTTCCGTGCAACAAGCTATAACTTATTAGCCCATGCCATTTCCTGTCATCTCCTCTGGCCGCCTCAAAACGTATTGCCCTCTGGAGATAACAAGTTATTATCTTTTTGACCTCCATCATCCCCTTTAAAAACTTATGTAATCTATGTTGCCGTCCATATTGGGGTTGGAGATTAATACAGTGGATTTATTTCGACTGCCGGGGATTAAATTCAGAAGGAATTCGAATCACTGTTGATTTAGGAAAAGAACGTGGGAGTAATGGGATCAATTTTTATAGTAGGAAACGAAATGAAATTATGACGAAAATTGAAAAATATGGGGGACACGTTAGCTATGAGTTATGTATATTGAAACACGTTAAAGAGTTCATTTGTTGATGAAAACATATTTAATCAACTACAGGTATGCATAGATTGGAGTTGTCCAGAGAATTCTTCCTTCAAACGAGGGAACGATGACCCTAGGAACCTGTATCTTTAAACGCAATGAAATTAAACATAAGCTGGGAGTCCTCAAAATCCCATCTATGAGTTTGCAGGGTTCTATATTCGACTATGTTGACATATACAGTGCTTCTCAAAAAAAAAATTTTAATGTTTACTGATGAGCCATTAAAACTGCCATAAACATAAACAAAATTAGTATAATTGAATACGTTTTTTCGATACCTTTTAAAAGAGGTGTCGCTTGCCGTAGGGTTCCTTTCAAAATTATTGGTCACAATGGCCTTGTGACGTCATCTTTGATGATTTCGTCATCTATCATCACTAGTAGAGAAGTTTACAACCTTTAATATTCAGTTTCCAAATTTCACTAGTTTATGTATAATCGTTCCAAAAATAAGAGGGGGGAAGGGGACTTTTGAGAAGCACTGTACATATGAAATTTTTTGCTCCATATTCCGAGTACGAAATTATCGGATGCAAGTTAAAAAAAACTGTTTATTATACAATGGGATAAGTGGTGTATATACTAGAGTGAATATGATTATAGTTTTTAAAATAAAAATCTTTTTTTTTCTAAAATAATTCTAACCTAACCTAACCTAAATGTTTTATAGGGCAAACTAAACGATAACTAAAAACCAGAATATATCAACAAAATATGACTGCTATGAAAAGAATAGAAATAAAAAAAAAGCAGCACTTGCTGCTCATTATTTTGAAACATCGTGCAATTTTGATTTCGATTCGGTATACATTTTTGAAAAAGAGAATCGTTCAAAGAGATTATTGTGGGAAATCAATCTCCATGATAATTGCGTAAACCAAGAAAGTGATACGCAAAATCTGACAGAAATATAAACGTATATTCTGGAAAGGTTCAGCAGAAAAGCAAATTTCTGAATAATACTAGATAAAAGATTTGTTTTGTTTTTTATCTAGGTAGCGCATGGATATTCCAGGTTGGAAGTTCAGTTGTTTATTGACCATGCACTGTTGTGTTTCATTTCATTTTAACATGTCTGTATTCGTTTATATACATGTTTGAAGTTTTTAATCTGTAATTTGTGCCGATGTGTTCTTTATTTTTATCGACAGGAGTATCGATTACTCAACAGTTTTCTGGAGTTGAATCTCAGATCAATAAATCCATAAACAGGAAAAACTATGTTCTAAAGGTGGGTCGTAGATATGTTCTATATTTATATCTATACGCAAATATTGTCATTTCAGCTTTGAAAAAGGAATAAAATAATTCCGAAACGTTAGCGAAAACAAATTTGTTTTACTCCCAGGTCCTGTGATTTTCTTCTATACGTCGAAAAATGCAACTCTAATCACTTCTCATTGATATCGCAAAAAATTATTTCAATCTACAGTGATTGTGATTGTTTTAAACTTTCGATCCAAAATAAAAACCGAAGAATTCCCATTCCATTAATTTCAAAGATTTGAAATATGATGAGGTTTCTGTTAAAAACTTGACAATGCATTCATAATTATTTTGATTCAAAGGCTCTCTGTAATTATTATTTGCTATTCTCAAAAATTTAACTGTAGCTGCAAAATCTTTAAATTATTGGATACGTATAGTTTCATTTGAAAATTCTTTAGCATGTTTACTATCAGTATTTATGGCAGAGACTTGGTATAAACAGAACACGAAAAATTAAACAGATCCAGTGAGTTTGAGTGAGGCGAGTAGATATCTACATCGGTATGAATAAGATTTTTTGAATCGATGCGGCCGATACTTGATGAAAATCCATATTCAAGCAAACAAAAGACTCTCTTCACTAAAGTGAGTATCTTTTGTTTGGTATATGAATAAGATGCCTGACGACAATGGTGAGTTTGTTTTTCCATTGTATATTTGTCTGTATGTAAGGCAATACAAATCCAGTATGTAAGGCAATCAAAATCCAGTTTTTAACTTACCTCGAAACCCATCGAAATTATCCAAAGAAGTTTGAGAATATATTTCTGATAAAATTGAAAATGATTATTATTCTCAAACAAAATATAGTTTTTCTAATAAAAATTAATATAGTGTAAAACGGCTTCAATACAAAAATATCTTACTGTACTGGGTTTGACATCATTCTTCAAATGTAACGCAAAAGGTGATTTTTCTGAATCGTATGCCTCTTTAGTGGAGTGTAAGTTACAAACATGAGAGTGTGTGAAAATGTTTTCCTTTTCAAGATTTAATACAACTCTCCACTGCTCTCGCTTTTTTTTCATTTTTGGGAAAACTAAAATATTAGTTATTTAAACATTTCAATTAATTTTAAAAACACATTTTAAAATTTCAATCATATATTGATATTTTTTGGACCAAAATTAACCAAAAATTCGGACACAAAATTAACCAAAAATTCGTTTTAGATAATACCCAAATATTAGATCTCAGTAGACCAAACAGTATATTATTCATTCAAAAACATGTTCGGCTATCCTTGAGTTTTCAAAAGTGATAAAACTATGGACAATGTTGCCAAACCTAATTTCACTAGTGTGTCATCTGCAAAGTATTTTCACGTTAAAAAGAGAATGTCGTCATTTTTTGGTAAGTTTGTATATCCAACAAAACAAAGTTGTATTTTCCAATGAAATAGAATAGTAGAATGTAATTTTAAGAGTTGCGTACTCTGTTAGACATTGCCGAATAGTCAACAAAATAATCGTCTGACAGCTGTGACTTTTGTTGTTCAGTTCGTGTATCATTTTTCGTTTGAAACTGTACTGTTTTCTGTAAAAAAAAAGTTCTTATCAGAACTAACCCAATTCTTTCAATGAAACCTGTTTACCAGATATTGATATGAACACGCCTAAAGCATTATCAAAACAATATCAACAAATAATAGCGTCTTTAATAGACTTCTTTGAGAGATAACGTCAACATATTTTCACATTTTCTTCTAGTAACTGCTGTAAGTTAAAGTAATTACAACTATTTTCAACATCTTAAGTAAAAATATACAAGAAACATATTCAAATGGTAGGTCAAGTGTCTAAAATGATGGTTTGTGTGTGATCATCATTTTGTTTTTGATTTCAGAGGGTGAGACCCTCTACTGTCTACTATAAGCCATATTGCGACTAAGTTTAATAGAGGAGAAATATTCGGCAGTCCATCGAAAAAGCAAAGACGGGTTAAACCAGTGGTAGATATCGATGGTTTCGAACAAGCTGCAATTTGAAATGTGATCTATGATATGTACAAAAACAGCTGGTATTTCATATCGATTTATTCATTATGCAACATTTAATAACAATAATATCAGAAAAACTTCAAAAGTAAAGTGGAAAAACGTGATCTTTTCAAACGTTGTACAATATACTCATTGAAAATTCTGATAAAAAATAGTTTTACATAGAAAAGATGATGCTCATCATGGTTTGACGAAATTGCTCAATGTCGTAAGTGAACGTATACAATTTTTATATGAGTACATGAAACTTAAGGGAAAGGGTTTACGTCTGTTTGTATTATTGGATGAAACTTCGAAGATGTCACCAATGGGTATTCCAGGGAAGATTTCAATGTAAAGATTGTGAAAAAGACTGAAACTACTGGTGCAAGGTAGAGACAAGTACATAATAAAACCAAAATTCAGTACTCCATTTTTTTAAGAGATATTGTACTTATTTGAGATGCCGACTTGAGTTTTTGTTCGAAAACAAAGAATTGTGATTACCATGAAGAAATGAATCAGCTATTCAGAAATGTGAAATAGCCTCCAATAATACTTATAGATAATGGAAGTTATCACAGCACTGTGGTTAATAATACCATCAAAAGAGGCTGATTTCCAAAAATGCTTTCCTGAAACCAGAATTGTTGGATTCCGAAGTGAATGTATTTCAAGCTCAATTCATAAATGATATATTCATTTTGCACTTCAGCTGAAAAATCACTGGCTTCATGGAAATAAGTTTCAAACAAAGCTACACCTGATGTATGGGCTGAAACCAGCGCCTTATCATCACGACATTTTCAAAATATATTCCATGGATTCTACAGCTTGTGAAAAGTCAGTTTTCTTTCTTTTTTTTGAATTTTCTAAAACTTGAAAAAAAACATTTAAAGTCGCAAAATTCAAATCGCTTCTTTCTAGAGAATTTGCAAAATGTTGTGACGTAATCTCCCGATCAACCAATACCACAGTTGACAGATCCAATCAATTTTGCAACGTTGCCGTGTTTTCAAGTCTTAGGCCACGCCTCCATAACGAGAATAAATGATTGGCTTTCTCTTTATCAGAAATCGTTTTGATGAACCACAATGATTCATAATATCAAAAATAAAAAGGTTTATGTGCACTGGAAAATCGACAATATATTGTTTTATGATAGATTGAATGTTTTTACACCCTTCAAATCCGCCAACGTCGCTTGACAGTGCGAATAGTGTTCTAGTTATGTCATTTATAGTTTAGGAAATTTGGCAACATAGCCGTTTAATGTCAAAATCAACCCGGTCACGCCTATTGGCTGCTCAATCGTTTACATCACGAAGAGCGCCAATATTAGTGTGGATTCATGCAGCACAAAATAACAATTATCAAATAAGAAATAACATTTAGCAATATAAGTTGAACTCTATAGTTTTCAATGACTATTTTCATACACACAAATAACAAGTATAATTTAAGAAATAACATGTAGAAGTTGGCCAACTTTTATCTTTTTACATTATTTTAACGAAATTTTCTTCTAGTGCGCAACTAGTACGCAGATGACGGCGTATTGGTCAAACCGATGATGAAAATAACCTCACTTTTCCTAATATTTGAGGTATTGTTTTTGTTTCATTTTGTTCATTGGACATTTTGAATTTTCACTTGTTTCTTATTATCGAGGGGACATGGAATTTCGAAAAAGTGGGATTTCCTAATTCCAATGCCTCGGATCCCCGTCTTGTGCGCATGCTTACTTTTTATTTCTTAATTGTTATTTTGAGTGCATGAATGCTACATTTTAATTCTTGTTAATTGATAATTGTTATTTGTTATTTCTTATTCGATAATTATTATTTTGTGCTGCATGAATCCACACTTAGATGCTTCAGAATTTGCTGATTTTCTAAAACTAATGGGAGCTGCTGTAATTGAAATTTGACTCATTTATACATGCATATTCAAAGCGATAATAATTTCTATTGTAATGATGATCAATTGTAATTTGAGAAAAATGTCTTGAATACAATATGTCATTTTTTATTACGACTGCTATAAAAAAATTACACTGATTGTATTTCAACCATGTGAGTCAGTAAATTAGGTTCATAGCTCTCACTAATTGACATTTGAACATTTCAGTAAAAAAAACATGTTTATCATAATGACAAGTGACCAGTGCATATGTATACCCTGTTTTCCACTATGTGTGAAAAAGATTAGGTTAGATCACCCACATTACATCGAGTGGTGCCTTATTGCCGATATAGCGAAGAAAGCCACGTTCTATATCGAAAGAGGTAGAGCCTCATAGCCGATATAGCGTAGAAAGCCACGTTCTACAGGGCCCCAAAACGGGGACCAACTCTAGTGGGTGAGTCTAACCTATTTTACATCTAGCAGAAAACAAATAATGAAATTCCTTAACACCCCAAAATTCAAGATGACACCAGCGAATACTAGTAAAATATTGTTTTTGATGTAGCTCTACTGATTCTAATCCTCACAAAAACTGTTCAATATAGTATGCAAAAAACTTTAGGATATTCGAAATATTGCAGATATCGGCAACGTTGTTATCTGTCATCTAGACTAAGATGCCTAAAAACCCTGGTGTATTCACTGATTCGATTTTGTTTAGAATTTTTGGGGGACAACAAATGAAAAACGTTAAATTATGCTTAAAACTTCATTAGTAGATGGCGCGGTTAAGGAATGTTTGTTGTTTGTGTCACGCAAAATGTCAACCATTGAAATTATCTTTTTCTGTCAACATTACTTCATGCAAAAAATTGTGAATTCATCGTTTACAAAGTATAGTTCTACGAACAAGATCCCGCTCAGAACAGTTGGCGCGAAAATGAGATGAAATTCTCGAAACTACAATGTTTACATCTGCCTTGTCAAAAATCAGATTTTTCTTAAAGTCTACTTGGCGATTTTTTCAAAGTGATTTCTTCTCAAATGGCCTTTTTGGGATCATGGAAACTTCCACGAAGGAATGAGAAAAGGTAGGAGAGTGGACTGATGTCTCTAGATGATGAATTAACTTGAAAATTGAGGGGATTGGAAAATGCCCCGATGACATTGTTCCATTAAACTTTCCGATACAAACTATTACCAAGCCATTCACTGCCCATCTCTGACGGACTATCACCTCTACAACAACCTTCTGATATGAACAAAATCAGAGAGTTCATTGTAGATATCATAAAATATGTTGATGAAGTTGATGAAATCGATGTGCGACAGTCTAGGCTGCTTCCAGCTATCTTAGAATGACTTCTCAGGAAAAAATAATTTAAATGCTTCTCTTTTATTTTTCAGTAACACCCCGCATGAGATATTCGGAGAAGAAGGGCGATCTAAACCAAGCAGTTGTTCAGAAGAACAAGGCCCACTCCCAAGATCGATAAGGCTAATGACTATGATTAGGATAATGATCACTTTCTTCTAATAAACACATGAATTTCACAAGTCAGCGTAGACTTTTCATTTTTTTTTTTTTTTTTTTTATGTTCTGGTTCCCACGAAAAGGGATATTCTGTAATGTTCAGAGAACATCGTGGGAACCAAGGGAAAGAAGGTAGGAGTTGGTGTTCTTCTTAAATTTCTGGAGGTTGTATGCCTCGGGGAACACCTCCCTAGGCAATGAGTTCCAAAGCCTCGCTATTCGTTGGATGAACGAGTCTTTGGAAAGTGATGTTCTGCAGGTCTCCAAAGTGACCACGAAGGGGTGTGATGACTGAACTTGACGGGTTAGTCTCGAAGAGACTGCCAAAGCAGGAACGATTGTTGATATTTCAGAAGAGCATCGCCCATGAAAATATCTATAAAATAGAGACAAATCGCCAACTTTTCTACGGTGTTCCAGACAAGTGAGCGAGTTCGTAAGCGAGGCATCACCGACGAGACGAATTGCCCTTTTTTGGACAGAATCCAATAGCCTCAGGATATGTTTAGGTGCTGCGCTCCAAATATGGGAACAGTATTCCAGGTCGGATCTGTGCCTTATAGATCATAAGCAGCTGAGTGGGGGTGAAATAGCTCTTGGCACGAAACAAAAAACCAAGTTTTTGGGATGCACTTTTGGCAATGGACCTCACGTGATTTTCCCAGGAAAGGTTATTGCTGATAGTAATACCAAGCATTGATATGGATGACTTCAGTGGTATGGTTACTCCTGACAAAGTTATGTTAGGCACAGTGAGATCGGCTTTTCTAGAGAAAAGACATGCTTGTGTTTTGTTTGCATTGAATTCTACCAAGTTATTAGATCCCCACTCGAGAATTGTTGCTAAGTCCATATTTATATTATTAACATTTTTTCCTCGTTCATTTCTGGTTTCACGGGCTGATATAGGGGCCCTGGAAGAGAAAGCGGTATGGAGGGTACTATCATCGGCAAAGCTGTGTACTGGACATGAAGTTGCTTTCAACAGGTCGTTGATGTGAAGTAGAAATAGTGTTGGTGCGAGAATAGATCCTTGCGGAACACCAGCATTTATGAGTAGAGTGTCGGATGAAACTCCATCGACCACTACATGGAGAGACCTGTTTGAGAGAAAACTAGCAAGCAGAGAACACAGCTGAGGGGGCAAGCCATAAGACGGAAGCTTGGCGAGGAGTCCCTGGTGCCAAACTCGATCGAACGCCTTGGAGATATCTAATGCCACAGCTAAAGTTTCTCCATACTTTTCAATAGATAGATGCCATATATGTGAGACGTAAGCGAGCAGGTCACCAGTTGATCTCTGATGGCGGAAGCCATATTGCCTATCGTTGACAATTCCTTAGTCTTCCAGATATTTCATGAGCTCGATGTTGATGGCTTTTTCCATGACCTTTGAAATAATAGATAGCAGTGCGATAGGTCTGTAGTTGCTAGGTAGGGCCTTTTTGCCTTTTTTAGGGACTGGCTGTACTCTTGCAATTTTCCAATTGGACGGAAATACCCCCAAATTGTAAGAGTGGTTGAACAACTTGCAAAGAACAGGTGTTAGTTCGGGGGCACATTTCTTGAGAACAATCGGCGGGATTCCGTCAGATCCACAGGCTTTGTTGGTGTTGAGACCCAGCAAAATCTTTCTGATAGTACGTTGGCGAAAGGTGATCTCGGGCATGTGACTGTCAATAGGTGTAATGTTCGGGGGTTGTTTTCCCGATGAATCCAGAGTGGAATTTCCAGCAAATAGGTGCGCAAAGATATTGGCTTTTTCCTGGGCAGTCGTTGCTAGTGTTCCATCTTCTTTGGTTAGAGGAGGAAATGAGCTGGAAGTGAAGTTTCTTCCCACAGCTTTGACGAAAGACCAAAATGAACGGGATCCGTTAGGACATTCAGCAAGTTTTGACCTCATTTTGGCATTGTGGGCATCTTTTGAGCATTCTATTGTCTCTTCTTCTATGAAGATATCTTGATTTTGGCTAGTGAATTCCGAACCGTCACTGAGGGTCCCATGGCTCTTTGGAAGAAAATATCCACTTTATTTAGAATTTTCCAATACTTTTAGTCCCAAGATTGTCATCTCATAGAAAAAAATTCATACAAAATATGTATAATATAAAAAATAAATATAAAAGTAATAATAAAATTATTTGACTTGCTAGTTACTAGATACATATTACAATCACAAGTTGAAAAAAATTATTACAATGGGCAAAGGTAGTTCAGAGAAGATTCAAATTAATTTATACATACACGAGTCATTTTACTAGTAGTGGAGTAATATTAGATTTTAGCTTCAGAAAGTTAGGGGTCTGTGGGAACTTTTTACTGTACATTAGTGATGATGTAAGGAACAACAAAAAGTAACCAACCGTAAAGTGTGTGCTTAATTCATTATTTATCGAATAGGTTGCAAAATTACATTGTTTATTGAATATCTTTAAAAATATATAAATAAAAAAAACTGAAACCGCCATTCGAAAGAATGGAAGATTTTATATGAAAAAGGTATATAAATATTTTATTTTTTTTGAAAACTGTAAGCTGTACTTATTTTTTTTTCTAACGTACGAAAACGTGAGGTAGCGACACTGAAGTGCATCTCTTGAGGATCACGTAGCCACGAGCACGCTTCACCCAATTTGTTAAAACTTTTGATCTAATTGGTAAAATTAAGCTAACAAAAATTTTAATGGAAGAAGGAAAAAGTAGCAAACAAGATGTCTTGTTTTCAAATGTAAAAAAAAATAGGAATAGTACATATATGAAGTTACGTCAAAGTAGAATTTTCTATAAAATAAATTAAAGATCTGCCATTCTTTAAATTTTCAAGATGAACGTCTGAAATTTGTACAGTTTAATCCCAAAATGACACTTGAGAAGGTGTGCAAATGAAAAAGAATCATAAAATTTCATTTAAAAAAATACAGTCGTCAAAATATTGAATAATTTAAAAAAATTAATGAAAGAATTTTTAGGACATGCTTCAAAAACCAAAAACTCTAGTTCAAAATTGATATCAAGATTTTCCAATAGTACTTTCTGAAGCTTGTAATTTGTATTTCAAGAAGGTTTGATTGGTTTCATTAAAAAAATTGAATTAATAATAAAATTTCGACAAAAATAAATAAATGTTGCTCCAAAATCCGTGAAATTTTTTGTTAAATAAAATTTAATAACGTTTATATAGAAAAAAAATAAGTTCACCTAACCAACATATATTTATATTATGACCTCAAACAAGGTATACGTATAATGTTTTTTTCTTTTTTACTATAAGTGTAAATTGTATCAAATACGAAAATATTATGTTTTTTAGTAAATTAAATTGTTCATTTTAGAATGGAAATATAAGTTCATCTTCTGATGTACTTTATATTGGATCGAAAATATCATATTTGAATGTAGAGAGAGATTGAACATCAGAGAACACTTGATTGGTAAGTTTAGTGCTCACCTGACGCTCTACGTATACTAGTGGAGTAATATTAGATTTTAGCTGTTAGAAGTTGGGGGATGATGGTAACTTATTACTGTACATTAGTGATGCTGTTGGGAACAACATATAAAGAGTTACCAACCGTAAAATGTGTGCTTGATTAATTATTTAACAAATAAGTTGCCAAATTACATTGATTATTAAAAATAATTAATAAATAATGGTGCCACTCGCAAAAATGGAAAGTTTTACATCAAAAAGGCAAATAAAATTTCTCTTTAAAATAAAAACTCCAAGCTGCAGAATTTTTTTGCTAACGTGCGAAAAAAATGTGATGCAGCCACTCTGAAATGCATCGCTGGAGGAGCGCTTTACACTAAATTTGTTATAACTTTTGATCTAATTGATTGAATTGGCATAACAAAAATTTAACTGAAAGAAGGAAAATGCAGCTAACAAGGAGTCATGTTTTTAAAAGTGGAAAAATATGTATGGGAATAGTACGTAAATAAAATTACGTCAAAGCAGAATTCTGTCTAAAATCTCATATTTTTTTTATTTCCAAGATAAACATCCGAAATTTTCCCAGATTACTCTCAAAATGACAAATAAAGAAGGACAATTTAAAAAAAAATTAACATTTATTTCGATAAATACAGAGCTCAAAATATTGCATAATTTAACAAAATTACAAATTTGAATTTTGAGGCCATGCTTCAGAAACCCCAGTTTAAAATGTGATATTGAAACTTATATATGGGATATAACGAAATTTGTTGAGTGGATGCTACATTTTTCAACCGAATGAAACAAAAATACTTCTCATGAATACCTCGGCTAATTTGAAAATGGTCAATAGTCTCAAAATGGCAGCTGTTGGATTTACAAAAATTCGCAATAGTTCATTTCTATACCCAATATTGGCAAACTATAAGTTGTTTGATAGAGCTTATTTAGCTCCACAACTTTTACCCGAAAATTTTTTCTGCGAGATGTACACATACATGAAAATAGGTAGCTGTAAATTATTATTCAGGAATTCTACCTTCACGACTGGCCACGACATCGTTTTTTCAATGTCATATTCTGGTTCAGCGACCTCAAAAACCCCTATAACATCAATTTGGGTAAAATTTGCCTAACAAAATTGTTTTTCATTGTTTAAACAATAAGCAGCGCATGAATATAAGTTTATAACTTTTTTCTGCAAGCGATTTCTAAGTTATATCAGAAGGTTTGAGAAAAATCCATGGAGTCCTCCAGGATTCCAAAATAATGTTTTACTCCGCTATATGAAGGTAATTTGAGTTCTTGCGATAAGATAGTCTTGTTGTCTGCCAAAATAGTGAACACCTCTTATTAATTTGTCCAAAAGCTGAGAGGTTCTTTCACTCAGATAGGATTCGAACCAATTGAAGCTTCGTCCTCAGAAGCTGTAGAGATGAAGCGTATGTAACAGTCAAAAGCTTTAGATATGTCGCAAAACACTTCCTTCAGACTAGAATATAGATTTTTCAGAAAGCGAAAGAGATTGCATCTCCCGTACATTTATTGGTTTGAAAGCTGAATGAAGAAATGTAATTCACAGCACTTCATAAAATCATTATCCGCTCCATCATAAGATTTTTATCATGAGCAAACAGGGACAGAAATACATAAGTACCAACTCGGTGGAGCCGTATCAATAGAAAATTAACCATACAAAATAAATTAGTACGGTTCATAATTAGAATTATTTCGGAACACCTCTCGAAAATTCTATATAACACTAACATAAGTACATGGAATAGTTTGTTCTAAAATATGTTACATCGATCGATCAATCTCAAAATATTTCATAACGAATTGACATAACCTTGAAGCGACAAAAGCACAATCACAGAACGGATCAGATCAGAGACACAAATCACAAAAACACCCTGTGTGGTCTGTAATTGCAGTTTACTGAATTATGACAAGAAACGACGTCGGCGCCATCTGAAACTCTAGATAACTCCCTTCATCAAGTGGGCTGGTGTCCCCCAGTTTGTCCCAATATTTTACAGGTATAAGTGGATACACCATGGTTTTTAGATATCTTAATCTAGACATCATCCTCTTAACATAAAAATACTATACGTAATGGTAGTAGTGCTTAGTGATGTAACGAGTATTCGTTTTGCAATCGCATTCGCGAATATTCGCAAATTTCAGGACATTCGGATTCGCAAAATTCATGCCAATATTTTGGGAATGCGTAAAAAAGTCCATATTTCACTAGAAACTGATATACTCATGTTAAACAATCACTAATCACGCTCTAACCTCAGAATTAACTTATTTCGGTCTACGCTCTGTCGATAGGTAAGCAAACAACCATCGGCTTTTTTCGGATCAGCTCTGCAATTCTTGAAATAAAATGCAGACGGTGACAAATGTGTGCGTGCGATACGCCCGGTAAGCCAGCTGTCAAATTTCAGCCATTGATAAATGGCGCCAGATTTAAAAACTGGAAATTCGTATTCCCGAATATCAGCGACAGATACTCGTATTGGCGAATGCTTAAAAAATTATATTCGTTACATCACTAGTAGTGCGCATAGCAATTCCTATAATGATCGAAGTGGCAACACAAATGACAATCTGATGTCTCGTCGCTTCCTAGTTTTTTTTCGGGTGACATAATCAATTGTATTGAATAACTAGCTTTCTTTCCTAATTTTTCCGATAAGCCCCATAGATATTCATTAACTCACTGATTTGAGTTAGAACTGGAAATTTTGTGACGTAAATTGAACATGAAATAATTGAAGATTCATTTATGTATGGCATTCGAGGTACGTAGTCAACAGAGTGCTTGCACCTCCGACTCCTGCGTAGCATTACATTCCTTTCTTGTATGGAAACGTCGAGTCAAGAAGAAGAAGATAGTGAAAAGTGGAAAGATCGATTGAATTGAATGATGGCGGAATCTTGGCATCTCGCACTAGGCCGTGCTTCACGAAGAATCTCGAGATCGGCTATTCTCTGGACGGTAGGATCGCTTAACATCTATCCAATGACTGATCAGATCTATCGGCAATGGGAAAATTATAGTCGAATTCTTCTCGGCTGATATGTTGTTCAAAGTTTGTAGATACCTCAACTAAAAAGAGAAAGGAAATATCAATAATATGTTTATGAATGAACCAATATAATTATCAGTTGAAGAGATCTATATTAATTCCTTTTATCCATTCTGCGAGTCACTTAAGTTGAGAGAGTTATTCAATGAAACATGTGATTTGCTAATAGAAACTCACAGCTACAACACATCTACTATTGTAATGAATAGATCTTCAGTGAACTATTAATAGACCAATCAATAGAGATTTTCAGCTCTTTTGGTTCTGCGACAAAAATACTACCAGGAAACTGACTGTACCATTTAACGAAAGACTATAATTGCCTAATTTGTTATAAAAAATCATCGTGTTTTTTTTTTCGTTTTTCACTGGTAACATGACATGACATTGCCCTCAGTTTAGTAAACTCTCAATTTCTGCTTTTCGCAGATGATCTGAAATTGCCTTGAACTACAGAGTGATATCAATCACCTCGTTCATTGGTGCAACGGAATGGATCTGAATCTTAATGAATGCTTCTTCATAAACTTCAACAGAAGTCGGACATCCATAATGATCTCCCTGAAAGCACGTAAGATGCTAGGTTACATTAAGAGAGTATTCAGAGACCTCTCAATCATCTCCTTTAAGGTTCTTTACTGCGCTTTTGTCCGTTCAAACATGGAATACGCGTCTGTAGTATTTAAGAACCCTTACTATCAGAGTTATATAAACATGTTGGAAACTGTTCAACATAAATTTTTAATATCTTCTGCATACAAACTAGGAATTCAGGGGAACAACTATGACTATGATTACGCAGCCATATGTTCTTTTTTTAAAATAACTACTCCAAAGAACAGGAGAATAGCAACCGACTTATGTTTTCTGTTCAAGTTGCTAGGAGGTGATGTTTGTTCTCTAGATCTCCTATCTCATATTGAGTTTAAAACTGATAATTCTGGCACTAGATCTAATGATACCTTTCATATCAAACATCATTACAGTAACTACGGACTCTACAGCCCTCTATCAAGAATGGTAAGGAATGCGAATGAAGTAGATTTGAACTACTTCGGCATACCATTCTCTACTTTCAGACGTGACCTAAAAAACAAACACTTGGCTCAATAATACTAGATGAACGTATGGGACTTACTGCTTATCATAAAAAGATTATAATTTGCTGAGTAGTGGATGTATATTTTTTTCCTTCTTTTATACGTATGACCACAATAAGGGCATCAATGATGTTCTACAAAGTGAAAGTTTTTTGTGGATATACAGTATCGGAAACAATTCATCTGGGGTATAGACAGAAATATACACGAGCAAGAAGGAACGCAATGATATGATAATACCACATAAACAAGAGAGACGCACTGCTGTGCGCCCCTCCTGTTACCCCACCCGACGCATTAACTGACCACGTGGCAATGCGACACAGCGCACAGCTCGACTCATTCTTGCCGAGCCGTGGTTGCGAAAACAAAAGACCGTGACAATCATTACCTTTTGAAACATGCCGCCTATTTACACAACCGCAGAGAAAGTACAATAGATTCGGCTATTGTTTGGCCCAAAATGGTGGTTTGTTCGAACATTTAATAAAATAATTCCGTACACAAAATATACAATTCGATTTGTCTAGTACGACTTGATCGGATTATTAGTAACGGAAAAAAACGATAAAACCTAAAAAATCTGCACTTTTTTTTATTCATAACATTGTAATTTTTTAAGTTGTAGCGCCGGCTCTCTGCAAAATAGTAGTGATTGATATTTACTTTATGAGTATAAAACTCAGGCGCTGGCGGATCATTAGTTCTTGCATAATTGCAATTTGAATTTTTCACGGCACTTTATTGGAGCAAGCCTGGATGCGTCATAGGTGGTCCGATTCCAATTTTGCAAAAAGATATTGCAAGTACTATAAAACGTTCATTCTCATTTTGTGTTATAAGGCTACGAAATAGGTGAGAAATACTTGTGAACATGATCGAAAACGGGCGAGCGTGTGAAAGCGGTTAAGTAGTGGGGTAGGGCAGCAGACGCAGAGAAGTGTAGGTATATACCGGGTGTCAACGAATCTATTAGACAAGTCATTACTTCTAGAATATAGGTGTATCAAAATGATATTTAGAATATTAGGTGTATCAAAATGATATTTTGTATATGTGAATGGTATGTGAAAAGGAGAGTTTTCGCATACTTTCCACTTTCCGGTCACTTCCGGTTTCACCGGAAATGTCTCCGGTTTTTAATTTTTAAAAGGAACACCCTATATATTGTAAAATTTTTGCATTTCTGAGACAATTCTGGATCAGAGTGTGACATTTTGAAAAGTTCTTACACCTACTTAAGTTTTTTAGAGTAACTTTTATTATTGCGTCTAGGGGGCCATGATCGGACGTAAACTAATTTGAGGACCTCAGGTGATGTCAGAAAATTACAATTGCAAAGTTTCAGTGACCAGTATGATAGATAGGAATAAGACAAGTCGCCAAAATCACATTTTCGTGCCTAACTATTATTTTTCAAACGGCAGCCATTTCTGACAAGCACTTTCCGTAACATTTGAGGAGTTATACTACAAAATGCCCGTAGAATTATTTCTCCTAAGATTTCAAAAGTGGCTGTTGCATGGTAAATCTTTCCTTCAGGAAATCCCTAAATAAAGAAATCGAGCACAGTGAGATCCGGTGAGCGGGTATGCCACCGTAGTCGACCATTGGTTGCAATAACTTGATTATGAAAATGCTCTATTAAGTAATAAATAACTTCTCTGGTATTATGAGGGGGTGCTTCATCTTGTTGGAAGTAAATTCGCCGTAAAACTGCTGTAGGTAGATTATTAAGATGATCCTCGATTTCATTTTGAAGAAACCTAAGTACCTAACCCCTGTTAACTGACCTTGAAACAATATTGGCCCAATTATTCTGTTTCCAACGATACCAGCCCAGACATTGGCGCCAAACCTTTCTTGAAAATTGCCATCTCTCATTGCATGTTGATTTTGTTGGGCCCAGTAGGTACCGAGTATTTTGTTTATTGAACATACCATTATTTGTAAATCGTGATTCGTCGGAAAATGGAATAGAGTTGATAAAATTTGGGTTAACTCTATGATTTTGAAGTATCCAAATACTACCCGTCTATCGCCATCGTCAGCATACATATGTTGATGAAACTGATGTTTGAATGCTCGATATCCGTGCTTTTTCAGTATTTTTCTTGCTGATTCGTGACTGATTTCTTTTAAAGGAACCGTTTTATCAACCTCAACCATAGCAAGAACGTTAATCTCAGTCTCTTCATTTATGATAAACCTCTGTTCCGCCTATCGATTTCCTTCTTGCCTAAAACGATTCTCAACATTCGGAAAATACTGATGGGCTGGATGTTGCCGATTGGGATATCTCTGAGCATACAACTCAGCAGCCTTCCTTGAATTTCTATGACATTCTCCAAATATTAATAACATATCCACTTTTTCACTTTGAGAATACATTATTTCAAAGAAAAATCTGCTGATAAAGCTTATGTCACTGTCATAACCCAAATGAGTGTTTTGTTTTCCAACGAAGACTCCATAAAAATAACTGCAAAATATTATGCATCATGGCTATCCATGGCACACTTGACAAAAGTAAATACATTATCATCCAGTATTTTCCTTAGTAATATTCAATTTATGTTCTTATTTTCAATCCAATCGCAAATAAATTAGTATCGTTGGATTCGTCAAAAAATAATTTTTTCAGAAAGTGTTTGTCAAAAAATTGTCGCATTTGAAAAATAATAGTAAGACACGAAAATGTTATTTTGCCAACTTGTCTCATTCCTATCTATCATACTAGTCATTAAAACTTTGCGATTGTAATTTTCTGACATCACCTCAGGTCCTCAAATTAGTTTACGTCCGATCATGGCTACCCAGATGCAATATTAAAAGTGACTCTAAAAAAATGAAGTAGGCGTAAAAACTTTTCAAAATGTCACATCCTGATCCAGAATTGTCTCAGAAATCCAAAAGTGTTATAATATACAGGGTGTTCCATTTAAAAATTTAGAACCGGAACCATTTCCGATGAAACTGGAGGTGACCATAAAGTGAAAAATATGCGAAAACTCTCATCTTCACATTCGTTGACAGCCGGTATTGTAAAGCTTGACAATTTAAACAATAGTTTTTCTTATCTCATCGGCCGTTTTTTCATGACTGCATCCTCAAGAAATATCCTTTTTATAGTGTATTTTCAAATTTGAAGTTTTTATTCAACTAGTCCAGTCAAGAGACTACCCTTATATATATATATATATATATATATATATATATATATATATATATATTCGATTATAATGCCACCAAAAGGTATTGCACAATCATGACTCGGTTGGAAATAAATCATGGATGCTTTCCATATCATTGACACAAAATAGGGGTGTTAGATTCTCCTCTATGTGATCTAGATAACGAAATTGCGGATTCAAACCATATTATCTTCAGTTGCGGAAAATTTCAGACTATTATTTGTTAGAAGACCTTGTGAAGATCGGGATAACAGTTATCAAGATAGATGCGTGCGTTGCTTTCTACTGTATATGATCTACTAGTAAACTACATAACAGAAAACCATATTGAAATATAAACTTAATTTTGAAATTCGTATTTAGCTGAAGGAAGGAATGGCCGTTGAGGGAAAAAAATGAAATCGGACCACCTATGACGCATCCAGGCTGGCTCCAATAAAGTGCAAAAAAAAAGTAATTACAATTATGCAAAAACTAATCATCCGACAGCGCAAGTTTTCACACACAAAGTGAATATCAATCACTACTATGTCTCGTAAATCCTACGCTACAACTTCAAAAATGGCAATGTTATGAATTTTTGAAAAAAATGCAGATTTTTTTCGGTTTTTCAATTTTTTTCTTCGTTAGTAATTATCCGAATGGAATTTTGATTCTCCACATTTCGTCCGTTGAGAGCGTCGTGGTTGCTTCATTAGTTTTCATTTTACAAGCGAAAAACTAAAATGTTTATGAACAAATTTAGCAATGATAGTAGAAAACATAACTACGGATCGTCTTTCGTATGTTGGTAGAGTCGGTTTCCTGGTACTATTTTTGTCAAGAAAAAATGTCTAATGATTGGCCTATAATTGCCAAATATAATTACAACAATATCCCTAATTGCTTTAATCATTCATGAAATCTCACTTGAATTTTTAGTTTGATTTATTTCACTTTGGGTTTTCTTTATTTTTATCCTGTTCATCCAATCCGCCCTTCTTCATGTATGTCTATTCGTTACTTTTCGGTTAAATTCGCATTCGGTATTAATTACGTAAGCTGTATCCAACATTTATTGGATACTCGTGTTATTATGAAGAATTGACTTGATTATAGGACGATTTGAAACAACTAATTTCATTAACACTGACTTTCACTACTGAATGTTTGGCTTTGATATCTAATCGCAATATCTGAATACAATGAGTTGAACCATTTCAAGTAAATTACTTGGTGGATCTGACCACAGAACGACGGGGATCAGGTTCAGAAAAACAAGTTGAATTCTGTCTACTCATTATTTTTATGTGAACGATAGGTTGAATGCCCCATGATTGAATAACAATTGTTTTAAAATTAATTTTTTTTTTTTCCGATCAATTCTATTTACGACTTGTTGTGTCCGGTGAATGACTGTCGGTTTATTTGTTATATGATTTATTAATTATCTCCATTTTCAACATTCTTCAACATTATTTCTGGTGATATTCTTAAAAAATATCAAAGGCGCCTTTATTATTTGTATTTTAATTAGTCCATATCATTCATCTACCACGGGCTGGTTCACGCCCACGCTCTCACTATCTTTATGTGATATCATGTGTCGTTTCATCCGAATGTGTTTACAAACATCTAGAAAATAAATAACAAATTTTATACTATTCGAATACTTGGAGGCCGGCTACAAAAATGGCGTATTTCTAACAGTTCCAAATGTTTGCATATTATTTCACTAAAAATTATTTCGCATGACTAAGGTGCCAGGGCAGGTATCACAACGAATCAATCAAATCCTGAATACTGCTTCTGGTGGAGTTGCCAAAAAAAAATATGGAACAACTCTTATGTCCGAATTCAAGTATAATTTGGCGGACTAAAACATTTCCCCAACATCAAGAAAGAAATTACACCCTGAAACCAGCATTTAGACCAAACTTCTCCGGTATAATAAACATCATAATAATATTTCTCTCCCAACTAGTCCGAAGTAGGGTATTTCCATTGTCTGATTTCAATTCGATATTATCTATGCCGGTCTAGGTAACGAATTTATGGCCAAACTTTGGCCCATATTACGTATCCAAAGTTGAATAATCCTAGTGCCAGCCAGCGCCCCTAATAACAACTATAAAGAGCACATGGCTAACTTGATCAATAATAGTTTAACCTGACGTTAAACTGCAACTGTATTAATTCACGGCCAGCCCCAATGGATGCCGCAACTCGACCGCCATGATTATGCAACGGCCACTTACATTTGAGTTCATTTCAATTCGAAAACGTACTCGATGCGATACGATAAGCACATTGTAATCGAATCTCTTTCCGACATGGGTGCCTATACATTTTGGTACGTTTGATAGTGCAACCCATCCCTTCTGTAGTAGAGTATGTAACCCTTTTCCTAGTACACCAAGTGTTGCCGTTGGCCCGGGCCGGATAATTATACGATTTGCGGATAATTTTTGGATCCAAAAATTCTCCGGATTAATTCGGATAATCTCGGGGACCTTTGGATAATACTCGGATCTTACTTAGGTTTTTATTACAAGCTTTTATGTAACTTGCTTCGTTCCTATGTCATTCGTTCTGTCATTTGTTCGTTCTGTCATTCTTTCTGGTTCAAAATTTGTAATCCATTTTTGGAGCACTTGCCGACATCCGATTGAGCTGAAATTTGGCAGATGTTCATAATTGTTGTAACAATGATAACGAAATTTTTGTTAGAGATTTGTAATTATGGTCCGATTTGATTCAAAATTGGTATGTAGGGGTCAGGTCGAAGATCATGATTTTTCTGTCAACATTCATAAATTCAAGATGGCGGTTCCAAGATGTCGAACAAGTTTTGTAATTATGGTCCGATTCGATTCAAAATTGGTGTGTGGGGGTTTTCGGGGTCGGAGATTATGAATGTTTTGTCAAAATTTATAAATTGAAAATGGCGGCTCCGAAATGGCGGAAGAGTTTTGTGATTATGGTCCGATTCTATTGAAAATTTGTATGTGGGGGTTTTCGGATTCGGAGATTATTAATTTCTTATCAAACTTCACAGATTCAAGATGATGGATGGGTTTTGTAATTATGGCCCGATTCGATTCAAAATTGGTAGGTCGGGGTTTTTGGGGTCGGAGATTATGATCTTAGTTGAAGATTATTGATTTTAGTTAAAATTGAAGATGGCAACTGCAAGATGGCGCATGAGTTAATCTTCAGATTAAGGCCTCATAATAACGATGCTTTAACAGAAATGCATAGATTGAGACGTACTCAAGTACTAAAAAGCACAAAATAAAATAAGTAATGAAATAACTTTTGAAAGACAAGCTTTTATTCAAATGCAGTAAAGAGTAAAAATTAATTTATTTGTATGTGTGACGTAGGTTATTCCGTGAGTTATAGATTCAAAAGCTTGTCGCTTTTGTATTCGAACTGCAAGCTTTGCACGACAAGCTTTTGAATCTATATCTCACGGAATAACCTACGTCACAAATCCAAAGCAATAATTTTGTACTTTTTAGTGCGTTTGAATAAAAGCTTGTCTTCAAAAAGTTTTTATTAATTATTTAATTTTCCTTTCTGTTATAGAACAAAACTCTGATTCACTTTAGCTGTTTGGTGTTCTGAGTTTTTATGCCTGTATTTGGCACAAAATTGATGGCAACGTCTCACATTAGTTTGATTGTTCATGTTCTATGGTGTCGCATTTCCAAAGTAGAAGTTGTACTGAAATTACTGAATACGAGTTGAGAACAACAAGCAGTCAGTTTTCTAATAGAATCTGAAAAAATGTAAATGGAGAAATTTCTGGTAAAAGTGTCAGGGGTAGTTATTAATGAATTTGATGAATTTTAACTGTATGAAAAAATACGGACTGGGTGTGAATTTTCTTTTCAACTTTGATTTAGAAATTGTAGTAGGAATGAGAATGGGTGTGTTTAGACTATGCGGAACGTGGAGAGCGAAAATGTCAAATTATAATTTTTGAGTCATCATACACGATCGAATATTTGAAATGTTATGAATGATTCAAATACTTGAATCTGACATTTCCAGACTCCGCGTTCCGCTTAGTCTGAAACCTCCCTAAGAGTTATCACACGTTAACCCCATTTCATATAACAATTAAATCTTCAGGGATAGCCGTTAGAATGACAGTTAACAATAACACATATCCCAAATGAAAGGGATTTTATTAAATGGGTTCTTTTGCTTATCTAAACCATAAATATATTTCCTCAATATTTCATTTTCAACATTTTCACCAATTCCCCATTTTCCAACAATTTTGTTCATTCCTTGAATCATTTGTCACCGAACGAATACGCCGTCAGAAGATTTATCGCCAAAAAAGTGTTTGAGTCCGCAGGGTCGCCAACAGGACGAACCATCCCAGATACCGGTCCATCCCATCCAACTCGACAACCACCAAAAACATTGTCATAACCCCAGAAAAAATACAGAAAAACTTTCAAACCTAAGAAAAAACAAGTTAGTAATAAATATGAACTCTATGGGCAGAACACATAATTCACTGGGAATGAAAATAAATTTTGAAATCAAATACTCTACCCAACTGATAAACAAAGGCACGTTAAAAATAGATAGACACCTGCTCGCCCGGAATGCATATAAAAAAACAGGCACCCTTTCACAATGGAGCTATTAACAAATCGTCACCCTCCTAGTTACGCACCTCTAAGGAATTTCATTAAAAAATAAGGAAACTATAAATTATAGGTTGTGACAGCTCATTAAGTGCAATACGAGCACGAAATACATAAATCATTCATTTTTATACATTCTTCGGCTACCGTAACGAGCCATTAATTACTAAGGAGGTGATTTATTATGACAAGTAGAAGATAACTAACGTTAGGAATGTGACCCCGCGAGCCAACAAAGTAATATCTGGAAGAGGAGATCCAATAAGAGCGCGAAACCGCGAGCAAAGATAATGATTCGGTCAACAGAAGACGGTTAAGTAACATGTCAAGTCAGTTCATAGTACAATAGAGTAAAGTCCATATAACATGGCTATACAAACGGTCATGATAGTCTTCAAGATATAAAAAAGTCAAGTGATAAGTCAACTCGAGAACAAAAACAGCAATTTCCAATTACCAAATTCACCAAGTTGCTAGTCAGTTTCCCAAGAACAAGCATAATCAATTCAAATGCATCAAAACGAAACAACCATCCTGAGGTTGTCAAAACAAGAAATCATCCGGCATAAGATTATACCCAGAGATGTTTTTCTTCAATATACAGAGCAAGATAATAATTTGAACTCGTAATTTCGGAAAATACAGTGATAAGCATTCTATTAAAGTTTTATCGTGTAAAATACCGAGTGAATACAGTGATGACAGTTGATGATCTGGAGTGAGTTATCTGTTTTTCTAAACTTCGTATTTCCAAAAGTTATAAATATAATGTTAAATGATTTAAAATGAGTGTTATTTTGGAATGTTCATATAAGAAAACAGTAATATTATTCCACAGTATTTTTCTATTGACATTTTTGTTCATTATTATTCATTTTCCGATTTGTATTATGTCAAAAACTATACAGAAAGAATAGTTTCTATTTTTCTTTATAGTCTGCTAATTCTGTTTCATAATTTTGTTTCTCTCCTGAGCCATGATTGTCAGGATATGTACTTATACTCATTCATTTTATATAAATATATTTCTTATGATTCCGAGTGCATTATTGGTATAAACTTATGAGATCAGTATTACTTCTAGATAAACGCCCCACACTCCCAAGTATAGAGAGAAAGGGATATTTCTTGAAGCCGCTCTCGAGAAATAATCTCGGTTCAATTATTTCCAAGTAATTGATGCTCCCTATACATCAAAGTAGTTACTTTGACGAGCAATTCTACAAAAAAGGATTAATCAGATATATTTGAGATTTCCTTAGCGTTATTGGTTTATTAGTGTTGAATATTTCTTCCGATAGCCAGCCAGTGGCGTAGCTGGAGTAATCAGAGTAGTATCTATTTTAATACACACTGTTTTCTACTGTAGCTTACCACGGGCAGTCAGTGAGGGATTTAACCATCTTATTATATAATTCCATAATAGAACAGTGGCGTAACAACATTACTATGTTCCAAACAGGAGGAGGATATGCTTGCCGAAAAAAGTATAACGGGATAACTAGTTACTGGGAAACGGAATAACGAGATAACGTTGATAACGGGAAAATGGGATAACGTGATAACGGGTTAACGGGATAAAGGCATAACAGGATAGCGGGAAGTTGGGAAACGAGGAAAGCCATAGGCATAAGGTAGATGGAACAAAAGAAAACATTGTAAAATATACAAATTCCACACGGTCGAAGTCGCGGGTACCAGCTAGTTGTTGGTATACATTTGAAAAAAATAGTCATTCCTTGCTAACCTTCAAATTCCTTTCATTATAGGAGAATATTTTGGCAACTACCTATTGTGATACCCACAACTTATATCATTTTCTTCAGCTACGGATATCATCATGAACAGAATATGTACTGCGGATAATTTAAAAACTTTGTGAAATTTCATATTCGAATATTCCCCAAGTTCACAACCGCTTAGAGAGCGAAGTGTATCGCAAAAACTTCGTGGTACAGATATATCTCCGGATACATCTGATGAACAAACAAATATAACGTTAGATTTTTCATTCTTTCTTCAAATTATTCTGTACACTGGAAGTGAAAAAACGTCAATTACTTGTCACAAAACATACTTCATCAAATTTCCTCTGGTGCATCATTCAGTGCCCGGAGAAGGACAAAACTTACGCTAATATCAACACTATAGTCTATTCAATGAAATAGATATCTACCTGTAGTGCTACCGGACTCTCATTTATTACATCTGAAGCATCTTTCAGTGCTCTCGAAGCTCTCATTTCGCCTTCCGCTGCAATAACTTTCGCTCTTGCTTCTCTAGAAGCCTCGGCTTCTGCTGCCATCGCCCTCTGGAGTTGTTGCGGGAGACTCACGTCCTTTCTTGAATGAAAATCAACTAAGCAATACAATAATAATATCAACCAATACATTGTGGAAACCGGATGATTACTCTGAACTATTGAAAATGTTGTAATATTGTGAGTCGCCCTTTTCTGTTCCATATGTCATACAAACATTGTGGATATCCTTAGTATGTACAGAGGACATCTTACGGAATTCCCCACGATATTAAGAATGCGTAGTTTTGTACAGAGGGTACTTCGAATGGGTGTTTCGGTCTCTGATTCCTGCAGAGGGAAATGTTATGTCCTAAGGAAGTGCAAAATTTCAGACCCATGGGAGCGAAATATGTACCGAGTGGGCCAAATTAAACACTTTTGAAAGGAAAGTCCTGTTCTCAAACTGGATAGATGAAAACTGGTGGCTGTTTCTGAGGATCGATTTTTATGACAAACTCAATGGTGAAAACCGTTTATCGATATCTACCATCGTTTCTGAGTTACAGCATGTTTTTCGAAAATGTGCATTTTCCAAAAGTTGGTGTAACTTTTTCTCTGTCAAAAATTCTTTATTTCTATAGAAACATTTCTGTAGCACTTTTCTACGTAGAATTCAATGGTGTAAATAATTTATTTTTTCAAATAATAAATCAATAGTTATTAATGGAAAAATCATTTTTTCAAGGAGACAACCTGTATATTCTTGCATATTCCATTAGAGCTTGAAATTACCATTCCAACAATGTAGCACACTCAATGTTTTGCTAGAGTCGCCTTTGAAATGCAGAGCTTTCAGGTTTTTTCATGTAGACTTTGAAACGCACCCTTTGAATAAGTAGGCTTTGGACGACGCGGCGATAAAACAGAAAGCAAGTGTTTACTACTAGCTATCAAATGTTGAGAAAGCTGTTCACAGCAGTAATTAAAACTCATAGTTTCAATAAAACTGATCATAATTTATACTATATTTACTACTATAAATGAAATTCCAACAATAATAATAATAAAGAACAAACAAGAACGAAATATTTCTTTAGAGGAGGTGTTCGAAATGTCTACCACCTTCTCCTACACACAGGCGGCACCTTTTTTGAATATTTCTTGTTGAATT
The DNA here is from genome assembly GCA_018342105.1 of Gonioctena quinquepunctata. NCBI lineage: Eukaryota > Metazoa > Arthropoda > Insecta > Coleoptera > Chrysomelidae > Gonioctena > Gonioctena quinquepunctata. The sequence continues at coordinate 262,104 of JAFIRS010000203.1, read as the reverse complement.
AATTAGTTCAATGAGAGTGAGAGAAGCAAAACTTTGCATCACTGCCGCTTTCAATTCGTGTCTAGAGTTGGTCGGCAATTCAAAAATTAGATCTTTCAACCTTCCCCAGAGGTGAAAGTCCATAGGCGTTAGGTCCGGTGCCGTAGCCGGCCAACGGTTGGGTCCTTGGTTGGCCATCCAATTATTGCGAAAATTTGCAGCCAAAAAATTGTTGACAATTGAAGTGTTGTGAGGCGAAGCCCCGTGTTGCTGGAAATATATTTTCCTGAGCTTCATTAGCGGCAATTCATCAACAAGGGGTTCAATTTTTTGCCCTAAAATTTCTAAATACTTCTGAGATAACTTAACGGGCCGATAATTCTACCCCTAAAAACACCTGCCCATGCACTAAATCAAAATATTTCTTGACTTCTCTGCTCCACAATAAAATGAGGATTTTGTTGTGTCCAAGTATAAAAATTGTAGCGGTTGAAAATGCCGGCACTGCTTACATAAGTTTCGTCTGTCCAAATACAATTTAACGAAAAATCAAGCCCTTGTTAACAATTTTCCAGGAACCACTGGCAAAAATCCATGCGACGTTCAAAATCTCCTGGTCTGAGTTTATGAATTCTGGTACCGTATGGCTTGAATTTGTGCTTTTTAAAATTCGCCTAACGTTAGTTCTTGGTAGGCCTGTTGATATTTTTAAATTTTGCGTTGACGTTTTGGGATTATTTGCAACAGCTCCTAAAACGACTATTTTTCCCAACTCCCTACCCCTATTTGATGCATATAATTTTGGCCTTTTCTTCTCAAATTTACCACCATCAAATAGGTTGTGTCGCAACCTTGCGAAAATGTCTCTTAAAGGTTGTCTTCTCTCTGTATACCTTTCGGGGTACAAATTGCTTGCTGCCTCTGCCTTTTCCCCGGTTTGTATAAAACAGACTATCATATCCCATTTTTCATAATTTGCAAATGTGTTTGAAAAATAAACAGAAACCACGAATTGAGGAGCGTCATTACTGCTTTAATCAAAATTTGACAACTACCAGTAAACATTTGCACTCTGTTTTATCGCCGCGTCGTCTAAAGCCTACTTGTTCAAGTCTACATGAAAAAACCTGTAAGCTCTGCATTTCAAAATGACTCTGGCAAAACATCAAGTGTGCCACATTTTTGGAATGGTAATTCCAAGTTCTATTGAAATTTGCAGGAATATACAGGTTGTCTCTTTCAAAAAAATGATTTTTCCATTGATAACATGCTGTAACTCAGAAACGATGATAGATATCGATATGAGGTTTTCACCATTGAGTTTGTCATAAAAATTGTACCCCAAACACAGCTATCAGTTTCCATCTATCTAGTTTGAAAACAGGACTTTCCCTTTAAAAGTGTCCAATTTGGCCCACTCGGTACCATAACAGTCTCTAAAATAAGATACTGCCATGATTTCGGTTCAAATTCAGGTAAATGAAATATTTTGTTTTGTGAAAGTCTCCTACATCATACTGCATATATCATAATAGTTACCCTCATACTCTACCGAAAAATTAAGATGAGATATATATTCGAAATTAACTTAAAATTTTACCAAATGAGTTATTTCCAATAATTATTATATCGATATGAATATACATCTTAGCTATAAAGTTGTAATCACAATATCATATTTATATCTACTCACATTTCAACTCTTTCGACTTTGACACCCCATGGATCGGTAGCGACATCTAGAGACGTCTGCATCGCGTGCGAAATAGCCTCTCTGTCCGACAGAATTTCCGCCAGGCTTCTGGTCCCTAATATATTTCTCAAAGTTGTCATAGCTAGAAGTCTAGTGGAATTACTGCAATCATAAACAGACACACTTTCAAAACTTTATTCCACGGTGTTGTTTAACCGTCTGGAATATTTTTCATTGGATATTACTAGAAAATATTTCATCCTCAACAACTGAAGTTATTAATTAAAAACAATGATGTTATAAATATTTCAAAAGTGAACCACTCAACTCAACTTGGCACTCGTCTGTTAGTTTGTCCTATGTATGTTCTAGGGCATTCAGTACCTGGTATTTCGTATATCACTTGAGACTTGTTAGCTATGGTGTCTTTGGGAGATCTGAGAAAATTCGAAATTTTATTAGTTGCCGTGAAGATTGTCTTTATATCGCTTTCTCTAGGATTCTGTCAATTTTGTCGGTTTTGGGAATTTGGAGAACAGGTTTGTTGATGGTGGATGGATCTGCAGATTTGTGTATTGTCATAACCGTTCTGTAGTAGTGCGGTTTTGCCAAATTTTCAATTCGCAATCTGCCCACACTAAAAGAACGAGTTTTCAAATACTCACCTATAATTGCTAACTTTGACGACTGCATTGAGAGGGTCTTGAATTCTATAGTAAACCACCGCATCCACTGTTACTGTCACCGAATCTTTCGTGAGAGCCTGTGAGAAAAAAAAGAGCATGAACCTATGGGAAGCCAGCTGTGCCTCCCTCCCATATTCGGCCTTCTTATGAAATGTCTCGTTTAATCGCTGATCCATAATCTATTCATCTACATGCCAATGATGAGGATGAATTATTGTTCATATTGTTTTATAAATTCGATAGATATTCATGGATACTCGATGGCAACCAAATGGATGATGAATCTGAGTTCAGTTTTTTTATTTTTAATCGACAAAAAAAAAAGGGAGGAGGTTCTCTAGTTGACGCGTATATTTTTTTTATGTATAACTTTTACAGAGTAGTTAGATTTTCATGATTCTCCTTTTGATGGATAGGGTATACCTGAAAGTTCGTCCCATTTGGATTAAAAAAAAATCCATTCCTAAGGGTAGGATAATGAGGGATGATTGTTGGTTCAACCACTGAATTTTTACTTTGGAACCGATTCCACCACGCATAACTTTGTACAGGGTTATCCGATTTAAATGTTTTTTTAATGTTGATGGTATGCATTGAAATTGATCCCATTTGAAATTGGAGAGAAATTACGCCCCTAAGGGTAGAAAAATAGGGGATGATTTATTGATTTCACACCTATGAACCGATTCTGTTGAAACTTGGCACATATATGTAGTTCTGATAACACTACAACATAATGGAGGCCCGGAGTTAATCTGATGATGGAAACGGAAGACAGCCGAGGGCTCTCCTCAATGGTTCACAGCAGCTACTTCGTCTTTGGGGTAATATGTGCATATATGTGTCCTGACTAACTGACTCACTGATTGATTATTCTTTGAGTCTTCTTTATGGTACACCAAATTTTCACAACTAAACTTCAATTTGTGGTACTTGGAGCCCAATCTATCCATAACTTCAACTCCAACATTCATATCGTATTCGGGATCATCTGAATTAAACATCAAATCGAAAAGCAGTTAATTCAAGTCAGCTATCTGAAGCATTTTTTCTTCCAGAACATTTATTTTCTTTGGATGGATTATTTTCAAAAGCAGTTCGGTGTAGATCAAGGGCTCTCTTCGTTTTGTCCATACTTGTAATAGGATGTCCTGTGACGGTAGCCAAATGTTAGAAATCTTGTCGATATCAACAGTTTCTTTCTGGAGGTCAAACTATTCAATATAGATATACGAATTGGAAAACCTGCAGCAAAGTGAAAAAAATGTGTTTTTTTTTTAAACTGCACTCGGTTATTTTTTTCGTTGTTTCAAAAAATTTGTTTTTTTGTTCAGTTCTCTCAGAGTTTTTCAAGTTTGTTTCAGGTTATTTTGAATGAACCTAGTGGACATGTAGGCTCTTTTTTCTGCTCGAATGGAACTCAGTCTCATATTCCTTGAGTATTTATAACTGTTCCAGTTCTCTGTAGATGATTTGTTGTTGCCTTATTCCATCCCTAAAGGGGTAAAAACGTGGGTGAGAAGGGGGGTGAAAGTGAAAGTAGAGTTGGTTTTGAAATTAAAGTCATGGAAATCAGTATTTGGGCACTTCTTCACAAATAAAGATAAATGTGTTTCAGGGTTTTTCAAAATTCAACCCTAAATGGCTAAAATGGGGGTTGAAAGTCTGTATAGTTAATTTTAAAGTTAGGATCATGAAAACTGGTTTTTCGGGGGTCTTTGTTACAAATAAAAAATACGTGTTTCGGTATTTTTGGAAATTAACCCCTAAAGGGATGAAATGGGGGTTAAATTTGGATTGGAAGTTTGTATAGGAATTCCGTTAGTTTTCAAGTTGGGAACATAAAAATTGATATTTGAAGTGTTTTTAGAAATTCAACCTCTAAAGACGTGAAATTGAGGGTGGAAGTTTGTATGGGGGTTCCGATAGTTTTCAAGTTAGGGTAATAAAAATTGGTATTTGAGGTCTTTGTAAGGAATAAAGAAATACATGTTTCAGTGTTTTTATAAATGCATTTCCTGGGGGATTCCAAGTTTGTGTGAGGGTTCCGTTAGTTTTGAAGTAAGGGGCATAACAATTGGTATTCTAGGTCTTTATTACGGATAAAGAAATACGTGTTTCAGTATTTTCAGAAATTCCGTTCCTAAAGGGGTGAGTGAATTTGAAAGTTCAACGCGGACGAAGTCGCTGGTACTAGCTAGTTATAGTATATAAGAGTTAATTGTTGGAGTAGATGGGTAATTGAGTAATCCAAATTGAGTAAGTAATATTTAGTAAATTTTTACCCTCAAAAAATTTTAATATTAAAACTGAAAACTGAACTGAAAAGCAAAAAATAAAATGAAACTTTTTAGTCCTAATAATTAAGCTCTTAAACTAATGAGTCGGCAGCAAACAAAAAATCAACAAAGATCATAAAATTACTTTGAAGGAATGATCAAAACAAAATAACATAAAAATGCAACGAGAAATCTCCAGCGATAAACAATAACATTCCATCATTTTAAGCTTTATGTAATTAATTAGCTTTGCTTGTTTGGCGCCGACTCAAAATTAGTTACTTACATTAGTTTAGGAGCTTGGTTATTAAGACTAAAGAGGTTTATTTTATTTCTGTTCTTCAGTTTATTTTTTCGTCGGTTTAATTTTTCGTTAAAAATATTTTTCTTATTAATTGTTATCGACTTATTTATAAACTGAATGAACCAAGACGCAAATTTTCTCGAAAAAGTACGCCTGATTTTCTTTTGTCACCTGCAATGGTTCTTTCCATACCATAACACCGCCAAGTTTTCTTAGAGTTCAGGCAAATATGGATACGATCTTCAATTACATAGATACTCACCTCTTGTGGAGGAACATCGAAAGATATTGTGCGCAAATCAACTTTGCAGTAGCTATCCAAGCAGGGTAGTACAAAAAATATTCCTGGTCCTCTTGCTCCACCAGCGCGGACTCTCCCCAAACGGAATATAACGGCCCTTTCGTACTCCTGCACTACCTGAAAAAAATATAATAATGTTTTCTCAGGAACAATGTCGTGATTACTCTTCGTTTCAGGATTATTTGATTGAATACACTATGTGAACGAACTGGAAGATCTGATCCCGAATGAAACTCATTGAGTTCCCGACCCCAAATAGAACTCAGAAGTCAAATATTTGGGCGTTCAAATCGACCAATGACTAACGTGGAACAATCATCAACAACATTCTTTCCATGGCTACAAGGGCAACCTGGACGTGCGCAGAGTTGAGTTACTTCTGTTACAATAGTAGTTTATGTATCGCAAAGTGAGGCTTCAGTGGACGAATCGGAATGTTTACGGACGAAGCGCCAGCAGAGTCCAGACTATCAAGATGATGTCCGCTGAAGCCATTTACATACATGTTGCATACAACATTTTTTGTATTAGCTTCGCAAATAAACAGAACAGAAGTGCCATAGATATTTCTCGCCGTGCATACATTTTCATTTAACATACATACAGTAGTGTGAGGAATTTGTGCAAAAATCTAGCAAGCGATTGTTTATCGACACATTTGTCAAATATCCGGGGTCAATTTTCATGAAATATGTATTCCAAAATAATATTTCGAAGCAAACGTGTGCTGTCACTACGGAATATCTATCAATCTATTTTTAATTGCGTCTCCTGAAACGTTTTCAAGATGTTCATTATAAGTTTTCTGAATAAACAAAAATAGTCTGCTAAAGTGTTGCCTAGTCCGGTGAAGTAGCATTTTGCGAACTCTCTTCAGTATCCAAAGTAGGCATTTTGTGGAGCGTGTACAAAAAACTATTATTAATGAATAGTTGTCAAATCCAAATGTTCATCTATTTCTGTCTGATCAGCTTTTTCTCTTTTAATTTCATTGCCATTCTATTCCAATATTAAGCAAGTAGCACCTAAAGTTGTCAGTATTCACCTGAAGACGATTGCAGATACAAGCATTCGAAACGTCGTGAAAACCTTTCAAATCCATTAAGAAAACAAAACGAGAGTAATCAAGTTACCAGATCGTCTACAACCTTCGAACAAATATTTTATTTGTGAAAAAGTCCATCTTATCTCAAAGTGGAGTGGAATGGAATATTCCAAGAAAACTCGTAATCATACCCCACAATGTTCATCACCCTCTTAAATAGGGGTGGTACATGTTTCGGACCTATAAAGGTCCATCATCAGCCAAAAACGAAGACAAAAATTCTGAAAAAGGGGTTACATCAATGTACGGATTCAATATAAAAATAATAATTTACTCCCATGAGATTTGAACATGGAAAAAATTGTAACACATTAAAACATTTTCAAAAACGTCGAAGGACAATCATGTTTGGTGTGAGGGTCACAATAGAAATAAAAACAAGTATCAGAATAAAAACCAAACACAAAGACATCGTGACGTTCACTGAATACATGATCCAAGGAACTGTATAAATGACAAAAAGAATATTGATAACAAAGTGATTTGCTGTGGATAAATAAACATAACCTGACATCTAAACGTGAAATTTAAAAGAGGGGATACAAAACAAAATAGATAATTTTAAAAGATTTTTAAATTGAACGTGAGATCTAGCTGACAGGGATAAAACTATTGGGTGGAACCAAAAGTGATATTCGAATTCAATAGGTGGAAATTACGAAGTAGATAAAACACGTTTGGAATTTAGAAAATACAGCATTTGTTTATTTATTGAACAACAAGGGAGTTGAAGAAACTAATACAATCGAAGTTAATCTGTTCATTCAACGAAGTAACATTACTATTATTCATGGAGGAGTTGATTTCAAAAATTTCTAATAGATTGAGTTTATTGCCTTTTTCACAAGCATGTAATATTTTTATATCCTCTTCGATTTGAAAATTGTGCTCCGAATTGATTACATGATTAGCAAATGAGCTTTTAGTGTTGGCTTCGAGAATGTTGGAATCAGGATGTTTTTCGATAATTTTGACATGTTCCATGACTCTGGTGATCATCTTTCTTCCCCTTTGTCCAATGTATTGAGCATTGCAAGAAGGAAAAGAACAGGAAATAGAGTAAACTCCAGACTTGTTATGTGAAGGAATGCGATCTCTGGTGTTACAAAAGGTTTGTGATAGGGTATGTCAAGTGTAAAATGAGATGATTTATTTTTATTGTTCTGTTCAGAACGTTCTTATCATAAGAGATTTGCCTAGGAAAGGAATGAGGTAAATGAAGAATTTCTGAATCTATTAGCAAGAGAGGACGGTTTATAGAGTCTATTTAGGAGGTGTGGAGAATAGCCGTTGTTAAAAGCTATTTGTTTGATGATATTAAACTCCTTACTGAAATTATCATGACATAGGAATGGTGAGGAGTCTATTGAGTAGGCAGTTGAAAGCTGCATGTTTATGTGTATTCGGGTGGCAACTAGTGGATGGGATAACAAGGTCTGTATGTGTAGGTTTCCTATGGATAAGCAAATCAAGGAACGCTAGGGAATTGTTGTTCTCTAATTCCAGTGTGAATTTGATGGACTGATGTGAAGAATTGAGATAGTTCAACAGTAGACTGACATCACACAGAGGGCCATCAAATAATACAATACAGTCATCTATATACCGATACCAAAAAATTATTTTATCAAAATGTTGAAAATGTACAAGTTGTTTTTCTAGGTTGTTCATGAATATTTCTGCAAGTAAAGGCGAGATGTTAGAACCCATTGCAAGACCTGTGTTCTGTTTGAAAAATTCTGAATTGAACTGAATAAAGTTTTGGCTAAGGACTGAGTCTAATAACGTGCAAATATCCAAAACATTTGAGCATTGTATGTTGGACTGGAATAAAAGATTCCGGACCAACATGATACAGTCATCGGGATGCTAGGGAACAAGTTAACGACATCAAATGAAACTAACAATATTCTTAATTTTGCACGTTAAATCCAAAGGATTCTTAATTGAAAAAGGGTTACAAAAGTCCGTTAGATCTCTGATAAGGTAATTAAGCCACGAAGCTAATCTTCAAACTGGCGAATTGCAAAATGACACAACTGGACGTATAGGAATTCCAGGTTTGTGTAATTTAGGTAAACCATACAACCTGGGGGTGAAAGGATTCATAGGAATTAATTTAAACTTGGAGGAACCATAAAAAAGAATTGTTTCCAAACATATATTCAAGGTTGTTTTTAATTCATTGAGAAAAATGGAAGTGGGGTCTTTTTTCAATTTTGAAAAATTTTCAGAATTCAGAGAATTATAGACTTTATTGAGGTAGTCAGGTCTAGACAGGATCACTAAACAATTGCCTTTGTCTGCTTTGGTAAATACTAAGTCATCATGTTCCATTTTCTTTTTTATGGATAGGACGGTTCTATTATCTGAAGGAGAAAGAAGGGGGGTTTGTAGAGAGAAATTGTTGTTCAATGCTCTGGATAAATCACTTCTGATCAAGTTTTTATTTGGTAGATTAAAATTCTCAATTGTTTTTTCACATTCAACAGCTAATAATTTATAATCAACAGAATTATTATGTTTGTGTAAATTATAGTTCAAACCACTGTTTAGGAGTGGTTGTTCATCGTCAGTAAATTTTGACGAGGAAAGGTTCAAAACTCTCGAATGAAATTTATGGTTAGAAAATGCTCTCCTTGAACGAACAGAACAATCGCGACTGCATTGTTCGTTACTCAATCCAAGTTTATTTGTTAGTGTGTTGAATTTGATTTTACCTTGGTCCTCCACATAATCTAATAAATCAGAATATAAGATGTCCCATTCAATTTTGTGTAAAATAGAGGAAAGTTTTTAAGATAACCATTTCATCTTGACATTGATGAGATCCGATTTGGAATATTTATTTTTCAATTCTTGTTTGATCCAAATTCGTTGTGCAGATGCTATAGCCTTTCTTGACGAATTACCACAGGAATTGGTGTGTTAGGAAACATATCTGGGTACAAGACTTCTACGTAAGCATTCTTTGTTGAACCAGATATCTAGCATGGTCATTTTCCTCTGAAGAATAAGGATCTTGAAGTTGCGGACTAGAGATGCTCGACTAGCAGAATGTAATTTGTGAAAAAAGCAGCTTTAACGTTTTTGAAAATGTTTTAATGTGTTACAATTTTTTCCATGTTCAAATCTCATGGGAGTAAATTATTATTTTTATATTGAATCCGTACATTGATGTAACCCCTTTTTCAGAATTTTTGTCTTCGTTTTTGGCTGATGATGGACCTTTATAGGTCCGAAACATGTACCACCCCTATTTAAGAGGGTAATAAACATTGTGGGGTATGATTACCAGTTTTCTTGGAATAAATATTTTATTGTATTCAGAAATTATTACATATTTCGACATATCCTATTTCATTTACATGAACACAAAGGAATAATAAACATTATTGATTTGTTGAAATTATAAACAGGATGTTCATAAAATCAGATGTGGAATCATCTGCGACTGAAAGATAAACTTTAGTCACTATCTTCCATCGTCAAGATAACCTCTTGTGGGGTATTCATGTTGAAAAGGGAAACATTCTCAATTAAATATTGATAGAAAGATTTTTCTGTGAATTGAAATCACGATTAAATGAAGTTATTTTTGTGAATGTCTACAGAAACATTCTCGTAGTACGTTGGACATTGAACTACATCTGATAGATATTCTAAAAAGGCCCTTTTAGAATATCTAAAAAAAAAAAGGGCCTTTTTAGAATATCTATCAGATGTAGTTCAATGTCCAGCGTGGCTTTAGCCGGGGAAGTAGTTGTTTTCTGTTAGACATTCACAAAAAATAACTTCATTTTAATCGTGGATTTTTCAATTCACAGAAAAATCTTTCTATCAATATTTAATTGAGAATGTTTCCCTTTTCAAAATAAACATTATATTCAATTCATTCTTTTCTATACTCTCTCACTCTGAACCTTGCCATGATATGAGATCAGAGATTGGATATATCTGAATTGAATCAAAACTCGTATCATGATTGAGGTTCATGAATAAACATTCACGACTTTATTAACTTTCTATTTCATATCATATTTTGATATTTTAGGATAGTAATCGAATCCTTCCTCAAGACTATGAGGATAAGGATGATTGTGTAAAATAATGTAACAAGTAAAAGTACTCACCTTGAAACACCAAAATAAGGAGAAGGGTAAGGTTACAATCACCATGATAACTGAACCAATGGTTGCAGCTACCTCTATACAGCTCATGATGTTTGGTTTCGCTGAAAAATATACAATTTCCACAATGTATATAGTCTAACTTCATTACTTTCGATTATTATTATCATGGTCAGACTACAGAATATTCAAATTATAGCAATATACTACATAACATATGACAGTGAAAATCTAGAATATAATAATCTGAAATTTATTCTGATCTATACAATGTATTAATCAATTTATTCAAATCTAACATACATACAGGTACATATTCATACAAGCATCCACTAATAGTATTAGTTACTGTAATACTTGGTGTCTAACAGGTACAAGGAGAAAAAATTAGATAACTTGCGTATGCACAAAACTATTACTTAGATTATTAGTGAATATTGTTTTCGCAGTTATTTTGAAGGAATTTAATGAGGTGGCAATAACATATAGGCTTCCACAATATTTGTTGAAGGAATCGCATATTCTTTTAATGGGGAACTTTTGTCCAAATTTGTATCATAAACATGATAAAAAATAATTGACACAGGGTGAGTTGTAATAATTCGTTATGATTTTATAAATATAAAGTAAATCGGTAATTATTCTTCGTTGTTCTAGAAGCTGTATCTTGTAGTGACAGCAAATTCCTCTTATGCCAGCAGTTACGTGAATCTCCGTTGTTTCGAAGAGCAGAAACCTTATAAATCAATTCTGAAGTTTTTATAACCGTGATTTGTTAAGATTTTATTGGGAGTTCTATATGACCCTCCCCAAATGTAGCTTGCTGTAAACAAAGAAAATAGTTAATTTACCACCTAATTATAGAAGTATTTGCATAATCTGCAGAAAAAATCATCTGCTGTAGGAATCAGTTACATAATCAAAATTGGGATTGAAAGTCATGTTTGCGTCGAAATATACTCCAAGATCCATGATTGTCCAACTTTGTTTCATATCTAATAAGGGAAAGGGCCATTTTTATCAAATCATGGACACATATGTCTCATCCTCTGGAACGGTTTTTCAAATGTTCACTTGCGATTTCAGTTCAGAAAAAAACTCTCCTTGCATCTTTCTAAACAATAAACAGAGTAATTTAACTCAACTTGCGGAAAATTAACAAGAAGATTTACCACACCAAAAGAAGTAAGAATATAGAAGGATGAATAAAATGTGACGGAAAAATCCCAAATTCATTTCAAAGAATGCGCCGCCTTTAGATTCAACTGATCTGATATATGGTAAAGGACTTGCCCACTTCACTTTCCCTCCGTCATAGTGGGAACAAAACACCACACAACAAAACTTGGCTTGGTAATGAGTTGCTTACTCCTCACTGAGTTCTGGGGTTGTAACCTCTCTACCTACGCGTTACCAACTGAAAACTCCACCCAGTTGGCTCGTCGAGACACTTGTGCCTGCTGGCCCATTGTGTCTTGCCTATTGTTCACTTTTACAGCACCCATTCCAGTAATGTCGTGCCTTGTACAAGTCCTTTACTGGATGTGTGCTGTATAGTCTCGGTTCACCAATTAATTGCCCGAAGATTGACCGTCTTCTGCAGTTGCACAGTATGTGTGACACTTCCTTTCCGCATAATCTGCATGTTAGGTCGCAAGTGAACAGTCTTATTTCATTAAGGTGCTCTTTTACTGGCACATGCCCAGTCATGAGCCCCGTAATAATTTTCAGTTGTTTTCTGTTTAAGGTTAACAGGTCTGCTGTTGTATTTCGGCACGGGCCTTCAATGTTTGCTTTCCCATGTATGTTTCCTGGAATCTAATTCCAGTATTGTTTGTGTTCCTCCTGGATCCAGTCTTCTACAGACGCTCGCGTCGTACGTTTCGCTACCCCGAAGGTCTGTCCTGGACCTGGCTCGTTTTCCGATCCTCTTCTAGCGAGTTCGTCGACTTTTTCATTTGCTGCAAATCCCTGACGCTGTTTTATTCAGCTTTACGCTGTTTTATTCAGCTAAAATTGTCAGTTCCTCTTCGCAGGTCCATACCAGTAGGACGTCACTTCCTGGCTACTTAGAGCCTTCAGGGCCGCCTGGCTGTCTGAGAGAATATGGATCTGTTCCTCTACTATTGCTCTCCTATTGTGTTCCTTCACGCATTGAAGGATTGCGTAGACCCCTCTGCTTGAAATACAGAGGTGTGAGAACCCAGTGAGTAGCTGAACTCGGTCCTTGGGTTTCTGCAATACACTCCTGTTTCCGCACCATTCTCCATCTTTGATCTGTGTACCAGATCTTTCCAGGTAGAATGGTGTTGAGTTCTGTGTTGTTCCATACAGTTCGCTATTGCTACCCTGTATGGCTTATCAAAGGGGAGTCGTTTCGTAATGTGATCTGATCTCAGGTCTAGCATGTCCCTGGTTACAATGCTTACGATTCTCATGTATCCTGTTCCAACGTTTATGTTGTTCAGTGTGTTTCTCAGTCTGAAGGCACCTCCCAATCATCAAGTGAAGAGGAAGCAATCCCAGCAATGTCTCCATGGCTGCAGTGGGCGTTGATTTCATTGCCTCTGTAATACCCATGCAGGCAAGCCTTTGCACCTTGCCTGGTTTGGTTTTAGCGCTCCTTCGTTTGTCTTTGACCACCACACCAGGAAGGCGTATGTTATGGCCGGTATTACCACCATGTTGTACAACAATGTACCATGTGTGGTTTCAACCCCCATTTCTTCACAATTTATGTGGTGTCCGTTTTTCTGGTCACTTTCATCAGATGCTGGTTCCAGGTCAATTTCGAATTCAATAACACCCCGAGATATTTGACCTCTCTCTTGCTCTGTATAGTTCTTCCTCGAAGTTTCGAAGGTCCTAGTCTCTCTAGTTTTCGTCTTCTAGTGAATGTTACTATGGTGGATTTTTTATGGTTGATGTTTATCACTCCGAGTCCGTCCGTTCAGTTACCAAGTTCGGAGCCTCTTGCATACAATCCCTAACCGTGGTGTTGAATTTCTCTGTTCTAGGATGACTATGTCGTCAGCAAACCCAAGGGTTTTATGACATTTTTTTTTCAGATACCCCTGATTCCATGACCAGATTCCACAGGACTGGAGAAAGAACATCCCCTGCGGGCATCCTCTGGCCACCTGGGCCACTACAGTATCATCCATTGGGATTGTTTATATTATCCTGTTTCTTAGCATTGAGTCTATCCAGGCCACGCAAGGTTCTTCGATTCCACTCGGTCTAAGAGACCTGATGATTGAGTCTATAGAGGTGTTATTGGAAGATCCTTCTATGTCTAGAAATACCGCTCTCTCTACTGGTTTGTGGAGTGCTGTTTCCATTGAGCAGCCGGTCCTGTAAGTATATTGTTCTCGATGCAGTGCAGTGCATAGTCCCTCATATGCCTATCCGCCATCTTCTCCAGCGTCTTCAGTCCAAAGGACATGTATAGGTCTTAGGGACATTTTCTGTCCAGTTCTTCCAGGTTTTGGTATGAAGATTACCCTAATTTTTCTCCATGGCTTCAGTATGTATCGCTATGCAGTAGGCCCGTTCCCTTCTGCAAAAGTGCTGGATGAATCCCGTTTATTGTCCATTGTACTTTGTCATAGGTCCCCACTTCTTTCGCTAATGTCCAACTTCCCTTTGGACCCCTTTTCAGAGCCTCCAGTCCATTCTCATTAGCCGGTGTGAGTACTATTTGAGCCCCAGGAAAGTGAACCCTAAAGAGTTCCTCTATAATTTCTTCTCCTGTAGGGGAGTGTATTGCTTGATTTTTGTCCTTGGAGATGATTCTTTGGAGTCTGGCATACTCTCGAGTACTTTCTATCTCCTCACAGTACCTCCTCCAGGAGTCTCTCTTGGCTTTGTTCAGTGCCTTTATGTAGCTGGTCAAGGCGTCCTTGTAGTCATCTGACCTTCCAGTTTTCTCAGCACTATTGAATTTTTTCCTCGTTTGCCTCCTTAATCTTACAAGTTCGGTATTCCACCAGTGCATGTTGCTGGTGGAGTTTTTTGTGATTGTTGTTGAACGCAGAGATGACTGACTGTCATTGAATTTTTCCGTTGCTAGCTCTAGCTCCCTGTTTGTACTTATCGGTCCTTTTAATCCCGGAAGGTTGCTAGCTAGGTCTGCTTTGTAGGCTTACCATTCTGTTTTTCTTGGATTTCAATAAGTTTATGTAGTGGCGTTGCTCTTCATTTTAAAGTGTATGTGTCTGTTGTCGGAGAAACTCTCTTCTTCCGACGACACATACCATTCCGTAACAAAATTACTCACACAAGTGGAGGCTATTGTTATGTCCAGTACCTCCCTCCTATTTTTGGTAACGAAGGTTGGTTTATTACCTGAGTTTAATATGTCCAGTTTGTTTGCCATCACGAACTGTGATAGCGACTCCCTCTTCCGTTGGTGTCACCACTGCCCCAGACGGTGTGGTGCGGGTTGGTCTCGCAGCTGATAACCACCTGCAGTCCTTTCTGCCTGCAGTGCCTTATCATTTCCTCCACAGATCTCGTGGAGCGGTTCAGGATCATCTGAAGGAAAGTAGACCGATGCAAGGATTACCTTTCTCGACTCATTGTCTTCCCTGATCCTCAATTTCACTGCTTTCAAATCCCTAGAACATAGGTTCCTTAGTGGATCTGCTAAATACTAGCTCTCCGTTCACCCCTACTAGATCTTTGATTTCACCCTGCTGGGTCCATGGTTCCTGAATAAGAGCCACCTCGAAGTCCCTCATAGCCCCTGCAAGTACTGCCGTGGCCGCCTCACAATGCTGGAGGTTTATCTGGATGACTATTATCCCCCGCATGTCTTTCCCGCACGCATTTGATTTTTGAAAGTGTTACTTTCCCGCACTAGTGATGAAGATATGTCAATTTTGACGTTATTATATACATTTCATTGGTTCCACCTGTAGTTATTACTATTCCTACTGATTCAGGTTTTAATATTCAATATTACCTACACTTTTTTCTTTTTTATTTATTGGAATAAAATAAAAATTGGGATACTTTTATATAACTATGTTTTTTAATCAATCCACATAACAATTAAACTAAGCTGTGTCAGGTTTAGTATGGTACCCAAAGATTTGCTATGATAACCAAGGTATATCATGAAGACATCAAAGTTTTGAGTCCAAGCGTCGTCAAAGTGACAGATAGTAAGATGCCGGCAGAGATCGCTACCTATTTACGCCTACCTAACCCAGAACGTTACACAGGTGAACGTTTCTAGCAAATTCAGGCGAAGGGAAAACCAACATAAAACGTCTTGGAGGCTGAAAGTCAACTGATGAAGGTTACTTGGAGGACTCCGAAGAACAGAAGAAAACCATATCAAATAAAATTCCTTCATGTACTAACAACTTGCAACCGTCTCCGTCGTCGTCATCTTCATGCACTTTGCAATCCACTGGTGTAACTCTGAACAGCCAGTTACCACCAACTAACTCCGCTGGTCCGACTATTCTTACTCATTTGCAGAATGCAACAAGTTGTGTTTTTAATATTAGTATTCATAATAATTAGTAGATTTTCATTTGAAATTTTGTATATTTTCAATATGCTTTTTAAATTTGTATGCGGTCGTAGAAAAACTAATGTTTCCAACTCATGCGTGGAGTATCTTTCCCGCACGGCAGTCACGTGCGAGAAAGTATCACTTTCCGCACTTGTTAGGAAATAGTATATTACATTACTAGTGCGGAAAGTGACATTTTTCACACGAGTGGGAAATATTGTGGCACGAGGCGTAAGCCGAGTGCGGCAATCACACGAGTGTGAAAAATCACTTTCGCGCGAGTAATGTACGCTATTTTTCCTACGACCACCTATTTTATTAAACAATATGTAAATATTAGATCGTGTATATTGAGTTGCCTGACTAATCTTACGTTTTATATGGACAGTCTATGTTTGAATATTGTTTCTATAAAAAGTGCACATGAATTTAGAATTACTGTTATAGTGAAATAAAGAAATAACGATAATTAACGTTTATTTGAAAAAAAAATGCAAGTGAGTACTTATTAGATACAACTGGGGAACAAATTGAATTATTTGGAACCATAAAAATCAAAAGTAAATTGGTTATTGTTTCAATTTGTAAATTGTAGCTTCTGAGCCCACAAGAGTTTGGTTGTGCGAGGTCTATGTTCTTTATTCTATGTTCTGTAATAGACATAATTCAGGTTGTATAAATTCAGAAGGCTAATTGAAACATGAAAAAAATGTTGGTTTCCATTTAAAATAAAAAAGTTTATTCCGACTTTCAGCACACTCTGTATAGCTGTAGGACTAAAAACATTTTATGTAGAACAGACATGATCGATCATGATAGCATACCAAATTTCACGTTTATAATCCAAATGTAAATGTTTAAAACCCTATAATGCACGGTTTACTTGTATCACCCTGTATTGAATGGTATCTATCATTGAAAATAATCTTCGCGAGTAACATAAACCTACTTCAAAATACTAGCTTGCAGCGTTGGAAAGTTCGACTCATAGAAATGACCAGATAGCTGGAACTGTATACTCACTAGATGATGTAGAAAAATTCAATGAATTACCTCGGATTACTCTAAAAATTTCCAAGTGTTTTCTACATAGCAAACGAGTATACCCATTTATTCTTCCCATATTTTGGTAAAACACCCTGTATAAATAGTTCAACCATATTGAAAGTAATTTAGACAGAGTTTATGTAAATGTCCCTAATAATTGAATGTTTATACCAACAAGGAATCTCGGTTCATATTGTTTTCTGCTTATTTGTTTTATAATTCATCAATATCTTTAGATTTTCGTCAATTCCCACCTACATTGTTTATATTTTGTTATAGTACATTTTGGGACTTTTTTATTCTCATCACTCGATTTTGATATGTATATCTAAATTAGAATCGTAATTCCTATAGTAGTAACCCTGAAGCTTATTTATAAAAGTCAATAAGTCAACAACAGATCAATATTGGTTTCAGTTGTTCAGGACATACCCCAATTAACTATCAAGTTACAAAAATCACTAAGGTCACTAATCTTCAGATAAATGTTTTTGAATTTTGGATTTTTTCAATATTTAATGCAGCTTTTGCTGATAGCAAAGCATTTTTGTAAAAGTGAAGGATAAGATGCAAAATAGTTCGAAGTGCAAATTATACTACATTGGATTCATTATTCTCGCCATTCATTATCATCCAACAATTATCAGTAAAGTAAGACACATTCATGTGAAACCTTAATTATGCCCATTGGCTATAAATTTATGTGAAAAACAATAAAAAATTATATACAATTCTTATATCTTTATGAACCCTCTGTATATTTTAATATGTCTTATAAACCATAACACTATGAAACGAGGTGTTGGTGACAATAATCAAGTGTTCTCCGGAATCCATGCAATTATTTGGAAATAAAATTAGCGATTGAACATTGATGGGAAGGAGATCGTTTTGAAATTTTATTTCATTTGCATGAAATAATCATCTTACATTACAGAAATCTCATTAACATCACTAATGAATCAGTCATATGAACCAATAAATTATTCTCACGGTGTCAGACATGTGGCTTACAAAAACAAACCTAATTATTTGTATCACTCATTCCTGTAAAACTATTAATGACTATCAATCCAAATAAACCGAGATATTTCCGACTTCTCTGGTACTAAATATATACAAACTTTTGCAAACATTGTTAGTTTTTGTTGTGCACTTTCATCATTTGTTTCTTCGAAACAGAATGTTTCCGAAATATTTTTTTTTCTTTTCAATATTTCAAATCATAAATTATCCACATCAATAATGCATAATATGGAGGAAAAAAAAAGAAAGTAGTAGTACCGTTAGTTTTAAAGTTAGAGCCATGAAAATTGGTATTTGTGGTCTTTGTTAAAAATAAAGAAATAAGTGTTCAGTGTTTTTCGAATTCAATCCCGAAAGTTTGATGAAGGTTCCGTTAGTTTTTAAGTAAGGGTCATAATAGGCTAAGAGCGGACTGCAGAAAACCTGGCCAATCGAGTAAGAGAATGAAATGTTTTTAAAATGTTAGTACTCACAGCAAACATCAATTTTGTTGAAGTAAAACTAGTGTTTCCTTGCCAACGTTTCGAATTTTATTAAATGCATCTTCAGGGCTCTGTAACAATGAGTTTTTGTAAGTTGAAGGGGTTAAGAAATAGGAAAAATAAAGAAACATGTGACCACAAGAATTGGAACATTTCACAGTGAAATAGATTATTAAAAAAGGAAAGACTCACGAAAAATTAGTTTTTCCGAGTTGGATGTAAATAAAAATAATACATAAACAGACCTTCTAGATACAAACGAAAAGCATTTCCACGGGACAACAGGTTTAACATCAAGTGCAAGATAAAATTCAAAAAATATCCGTGAAGCATATAGTTCTTTTATTGATGGAGAAAAACAATTGTGGTAAAAAACGATATCAAATCAATTAGGAATCTGACTTATCAAGTTGAAATTGGACGTATTCAATCCTTCTATGTTTCTCCTGGTATTGACGGTGTCTTGGTGGACAATTTCGATCATTTCACTCAGAAGTATTTTTGACAGGAAAGGCTTATTATCAAGGATGATGGGGTTTTCGAAATCAAAAGAATGGCCATTTTCTCTAGTATGTTCTACTAGAGCAGTGGGATTTTGGGCATTAAGTTTTATTGTGTCCCTATCGTGTTCAGATATGCGTTTTTATAAATATCGGCCTGTTTGACCAACGTAACATTTTGTACAATTATAACAGTTGATTTTATAAACGACGTTTGAATGTAGATTGGTAGGGTTTTTCGTTTTTTAGCGTGAATAAAACTTTTTGCCAACAGTGTTGTCATTTAAAATCATTTGGAATTTTTTGTTAATTTTTAAGTTTTTAGAGATTTCTCGGTATTTTGTAATATTTATAGTCAAATTATTGGTTTTGTTAGAAGGTTTGTTATCCTGGAGATTTTTTTTTTTTTTTATTAGTGATGGAGGGTAATTGTTTTTTAATAGAAATTGTTTGATTTGTTCAAGATTTCATTTATGATATTCTGGGTGTGAAATTTTGAGTGCTCTTGTTTTCAAATTCTTAATGATGTTTATTTTATGTTGAAAATTATGATGTGAAAATAGTTGAGAAACCTCTCTGAAAAAGTTGGTTTGTGATACCAATCTACTTTCAACACGTTGTTAGGAATTTTAATGACATTGGTGTCTAGAAAAGCTAAATCATTATTATTTTCTTCCTCTATAGTAAACTTCAGTCGTGAGTGGAAACTCTGGAAAACGTCCAGAATTTCAGATTTATTATTTCAAGGAATTGCTGTGAAAATGTCGTCAACATGTCTTTTGAAGAAGGGTACAAGAAAGATAGTTTGTCTGAGCATTGTTGTTGTAGTTCTGGCAGATCATCACAGATAGGTGACATGTAATTACCCCAAAGGGGGCCCGGAGGTTGGACCAGATTTGAAGCCGCAAAAAATATTACAAATTTATCCGATATACTTTGGACTTTTCAAAACGCAACTGATAACGAAATTGAAGAAAAAGTCGGCAATCTACACAGAATATATTTTGAAGATCTTCTTAACCCCCAATTAATAGATGAAATCAGACATCTTAAAAATATTTATAGTGCAAATTTTTAAGATATGGAACTTACACCATCAAATTAGCTGAATAAAATACGCAAATTAAATCTAGACACTCCTGCACGTTGCCTGTTACTGTTGCAGAAGAAGAAAGATCTTTCAGTCATTTATCTAGAATTAAGAATGTTTTTAGGTCTACAATGACTCAACAGCGGCTATCTGACCTAGCTATTTTATCAATAGAGTCGAAATTACCCAGAAATTGTGATTTTTCCGAAGTTATTGATAACTTTTCACACCGAAAAGCCCATAAAGCTCCATTATGCTGAGAATTACTTTTATGTCTTGAACCTTTGAACCGTAAAGTTTATTATTTATTTTGTCCATTTATATGTATGATTATTATTAGATTAAAAGAGTTCTGTTTTCTATTGTTTGTTTTACTTGTTTTTATTTTTAATATAATACATGTTTATTTTGATTTTTAAAAGCATTTTCATTCAATGATCAGTTCATCAAGCCTTTAATTTTTTAAATCAGTAGTAATATGGGTCAGTAGAAGGTTTACCATGATTATTTTAAACGGTCAATATTCAAGCGGGTCCGAAACATATAGCTATACCGGGGCCCGCACTAGCTCTCGGCGGCCCTGCCCATTTCTAAACCATATATCTGTTGGTAAAAAATTCCATCATAATTAAAGTAAATGGAATCTATACAGAATTAAAAAACTTTAATGAAAGTATCTAGGCACAACGTGGTGAATTCAGAAATTTTATTCCAACGTTTTTTGATAATTTTTATCGTAAGGTCAACTGGAATGTGGGGGAAAAAAGATGTTATATCTAAAGAAATAAGTATGTAATTTTCAGGAATTGTTTTGTCTCGAATAAAATTGGAAAATTCGAAAGAGTCGTTAACATGATATTCGTCTTTTTCAAATCCATGTTTTAATATTTCACTGAGCCATTTAGACAGCTTATAGATAGGGGAACCTATAAAACTGGCAATTGGTCTCAAAGGTGTATTTTCTTTGTGAATTTTAGGTAAAAAAGTACAATTTAGAAAACACACCATTTTCAGTTTTGAGGCATTTTGCACATTTTTCATCTATGTAATTGTTTTCTTCTACTATTATGTTATTCTTGTTTTGTATTTTAGTGGTAGGGTCCTTAGTTAACATTTCATAGGTATAATTATCGCTCAACATTCCATTAGCCTTTTCAATAAATTCTTCTTTTTTTTATTTTTACTATTTCTTAACGCTTTCAACTTACAAAAACTCATTGTTACAGAGCCCTGAAGATGAATTTAATAAAATTCGAAACGTTGGCAAGAAAACCATAGTTTTTCTTCAACAAAATTGGTCCAAATCCCAACAAACCTCCTCAATATTAAATATTTTTAGTATTGTGTTTTGAGTGGTTTGTACATTTTTTATAATTAAATGATTTGTTCCACCTCTCGCGACTAAGACAATATTTGATAACGCTTTCTGCTAGGGAAAAATATATAGTTCTATGGAATGAGTATATCCCTAATATTATAAAATATATGAACGTTTTCTCATTCTTTCGATCACATGGGTTGCATGATCTTCCTATCTCAGGTGCTGGTCAGCCGAAACTCATCGGAGAGCCACTCTGATTTCAATCGAAATGTGTTTGTTTAGTGGGACGTATTTTGCACACAACTTACGATATTCGAAAAAACACTCGTATCCTCCGGAATCGGTCCTTTTCCAGCCAGCGTACATTAAACGAGCAGCACAAACCGAGTAGTGTAAACAAACATAATTTCGTTGATTCACAGCGGAATTCCGCGTTATGAGACCGGGATTACTTAGCCTACTAACTCAACTCTAATGCGTTCGCGTTGAATAGCTTAACTAATCCCACGATTTGACGAACGCTTGTCGGGAACCGCGAAAAGTCCGTCTGGAGGAGAGAGTTTTCACCTGGCCGTTTATTTTGTTGAAAGAAGTCAATTCGTAGAGTCTCGAATGTTTTTTGGGGAGGTATGGTATGGTATATTTCTTTCCATTTTATCTTCTGATAGAAGTTTTTGTAAGTCGAGCGTTTTCTCTCGTTGATAAAGTATGATAAAGTATATCCATTCTTAGTTGGATGAGGATGGCGTGTTATGGTTTATCATCCACCCCCGATAAAGCATTATAGGATGTGCGCTTTGATCGACAATGCCGACCATAGGCGGAAATTTATTCTTTTAATTACAGGATTTAGAAGGTATTTTCACATTTTTTGGTAGGTCTATTGGGTGATAATGAGAAACGGTCCGAAAGTTAATAATAATATTTTATTGCACCCAAGCAAAAATACTGTAACCGTTTTTTCATATCACCCTGGTCTTGGAAGGTATATCCAGGATGGTCGGATAATTTCTTGGTATTGAGTCCAAGGTGGGCACTACTCTACTGGCATCATCAACTTTTTTAAATTTCCTATCTTTTCGTTTTTTTTCCAGATAGTGATCTACGACATATCTCAAGATTCCATTCGTGTTTATTTATTCACAAAGAGGAATACAAACGGTGTTAAATATTTGACTCCACGATTGTATGTGTCTGTGAGAGTCAATCTTCAATAACTCAATCTGAAGATGATACATCTAATAATAACTTTTTAACAAAAAATTGAACCGACGAAATACGGAACTGAAAAGTAAAAAATAAAATAAACCTTCTTAGTCTCAATAACTAAGCTCCTAAACTAATGTAAGTAACTAATTTTGAGTCGGCGCCAAACGAACAATCAACGAAGATCATTAAATTACTTCAAAAAAATTATCAGAATGTCACCGCGCAACTCGATGCCATCATTTTACGCCTTACCTAAATCTTTTGCTTGTTTGTTTGGCGCCGACTCAAAATTAGTTACTTACATTAGTTTAGGAGCTTAGTTATTGAGACTAAGAAGGTTTATTTTATTTTTTACTTCTCAGTTCCGTATTTCGTCGGTTCAATTTTTTGTCAAAAAGTAATTATTTTTCAATTTTATGTGGCTAGAAAAGAATCATCCAAATCGGATAACCCAGTACAAAGTTATGCCTGATAGAAACGGTTAATGGACCAAAATTCAGAGGGTGAACTATCGTTAATGGGCCAAAATTCAGAGGGTGAACGATCGATATCCTCCATTTTGCTACCCTTAGGGGTGGCATTTTTTTCAATTTGAGATGGGACCAACTTTGAAGTACACCCTATCCATTGAAAAAAAAATAATCATCGAAATCGGACTACTCTATGGAAAGATATGCGTGGTATGTTGGCTGAAATCTACTAATTACTACCTACTTAATTTTTTATCACTTCCAAAATACTTACTACCTAGCTTACTTCAACTATTGACTGTTAAATAATATGATTATCTACTTTAACTATTTATTGTTATATAATATAAATTATTTTGAAGTTCTGGTTAGTTGATTTATCACTTTTATATAATTCCCCTTTTAATTTAATAGTTTAATATATAATCATGTTCACAAGTGAAAAATCAATCATCCTCTATTTTTCTACCCATAGGGGTGGATCATTCCATTTCAAATTGGAATATGATCAACTATGAGGTATATCCTATCTGATAAAAAAAGAATTATCCAAATCGAAGATCCCAGTACAAATTTATGTCTGATAGAATCGGTTAACGGACCAGAATTCAGAGGGTGAGTGATCAATATCCTTCATTTTGCTACCCTTAGGGCTGGATTTCATTTCCGAAATTCAAATGGGGCCAACTTCTAAGTACACCCTATCCACTGAGAAAAGATTTATCGGAATCGGACGTCTCACTAAAAAGTGATCATACATTAAAAAAATGATAAAAAAATATTAATATACGCGTCGACTAGAGAATCTCCTCCTTTTTGGTTTCGTTGGTTAAAAATAATGATGAACAAATACACATTGACCTTGAGTTTACCCCTATACTTAAAATCGGTCCATTAACATAGGATATTCTCTAAGTTTATCCCAAATCGAGAAGTGTTTAGTATGGGCCTCAACGTGGTTTATTCCGGAGGCGAGTAGTGTTGTGTATGGGCCTCAACGGGGTTTATTCCGGAGGCGAGTAGTGTTGTGTATTGGCCTCAACGGGGTTATTCCGGAGGCGAGTAGTGTTGTGTATTGGCCTCAACGGGGTTTATTCCGGAGGCGAGTAGTGTTGTGTATGGGCCTCAACGGGGTTTATTCCGGAGGCGAGTAGTGTTGTGTATGGGCCTCAACGGGGTTTATTCCGGAGGCGAGTAGTATTTTTGTGTATTCCGATTATTCAAAGTGTTGCGGAAGGTGAGAATCAACAGTATTATGTGAGATAATCAATCGAAACATTCTGCGATAATAAAAAGAAATAAATAAAAATTTGTATATAATTTGAAAATGACTTCTCAGTAGAAATATGTAGACTATAGACTAATAAAATTTGACATTGGAAGCATGATACAAGAATTATTCCAGCATAATGTGTAATCATTTTCCCATCAAATTCATGGATGTTTTCAAAAGATGTGTTATTATTTCTGAAAAATCCAGATACTAATCTAATAATATCCAAGGCTGAAAATAACGGAGAAAAAACGTACATTCAAACAGCCAGAACCTTAATGCCCTTCTCGGCTTTACCAATTTTAACATTTTACACTAAAAAAACATATAAACATAGGAGGTATTCATCATAGTCTAGAGCTTAATTATAATTGGCATAATATTTTCTACAGCGTGAAAAACCTCATGGTGCGGCCCCACTCGGAAAAGTAGATTTTACTATTCATCGCTGACAAAAAATAATGTTTCATCTTTATATTAATATTATTCGACATGACATATTAAAAAACCAATTCGTAAAAGATTTAGTTGTGGTAAACTAATTATTCTCCGTTTATTCACAACGTGCTTGATTCTGCTCAATTTCGCTAGCGATGCGCCTCATTTCATAAGAACATTCGAGACGATCGCTTCTCGATCCATTGCAGATCCCGGCACTTTCTGGAATTTCGTCATTACGCCATCAATAATTTTTTGTGGTCCTTCCGTACTACTTGTATGACCCATAGATCTTCCTCGTAGTCGTCTTTCTGGCTGACATTTTGTTCGTACTTTCCGGAGCCATTCTTTTGAAAGCCGATATACTCTTCGGGGGCTTGCCTTACTATTTTTTACCACTCTCGACTCGAATGGGCACCCCTGTTTTTTTCTTTTTTGTTTATTCTTACTGCCATCCCTACGACGCAGAACAATGTTTCTGTTAATAGTTTCTTCTGATTGTGATGGTTGATATTAGAAACCAGAATCTTCAAACATATCTTCAGTATCGCTTCAAACCCCATCTCCTAGTTCTTTCACTGGATTTTGTTGCACTGCCATATTCAGTACTTTTTTATCTGATTCATATTGATATAAGTATTCGTTGTAATTCTGAAAACAAAAGGTGAACTTCAATAGTTCAAAAAACCATGTTACATTATTTTCATCATTTTAAATCTATATTTCAATCAAAAACAATATGTTCTGTCACGCAAATAAAACAATAGAGAAGTTGAAGAGTTGAAGCTTTTTCAGATAATTATTAATTCAATTTTCAACAGTTCTGCTTTGAAAGGAATCTGCCATGCATAACATAATTATATTATTGACAATCAAGTTTTAAAAATAAAATAATTAATAAAAAAACATTTCAAAGACAAGCTTCTATTCAAATGCACCAAAAAGTAGAAATATTTGTTTTGGATGTGTGACGTAGGTTATTCCGTGAGTTCTAGATACAAAAACTTGTCGCGCAAAGCTTTCAGTTCGAATACAAAAGCGACAAGCTTTTGAATCTATAACTCACGGAATAACTCACGTCACACATCCAAAGCAATTATTCTTTACTTTTTAGTGCATTTGAATAAAAGCTTGTCTTTAAAAAGTTTTTTCCTTAATCATTTCATTTTGTACTTTTCAGTACTTAAGTACATCTTAATCTATGCATTTTTGTTACAGCATCGTTATTATGAGGCCTTTTTTCCTGTAAGTTCCGAGGTATCTAGTCCTTCAATGAGGAGACCATCTAAAGAATAACTCATCCGCCATTTTGCAGTTGCCATCTTCAATTTATAAATTTTAATTTAAATCAATAATCTTTGTCTAAATTCAGAATCTCCGACCCCGAAATCCCCCACATACCAATTTTGAATAGAATCGGACCATAATCACAAAACTTGTCCGTCATCCGCCATCTCAAATTTATTAATTTTGGCAAAAAAATTCATAATCTCCGACCCCAAAAACCCCTACATACTAATTTTGAATCAAATCGGACCATAAATACAAATCTCGTCCGCCATTTTGGAGCTTCTATTTTGTTTTTTCTCCAACAAAAATTTCATCATTGTTACCGAAATTATGAACACCTGCCAAATTTCAGCTCAATCGGATGTCGGCAAGAGCTCCAAAAATTGATTACAAATTTTGAACCGGGAAGAATGACAGAACGAACGAATGACAGAACGAACGAATGACGTACGAACGAAGAAAATTAAATAGAAACTTGTAAAAAAAGAACAAATTATATTAATCTGATTATTCCTATTGCTATCTGGGTATTGCTGTAGTCGGTCGTGAACAATGCATTTATCACACATACAGTGCTTCTCAAAAGTCCCCTCCCCCCCTCTTATTTTTAGAACGAATATACATAAACAAGTGAAATTTGGAAACTGAATATTAAAGGTTGTAAACTTCCCTACTAGTGATGATAGATGACGAAATCGTCAAAGATGACGTCACAAGGCCATTGTGACCAATAATTTTAAATGGAACCCTACTTCTTTTAAAAGGTATCGAAAAAACCTATTCAATGATACTAATTTTGTTTGTGTTCATGGCAGTTTTGGCAACTCGCTTTCAAAAAACGCAAAGCTGCGATGGATTAAATCAGTTAATACTAAAATTCCAAATTCAACTCCGCCTCTGGATAGTTGTCAAATAACCTGACGTTTTTGTTAGTCTCCCTAATTCGACGTTTTTGTAATTGTCCAAGTTTTTGTACATTTAATAAATTGTGTATTGTTGATCGAACGTTTAACTGTTTTAGCAGCTTTTGATACTTTTAATATTTTTGTACATTTTAATAATTTGTTAAACTGTTGTGAGCCGAACGATTAAGTGCTTCAAGAAGCGAAATAGTACGTGCTTTAGGTGATAAAGTAGCAGCGATCATAATTTTGGTGAAACTGAACAAAATATTCATACAGCAGAACGCATTTTTAATGAGAGGTTTCCCGATCGCCCCGTTTCGAGGACTTATTTAAGGGAGCTTCTTCGTAAGTTTGAAACAACGGTTAGTATTAATGATGCGAAACAATCTGGCAGACCACAAATTTCTAATGAGAAAAAAATTGATATACTGGCAGAAGTAATAGTTAATCCTACTTCTTCAACAACTCACGTTGCATCTACCTGTGAAGTCAGTCGAAATACAGTACACAGGGTGTTGAAAAAAAACAAATTCCACCCATACAAATTAAAAATGGTTCATCAACTCTCAGACGACGACCCAGACCAAAAACTAGAATTTTGTGAAAATATGGAAACTAAAATCAACCAACAGCCAGACTATGTCAAAACAATTTATTTTAGTGACGAAAGTACTTTCTATCTAAATGGAAATGTAAATACACAGAATGTGAGGTATTGGAGTGACGCAAATCCTCACCTGTTTCGTGAAACACATACTGAATTTCCCCAGAAGGTGAATGTTTGGGCAGGTATCCTAGGAAACCTCATCGTTGGGCCTCTTTTTTCAAATACTAATTCAACTGGTGAAATTTATCTGGAGCTGTTGCAAAACGCAATAGAACCGTTAATCCTTGAAATTTTGGAAGATAATCCAGATGAATTCGGCAATTTGGAAATAACATTCCAACAGGATGGTGCTCCTCCACACTATTACGGTGCAGTAAGACGGTATTTGGATGAGGAGTATCGTGGTAAATGGATTGGACGACGAGGTTCAACGGAATGGCCAGCTCGATCACCGGACCTCACACCTTTGGATTTTTTTCTGTGGGGGTACCTTAAATCGAAGGTTTACGCCACTGAACCTGACAATATTGACGTTTTAAAACAACGTATTGTTGCAGAATGTGAGGCTGTTTCCGCAGACACATTTGCAAAAGTACGAGAAGAGTTTAAAAATAGGATATTCCACTGTCAGGAAGTAAATGGAGATCACTTCGAGCAATTATACTGATTCTTAAATCTGTAATTAATATCATACTGAATGGAATTTAAATTTTAATGTTTACTAATGAGCCATTAAAACTGTCATATACACAAACAAAATTAGTATCATTGAATAGGTTTTTTCGATACCTTTCAAAAGAGGTGTCGCTTGCCGTAGGGTTCCATTTAAAATTATTGGTCACATTGGCCTTGTGACGTCATCTTTGACGATTTCGTCATCTATCATCATTAGTAGGGAAGTTTACAACCTTTGATATTCAGTTTCCAAATTCCACTTGTTTATGTATAATAAAAAATAAGAGGGGGGGAGGGGACTTTTGAGAAGCACTATACAATATAGTTTAAGGTTATTGCCAAAAAAATCAATTGATTTTGCATTCCAATCACTTGAATATACTAGTCAATCCTGGCAAATATAGTTTTTGTAACGCCAAACTCAAAGGTTTTCGTCGGTTTATTTTCCTATGTCGTAAACTTTTGATCGCTGATCTGGAATCTATTTGTTATTCCTCGGCTGTTAATGTGTTCGATGGCGTTTTTCAAATTGAGGCGAGGTATGTCATAACAAATCCACTTAGGTTTCGGATTCTGTTTCTCTGAAGAAACGATACTGTAACAATTCAGGTTGTACATGAGATGAATGTTTACAAACACTCGAGTAATAATAGAAACGGTTATGATTAAAGTTCCAGCAAACAATGCTGACGTTTTATTGTTCTTGTTGCAATTTCGTAATATCAACAGGAAGAATATACCCTGTGTTTTGCAAAGACCACACACATACTCACCATGTGAGTGGTTTCAGTTGAGTTCTCTGATAATTGCTTGTATGGTGGGCGAGTTTTTTTGTTCGTGTCCCATAATCTACTACTATGCACAAATTCCAGCTTCCTAGTATCACTAGAAGTTCACCAGATTTTTATAATCAGTCCAATCTTCCAAACATCTGAATCAGGGGATCATTTTAGCTAGTAAATGTTTGTTTGAAAAATAAATCAAATTCATCTTGATATATTCAGTGCAAAGTTGTAGAGAGGTGTCTGATTTGATTCCAGAAAAAGGTAGAGTCTGTTGGTTTCTGAATGGTGGAAAAACGGTCAGACTAGGCTGTCACTTCCACCAGTTGCTCCTCCCTAGAATGTTACTCTATTCA
This sequence comes from Gonioctena quinquepunctata, assembly GCA_018342105.1. Classification (NCBI taxonomy): domain Eukaryota; kingdom Metazoa; phylum Arthropoda; class Insecta; order Coleoptera; family Chrysomelidae; genus Gonioctena; species Gonioctena quinquepunctata. Next base: position 232,629 of record JAFIRS010000203.1, on the reverse strand, counting down.
GTGGCGTACGCACAAACAGTACAATTTTCACTTGAATAATATTGTATAAATCTGTATTGACTATACCGGGTGACAACGAAATCATTAGCCAGAGCGTCATTCAGATGTTTTTTCAACACGAAATTCAATTTTTGTTTTTTTGGTGTTTGAAACTTGACGCCGATAAACGTCCTGTCACTTCTCAACTAAAATATTTGCTAGATATCTCCTGGACATCGATAGACGTCAAGAATTAAGGAGGGTAATCTAAAAAAAACAGGTATACGACTTCATTCTGAAAAGACAGGAATGTAAAGAAATCAAGTCAATCCACCAATAATTTAGAAAAAAAAAGTTACACCTTGTCTTTGGCACCAAAACAATGACTAATTGGATTTATATGGATCTCTGGACGTCTATCGGCGTTCTGTACAAATTTCCTGTCTGCCTTTGTAGTGGGAGAAGCACGTCAGTATAAAGAATTTTGTATGTACTAAAACCGCGGTATTCTAATGTGATCTTTGCTGGATGTGGCAGTAAGTATCTGTCTTTAACATTTTGAATGGGATTCAGAACCCAATAATGTATGTTACTACAGTTTGATTCCAGACGCCGGCCTGCGTTCTTGCTAAATTTAGCAAGCCAAAGATGACGCCAATCGACGTTACTGTCCTTCAACGTGTTAAGTTAGACTTTTGATATTTGAATCGAAGATGTAGTTCCTTAGAACCCATATTTTCCATGAAAAACAATTGAATATCACTTTTGGTTTTACCGGGAATAGACCTGGGTCGAGAATTTTCAATGAAATCCCCTATATATTTTCATAAGTAGACATTTGTTCCTAAAATGGCGGCGCAGGAGACATTTTTTCTTAAATCTTTATCGAATTAAGAACCTAATAAAATAGCAACTTGGATTCGTTTTTGATGAAACATGCAAAAATTTTGATTCATCGCCAATCAGGATTCCTTATAGTATTTCTTTCAAATGACATTTTTTCTCTTGAATTTTCTCGAAAACTTTAAATAGAAAATGGTACTTTTTCAAATTAAAAGTATAAGTTAGAATCTATAGATAAATGCTTGAAACACTACGCCTCTTGTTTTCATTTTCAATAAAAAATTCATTGAAGGTTGTCTTTTCCATTACACCTAAGTAAATAACTACTTGTACATACATTTCAGGTTTTAATAATTTCATTTTAAACAATTTTCCTCATTTAAACAATCACACTAAAAAAACTGGGGGGTAAAAAAACTCATTCAATCAAATGTTCTATCCGCTGACCGCCTCCTTGCTGGCAAAATTGAATTCTTCTGATATTTTCAGTAAGTAAGTTTCTTAAATGTTGTTCCGAAATCATGTCAATAGCTTGTATTATTCAATTTTCAAGGATCTCTAAAGTTGGTGAATGAGTTGCATACACTTTTTCTTTGAGAAAACCTCATAGGGAAAAATCTGGGAGTCAAGTCGGGCGATCTGGCTGGTCACCGGATTAGACCATTAGTTCCCAACCAATTCTCCCCAAATCGTTCAGTAAGGTAGTTCGTTACAGCGCCATCTTGTTGGAAAATGAATCCATCATTTACATCTAAATGCAAGTTTCCCCAAAATAATTCAATTTGGTTTTGAAGAAATTTAATGGTCTGTAAAAATAAATTGGACCGATGACGTTAAGTCCTAGTACACCCAACCAAACAATTACTCCATAACGCTCTTGAAAAGGACCTTCTACCAATCGTTGATTTTATCTAGGTCTATAGCGAGTGAACATACCGAGATTGGTAAATCCAGATTCATCTGAGAATAGTATTTGATAATGGAATACTCATTAACATTAGAATTTTCAAAAAACCAATTACAACAATTTAAGCGCCGCTGAAAGTCATTTCCGTATAAGTGATAGTAACTTGAAACCGTGCTTCTTTAGATTTTCCTAGCACTTTCACGAGAGGTATTGCCAGGTACCAATTGTTTTTACAAAATGTATTTTTCATGTAGACCTAGTTGTTTATTTAGGTGTTTTATATTTTATTTCTATTGTTCACGGAAATTTTTTACAGGGAGTTCTTACTTCATACTTATTTTTATATTTTACTTTATAGATTTAGGATTAGATTAGATTAGTTAAGTTTTATATCCTCGTCACTCACAACTATTCTATAACCTATCAACATGCTCACGTACAGTTGAACAAGGGCCAGATAATATACACATGTTGCACTTTAGAATTTGTCTAAACACGTTGCATTTGCACCAACAAAAGAGTACCCACGCACAACTTCTGTTTTAGTGGGATTCTCCATGTTTGTTTGTAATGTCTTATTTAACTATCATATCGCCTTGTACAATGATATTTTACAGAATAAACATATATTAATATTATTATTATTATAATGAAAAAGATGACCTTCAATGATATGTTAATTGAAAATCAAAACAAGAGGCGCAGTGTGTCAAGCATTTATCTGTAGATACTGACTCATACTTTAATGTTAATTCAAAAAAGTACCATTTTCTTTTTAAAATTTTAGAGAAAATTCAAGAGGAAGAATATTATTTGAAAGAATTACTAAAAGGAATCCTGATAGGCAATGAATAAATTTGTTTACATGTTTTATCCATGGACGTATAAATATATAATGGACTCAGCAATCCAATACTAACAACATAGATTGTTTTGAAGCCGCTCAGTTTGTAGGCGTGCGGGTTGTGAGGAAGGAGGAGACCTGCGATAGACTGTAACCTCCCATCCAACAACAGTGGCGCACGCAATTTAATTAATATAGGTATTGATTAAAAGAAAAATATGTGGAGTTAGTTTCATATGATTATGAAAACTTTGGCAAAACTTGTGATATGCAGATCTGATGTGTTCATAAAATATGTGTCTTCATTAAATAGGCCGATTCTAAAAGAAAAATAATTATTATTTCTACATTTGAAGCAATGAAAAATTTACACTGCACTTTTAATATAAGAAACAGAACTGATAAAGATAAGAGGGACAATAAATCAACTTTCGATTCTAGTATTTTATTGAATATATTTTTAGATTCATATACATATTCTATAGTCATATTGAAGATTATACTTTTTATTACAAGATTTTATTTAGTTTCATTTGTTATATATAATTCCGGTGGCAATGCATTATGGAATTTTTGTTCAAGATGGACGACGAGTTTTGTGATTATGGTCCAATTCGATTCAAAATTGGTATGCGGGGGTTTTCGGGGTTGGAGATTATGAAATTTTTGTCAATATTCATAAATTCAAGATGGTGTCCCCAAGATTAGGACGAGTTTTGTGATTATGGTCCGATTTGATTCAAAATTCGTATGCGGCGGTTTTCTCGGATATTTTGAATTTTTTGTCAAAATTCATAAATTCAAGATGGCGGACGAGTTCTGTGATTGTGGTCCGATTCGATCCGAAATTGGTATGAGGGGGTTTTCGAGGTCGGAGATTAAGAAATTTCTGTCAAAATGAATAAATTCAAGATGGCGCCCTCCAAAATGGACGGACGAGTTTTGTGATTATGGTCCGATTTGATTCAAAATTCGTATGCGGTGGTTTTCTCGGATATTTTGAATTTTTTGTCAAAATTCATAAATTCAAGATGGCGGACGAGTTCTGTGATTGTGGTCCGATTCGATTCGAAATTGGTATGAGGGGGTTTTTGAGGTCGGAAATTATGAAATTTTTGTCAAAATTAATTAATTCAAGATGACGCCCCCCAAGATGGACGACGAGTTCTGTGATTATGGTCCAATTCGATTCAAAATTGGTATGCGGGGGTTTTCGGGGTTGGAGATTATGAAATTTTTGTCAATATTCATAAATTCAAGATGGTGTCCCCAAGATTAGGACGAGTTTTGTGATTATGGTCCGATTTGATTCAAAATTCGTATGCGGCGGTTTTCTCGGATATTTTGAATTTTTTGTCAAAATTCATAAATTCAAGATGGCGGACGAGTTCTGTGGTTGTGGTCCGATTGAGTGATCTATTGAGTGACCACCAATGGGATCTTCGTCATACAAGTGATCACCAAAATGTTCATAGAGTTTTGGCCGCAGATTTTGTAGAGTGTTATTCACCAAGATATTCATGAGGTTTTTAATTTTCTTATTGAATATATTTGTTGTTTTATGAAAAAATCTGAAATATATTTTAGCAATTTGACAAGTTTCTACTACCAATTTTGATGTTTTTGTGAGGTTTTCATATTCTTTCCTTATAAGTAGTGTACAAGTAGTTTCATCATTTTCATCAAATAAAAGTGGCTGGCATCTAAAGCATGTAACAATTCTCTTCAAGCCCTTCGACACATAACCAGCTATATAACAAACAATATCATCAACATAATCTGTTAAACACCAAGCAGAAGAGTGGAGAAAATCTAAAGCTTGTATATCTTCACTAAATTTATTTTCAAATGATAGGTACCTGCTCAGCCATCAGAGAAAGATCTTGACCATTCTCATTGATGGTTACTCTACCACTGCTACAGAATAATATTGAGGTTGCATCTAAGTTAATATAATTTCAAAAGTTTGCCTCGCAAAGTTTTCAGTTTGAATACAAAAGCGACAAGCTTTTGAATCTGTTACTCACAGAATAACCTACGTCACACATTTGAAAACATTATTTTTGTACCTTATAGGGCATTTGAATAAAAGCTTGTATTTTTATTTTTTTATTTTGATATTATTTTAAATTTTATGGTACTGAACACTTTTTTCTATTGGAAGAATTAGATTTGGGTCAAATTTCACTTGCAAGATTTGACTAACTAACAAACTAACAGGTGAAGTCAAATAAAAGTTGTTATTCGGTAAATATCAGTTTCATTTGGATATACATTGATTTTTGGCACTAATATTTCAGTCAAAAATCAATGAGTTTTCATCTGAAACGTTGCATTTGTTTGTAAATCATTTTTTTGTTATTGTCGTTCATCTCCTTCATATAACAAGATTTCAATAAATCTATTTCATTGTATAGAAATTTGATACCCACTGTGACGCCTATGACAAAGATGAACGCCAATCTCTAATGTTTGTAAACAAACTATGTACTCACCTATGAAAGCTAAGATTTTGATTAGAACAATTGGATTGCTTGCCAGCCCAACAGCAAAGCACCATTATTAGTCTCTATCTATTTTGCTTTCACTATATAATCCAAACACAACACAAAAAACAATATTTCAACAAATACTGCACACCGCAGAAAATGTCAACATGAACTGGTCAAATTTGTAAACACCATAGGATGGATACGATGTTGGTGATAGACGTAAGAATTCAACAGCGTTGCCAGTGCAGCGTTGCAATGGAACTGTACAGAATTATTTGGAAGCCCACAACGATTTTTCAAATTCATTTCTCCAGTTTAGATTCTGGAATGTGTAATTTCGATTTTCATTCCATAAATCGTAAAGGATAGTAATGTTCAGTTACTGAATGGAATTCGTTGGCGATAAAGTTTAAGCTAGTGTTGGTGGGTAATAAAGAATGATCACAGACTCGAAATGGCAACGCCCAACTCAACAGCACGACCTCAGAATGTAGCTGTTCAGTGGCTTCACTTAATAATGTAAATAACTGGGTCCATCTTTATTTATACGTCCATGGTTTCATCAAAAACTAATCGAAGTGCTTCGTTTATTTGCTATTTTATTAGGTTGCTTGACGAAAATTCAATGGATGAGGTCACAGTGCTGCCATATCGATTTCAGAAATATGTCTCCTGCACCGCCATTTAAAAAAAAATATCTACTTGTGATATCCCATTGAAAAATGAATTTTTCGCACTATCGAATGGCGTAAAAACATCTACAAGGTTCTGTTTAAAATTCCCGACCTTGGTCTAATTCCGGTAAAACCGGAAGTGATATTCAATTGTTTTCTCATGGGAAATATGGGTTCTAAGGAACTATATCTTCGATCCAAATGTCAAAAGTTGAAAAACAACTGAATGACGGTCTGGCCAATGATTTCGTTGTCACCCTGTATAAAATTCAAGGAATATTCAAGAAAACCAACCTATATACCACATAATACAAAATAAAAAAAATTAAAGGTTTGTTTTACTTTAACTCAACTAGATATAAAATAATTGTAGTAATGAACTAAGTTAGGTAATTATTCACTCGTCACGAAAACATCATTGCTGCTATATTTCTTGGGTCACTTTCGCAGAAGAATTGTTTGTTGAAGTTTTGGCATCATCGAGATCAAATGTCATGTTGTATTTTGCTATATCGTCTTTTACTAACTAACGTCAGTCAGTGAGTCAGTCAGTCAGGACATGTAATTATACAGTGCGGTATGGAATAAATTCATTTTTAGTGTTATGTATTTGTTCGAAAAAACCTGAAACAGGTCGATTTCTATTGTCAATTTGACAATTTACAGTCTCAAAATATTACCCCGTTCTCGCACCCCTTCTGAATTATGAGCACCACCTCAAAAATTTCAATAGAGAAGGGGACACTTTGTTCGAAAAAGATTTTCATTCTGCGTTCAGCAATATTAAGTTTTTTCAAATTTGGTACAATCATAAGTGGGAAAATTCATTTTGAAAATGTAAAATTTTGATACTTTACGTAGAATGAAGGAATTAATGTCACATAATGTTTAGGAAGTATTTTTCAATTTATTTTACAATCAAATTAAATGTTCAAAATGACCACCATTCACTTTTTGACAGTAGGCTAGTCGATCTTGGAATTCTCGTACAATATTTTGTAGGACCTCAGGGGTTATGTTGTTAATTTCTTTCGTTATCCTAACTTTTAAATCTGCAATAGTGTCTGGTCTATTGAAATATACTTTTGATTTTAAATAACCCCATAAGAAGTAATCGAGAGGAGTCAAATCGGGGGATCTAGGCGGCCATTCAATCGTTCCACGTCTTCCAATCCACCTATTGGGAAAAACTTCGTTCAAATAATCTCTAACAATACGTTTGTAATGCGGTGGAGCTCCGTCATGTTGGTACCAAAATGATCTATTATTGCATTTGGATCATTAATATCAGGAAAAAGTATTTTTAATGCAGGCTGTAAAAAGTTCATAAAAATCAAACCCCTTAAATGCCAATAATGTTGGTGTCAATGATACCAGCCCAAACGTTAACTTTTTTAGGATATTGTGTGTGAGCCTCACACACCAAGGTTTTCCAAATCTACAGTTTTGTCAATTAACCGTTCGATTTAAATGAAAAGTAGCTTCATCAGAAAAAACAATTTTGTTTATGAACTGCAAATCTGCTTCCATTCTGTCCATCATCAGTTCACAGATTTGTTGCCTTCTATCAGGTTCATCCTCATTCAACTCCTGAACCATCTGAACTTTATAAGGATGGTATTTTTTTTTATGTAAAGCTCTCAATAACGATGATTCACTCATATCATTGTCGGCAGCAAGTTGTCTACTTGTCATATGCGGATTTTCCTCAATCGCTATCAGTACATCTAACTTTTTTTCCTGGTCCAATTTAACATTTCGACCTGGTTTTTGAATAGTTTTTACATCTCCAGTTTCACGAAATGTTGTTTCTGTAGTGCTAACTGTAGAGTGTGGGACGTGTTGACCAGGGTATTTATCATTAAACATTTCACGAACTTCCTTTTGAGTTCTTGGTCAGTTACCGCATCCAATCATAATTAAAATGTCTATTCTTCGAGTTTCTGATGAATGAGCCATAGTTAAATCAAATACACACACAAATATTTTTCAATACACTGACGTGTGTCAGCAACTCATGAATATCAAAATAACAGTAGTCTACTAGATTGACATTACATTATTATATGGGTTTTGTAAATAAGTTTTTGGTGTCTTGAACGACTTTCTCCTGACGTTTAGTAAAACAGATAAGAAAATACCTGAGTATTTCTTATGGGGTTATTTAAAATTAAAAGTATATTTCAATAGACCTGACAATAGTGCAGATTTAAAAGTTAGGATAACCGAAGAAATTAACAACATAACCCCTGAGGTTCTACAAAATGTACAAGAATTCCAAGTTCGACTTGCTTATTGTCAAGAAGTTAATTTGATTTTCCTTCATTCTACGTAAAGTATCAAAATTTTACATTTTCAAAATTAATTTTCTCAGTTATAATTGTACCAAATTTGAAAAACTCAATATTGCTGAACAGAGAATAAAAATCCCTTTCGAACAAGGTGCTACACGACCCCTCTTCTCATTTAAAATTTTTGAGGGGGTGCTCATAATTCTGAGGGGGTGCAAGAAGGGGGTAATATTTTCATACTGTAAATTAACGAATTGATAATAAAAATCGATTTGTTTCAGGTTTTTTTTAAGCCATAATAACGCTAAAAATGAATTTATCCCATACCTATGGACCGCATTGTATATGTATTGATAGCTGATAATAAACTAAAATATGAGTAACTACCAGAAATTGAAACATGGATAAATACAACATTATGTTGTAAGTAGATTCTATTTTTAAATGATTTTCATCGCCCAATATTTTCACCATAGTATTGCATGCAATTTTTCATTGCCGAAACGTGAAGCCGGTCAAAAAAGTAGTTTCTCATTTTGACAAATACAGAAAACAATTCGTCAAATTATAATCGAATGAAAAACATCCGACCAAATGTTGTACTTGGCATTTCGTGATAATCTCATCGAATCCTAAAGATGATTACTGATTTTATCAAATATTAGAAATGTTATGGGTAAAAATCTGGTAAAAATAACTCCATCAATTCTTATTCCAAGTATAAATTAGAGCGTTGAGACTTCACAAACATGATAACGTATACATATTTCATAAATATTGGTGAGAAATTTCCCAGAAAATGAGTAAATCAGATTTTCAGGTAAACAGCCTTCAATTTTGTATTATATTTACATTAACATTCTCCCATGTTGAAGTGATTATTAATAAATGGGGAATTACATCAATAATGTATACGTAACATTTTATTTATCTGAGTTATCGCGTACAGGTAGAAAGAAAATTAAAACAAATATTCACAGGGTGTTTGTTTCCCTAGCAGGAAGATATTGAAATCAATGCAACACTACATATTTTTACAGCTTTTATTAACACGCTTTCATTAGCTTCACCTATAACTCACAAATCTTGGAAGACAATATCAACCTACTTCTAATTGTCGTATCGAAATGAAACTTGGTATGTATGTGTAGTTTGGATGACAATACTATAATTTGGTAGATAGATAGATATCATTTATTTTGCCAAAGATTACATTGTTGTAATATAGCAATAGTCAGGTATATGAATAAACAAACAGATATATAAATATACATATACGGATTAAAATCGCACATAAAAGTAATAAGTAATGAAAGTAATAAGTAATAGGTAGACACTGGGTAATATAAAAGACAAACAGATTAATGAAAATGTTCAGACAAACGGTAAAAACACCTGAACACAGTTAGGCTCTCAATATTTTTAATTATTTCTGGCAACTTATTGAAAATACGCAACCCTATATATTCGGGCGAGTTATAAGTTATACACATTTTTGCAAATGGCACAATAAAGTTATATTTATTCCTGGTATCCATTGAATGGATATCTTTGTTCAGTTTGAAGCTGTTTTTGTTTTTAAAAATGTATAAACACATTTCCAAAATATATAATGAAGTGAACGTTAGTATCCTAAACTCTATAAAAATGTTCCTGCAAGAATGAGTATATTTTATACCAGCAATACATCTGATGATGCGTTTCCTGCTAGGGTGGAGTTACCCCAAAGACAAATACCAAATCTAATGCTGGAGTCTACTTGTGCATAATATAAATTCATCATCTGTCCTCTAGTTAGAACACATTTAACATTTTTGAAAAGGTAATATATTGAATTCAGTTTAGAAATAAATGTTCCACAGTGTGGTTTCCAACTAAGAGTTGGCTCAATCTTGATTCCCAAAAAACTGATCGCCTCTACATTGTCTCGAACCTTAAAGTTGTTGATGCATATATTACGTGGTTCAGATACTTTTTGTCTTTTATGAAATGTCGCTAATTGAGTTTTTTCAGTATTGAAAAATAATTGATGTTCATCAAACCACTCACACGTATGTTCTAATAAATTTGTAATTTCCGAACTGATGTTTGTTGATGATGGATTTAAGATGATTAGCGATAAGGCATCTGCATACATTGTAAAAAACTAATTTTTCAGAAATACATTAAGAAAAGACAGGGTCCCAGCACCGAACCTTGGGGCACACCAGACTCCACTGAAGAATAGTCTGAATTAAATTTTTTTATTTCAGTTAGATCTATATGCTGTATTTGAACGAATTGTTTTCTATACTTCAAAAAAGATGATATCCAGCTTAGAGGCTATCCTCTTATTCCAGAGTCATATAGCTTTGACAGTAAAGTATCATGATTGACGCAGTGGAATGCCCTGCTCAGATCACAAAAAATCCCAAAGACACTCGGCTGCCTCAATACATTTGATAATTTGACTATGAAAAGAGTGAATTGCCGTATCAATAGATTTTCCTGCACGAAACCCATGTTGTTTTTCTGTTAATATATCTTAGATCTGATCGGATGATGGAGCCAGGAGGAGAATAGTGGAACTCTTCAGCGGCTACTAGTAAAATATGGTGAATGCACTGAGGCCGTTCCCAGCATAATTTACAAATCAAATATATGACGAATGCACTGGTTCTCAGCATATTCGCCAAAATTTAGTTAATAATAACTTTCATCTCATGTGGATGATGAATCAATCGAAGAGTTTTTCTCCCGTAGTCTTTTTTTGTCTTCAGTAGCAATATGGACTAAAACGCTAAAAATAAAATTGTAGTTCGAAAAAACTAAAAAAACGCATATATTTGAAAATAATAGGAATAAAATAATTGACCAAAAAAAATGTATTTTATGTAAAAACACTTACTTTTCATAATGATATTGAGATAACTGATATCAAGCACCTCACGCTTTTTCACATAAAATGACTCTTTTCCTATTATTTTCAATTTTTTGTCCTTATTGCCATATACAGTGTGTCTCACTTCTCATGGAAACACCCCTGTATCTTCCGTAATTATCGGAGTAAAATTCTGTAATTTTCACAATTGTTAGTTATAGCGAGGATGAGACTTAATCTCTTCTGGGATCAACTGCGCGCCAGGGGCGATGGATATACTGATTTTTGCGAGAAATAATATCAGGAGGCAAGATAGGCTCAAAATTCTTAGGGATTCGTGATCAGGACACATTTTCAAAACTGAATACAGCACAAACTCCAGTAAAGAAAATTAGCAATAACCACGTGTCTTCACTACGAGGGAACGTTCAAGACTAACGGTATTTCGTTGGGACCATAGAAAAAATAGCAGGTAGACAATTGAACAGCAGACAGATGTTGCTCAAGGCCACATGGTCACATAAAATGAGGGACTGGGTTTCTTTTCAGTTCATGTTCCCAGAATTATCATTCAATATTGATGTATTAGTCACGCAGACTAATAGTTTTTCTTATATTATGCGTCCAGTGATGTACATAGGCAGCGTAGTCACGCATATTATGGAGAATACAACTTTAGTAAATTTCTTAATCGCTTTTTCTCAGAAATGGTGAACCTTAGGGAAAAGAGTGTGAGGATTTTCGTAGATAATTGCATGGTCTACAATTTTTGTTTGAGCTATTTTTATCTTAAAACTAACCGTTCCGCTCAAATATCCAAAAAACCCATTTTTGCGAACCTTGACAACGCATACATTTCTTTGCACACATGGGATCGATGGCGACTTCTCACAATATTGTTATTATGGTATCCCTAAAATACATGTGAATTTTCAGCTTCATGGAAACACCCCCGTGTTTCCCGTAATTATTGGAGTAGAATTCTGTAATTTCCATCATCGCTAGATATACAGAGGATGAGTCTTAATAATAATAATATCATCTTCATTAATTTTTTTTCTCGAATTACAATTAATGTACATAAATATTGAAAATAATGGGCGAAGTTCAAATTCTGTGATGAACATCGCAGAACTTATTTTTCCACTTAACCCTTAATCTCTTCTGGAGTGACATACACTGCGCGCCAGGGGCGATGGATATACCGATTTTTGAGAAAAATTATATTAGGGGGCCAGATAGGCTCAAAATACACACGGATTCGTGATCAGGACTACACTGTAGTTCACCGACTGATCACGCTTCATACTATGACGTTATTGTGCAGCAATTTCATGCACCTTCAGTACCCGGTATCTGTCAAAGCCACCACGACTCAAGGTTCATAGTAGCCAAACGTTCTTACCTGCTGTAGTGTACTTGCGCAGAAAAAATTTCAGCTTTTATAGAATGACGTAGGTCTTCCGTTCATGGATCTTGGAGCAATTGGTACTCAAGTAGATGTCTTGATCACGCATCTGTAAGAATTTTGAGCCTATCCTGCCCCTTAATTTTATTTTTCCCAAAAATCGGTATATTCATAACCCCTGGCGCGCGGTGTATGACACTCAGGTTTACTTCGGGAGAGATTTAGACTCATCCTCGGTATATCTAACGATGGTGAAAATTTCAGAATTCTACTCCAATAATTACGGAAGCGTTTCTTGCCCTCTAACATTATTTTTCACAAAAATCGGTACAATCATCGCCCCTGGGTGTATGACACTCAAGTTTACTCCAGAAGAGATTTAGACTCATCCTCGGTATATCTAATTTATTTATTTATTTGTACAATACATCCAGCAGGCCCAAAAGCCCATTTACAGGTGTATACAATAAGTATTATAAATAATTACACATATAACAGAATCAATTTTGAATTTTTGGAAAGTTAGAAAAAATATATCTACACTAGGAACCTTATTTACACTTCTAGATATTGTAGCTATAGGAGAATGATAGTGATGCTCTGTATTGGAAACAGGAATATGAAATGTGCTACAGAACCTAGATTAAATACGCGGTACACTGAATAGCATATGAGCCACTAGGGGTGAACAATTTATATGTCCATGTATGATTTTATATGCAAAACACATATCTCGGCTTTCCCTGAATTTCTTTAGAGATATCATTTGAAACTCGTCCAACAATGAATCATAGCTATAACCTCTCTCGGGATAAGCTCCATGTTTTTTGAAATATGCATATTTCAAAAAAAAAATTGAACATTTTCTAAGCTAGATATATGTGAAAATCATAGAATTCTACTTCAGTTACTACTTCGTTTTCGTTACATTTTTAATAAACTATCACTCAAATATTTTAATAGAAAATCAAGTACAGTCAAATTCGGCTATAACGAACGGCTTGATGTCTAGAAATGGTTCGTTATGATGGGTGTTCGCTATGAAGGAAATATGCAGTATATGCATCCTGGTAGATTTTTTTTTTCGCGTAAATTGACGACACTGTTGATTTTTGAGACCACTGTCAAATTTTCTAATCATTTCCAGCTCAACCGACAATGTAATGGCCTTCATGCATGCTTCCGTAGTAGTGATATTGGTACAATGTAGTTGAACACGTACTAACACTACGCCATGTATCTAACAAATCCCTAACAGAATCCCACCGGTCGACTGCGGTCGTAAATTTCGCAAATTATCGGCACTTGATTGAACAATCTTGCCTCGGTAGTTCGTTATAACCGAGTTTGACTGTATTTTGTTAGTGACTGAAATTATCAATCTACTTTGTTGTTGTAGTAGTATATTCATTTGTTATTAGTGAAATCATTCATTTACTTTGCTAGTGTATGATTCAGTACACATGATGAGAGTTTGTATCTATTTGTTGTATACCTGAGTATTATATAACTCAGAATGTTACGAGCTCGAAAACGTCGTCGGTCTTGTGCAAATCTCTCTCGTGAAACCAAAAGCCCGACAAGAAAGTGCACGTCGCAAAACTCAGTCTCCGGCATCGCGACAGAAACGATTGCAACACGTTAGAGATCAAATTCGTCTTTGATATAATAGCCAATCACCCACAAAAAAATTATCGTCGTATAATCCTAACTAAAAAGTGTAAGATTTGGAGTTCAACATTATTTAAAGAAAAAAAAAAGTCGACCTTTTCCTCCGCACTATATATTGAGAGTGATATCCAAAGGAATCCGTCAAATGATAATAAAGAAAGAGATATTTTCGGCCACCAACTCGATTTTTTCCCTTTATTTGAAATAACTGGAATAAATTGTTCCTAAGTAACTGAATCTCCAACTTTCCTCTGTATAATCAAATCTCTCTCAGAGTGATTATCCTCCAAGAAACCCATGCAACCATTAAATTCAGAAAGTTTCAAATTTTCCTGCGTACATTCCAAACTCTGAACATATACGAATACCCTCTCAGTTAATAATCTTAGGATTGTTAAAACAACTAAAAGTTTATTCATTCCATGCATAAATATATAGGTATAATCAATATCTCTTCGACGAAGTTCAATATGCCATTTTTTGCTGTCTCAAAGCATAAGTGTTCGTGTACTTAGGCCTCTTGTACTCCCCAATGGTAAGTCCCAGCTGGTTGATATTTTTTTGATCCAATTTCAGTTCGATCCTCGACTTTTGTGGACCAATGTTTATAGCGCGGGGAAATAATCCTCTGTCGTAACATTTAGAAAAGTTTTCCAAGGTAACTCTACTGGGTTTGTCACCAAAATGGGACTTCGACAGCTGCATTTGGTCCCTTTCCATAGGTTTGGAGCAGATCATACACCTTTAAAAAAATGCCGTTAGTTATGAGAAGTTTTATATATGGCATCTTGCTAGTCTATTATCTCTAGGGATTGGACTAATATGACAATTCAACTCATGTATAAAAAATCGCATATGCCACAGTGCAATTGTCAGTTTGACAGCGGCAAAAGTTAGATGCAACATTTTCAGCGACAAATGCACTAGTGGTTTTTTCACTCATTCATTTGTTTATCAATTATCGCGGTGTTGGTTGCCAAAATAAATAGTTTGACTGTTTGTCAATAACTTATTGAATTTCTAAGCACTAACAATGAGTCGATTCGGTGAGTCTACGAGCGCCGAAATTAGTCAAATTGTTAATACCTGTGTGCCTACTAATACAGATGCGACGCAATCATCAATCTGGCGACAATTTTCTACGTTTTGCGATGCAAAAAGATATAAATTTGAGCCAGATACTTCCATCGATAAATTGAATGTAATATTGCAAGATTGGGCATTTAATATGCGAAAAGGCAACGGAAAAGACTACAAAGAAGCGGTAGTTAAAACAATTTGGCACACCACCGCTAAAATGCTACAAAGTAAATATTATAACGAATTCAATATTGTATTTAACCCTTTCACCGACGTTCAGTTTAATTCATCACGAGCTGCACGTAATGCTAAACGTAAAATCCTACAAGCACAACCCGAAGAAAGAAAATCTAGTGCATCAGCTCTTAATAAATCTGATGTATTTGCAATGGCCAGATTATATGACAAAAATGAACCGGAAGGACTTCAAAAGAAATTATATCACATTTTGACGTTTGAATTAGCTTGGCGCGGAGGAGAAGTAGCTTAGTGCAAAACCACTTATTTCGTATCTGAAATTGAAAATAATGGAAAAGAAACTGGACGTATCGAGTAAAATCCTGTATTTTCGAAAACGAGACAAGGCGGTAACAAGAGGAAGATATTTGCCCAATACGTTTATTTAAAAAGTTAATGGAAAAACGAGACACTTTTATAACATTGGACAGAGTATTTCTTACACCAAATCTCTTTTGGAAGAAGAAAAATTCTAAAGGTTGGTATAAGAACGTGCCGATTGGAATTAATGAAATTTCCAAATGGACTAAAGGCTCAGCACAACGTATTGGTATAGATGTCAAACGTGTCAAAATTACAAATCACTCAAATCGAGCGGCAGCAGTTAGCGAATTAAGTGAAAGCGGAATTGAAGAACAAGCTCTAATAAAAATAACAGGACACAGCAATTCATCATCAATAAAACCATACTTACAAGTTGACAAAGAGTATCATTCGAGCATTTTTCAATCAATTCGTTTGGAAAAAGAAAAAACTTCAACATTTACTACAGAAACGATTAGCTGTGGCACCCGCAGCGACATCACTGTTCCTAGAATGAATTTCAATAACTGCGTTTTCAATAATTGTACATTTAAATAAAAATGTGTTTATTTTTAATGTTTCATAAATAAAGTTTGCATTGATATGTTTCTAAATTTCTCATTCATTAAATTGTCCTGCCGAATTACACTCGATGTTTGTATTGATATCAGGTAAATTTGTGTTGTTCAAATTCTAAACTGTTTCCTTTAGCAACTCGAAAAACTGTCAACCTAAAAACGCTCGACCTTCGGTGTTGCGTTTTCAATAGTCGACAGTTTTTCTCGTATGATTGCTAGGCAACAGTTTCTCATTAAACAACCCAAATTTACCCGATAAAATACAAACCTCTCGTGCAATTATAAGTAAGAAAAATCCTCAACGAACCTGCTTCTCCCATATGAATCTGCATTGATAGGAATCGGAAATAGTCTGTCATCCAATGCAAATTGGTGTATACAAGTATGGATGGGAATATCGATGGGAACATCTACAGCATGAGTTTCGAAGTAATGCTGGTCCCTAAATTTTTTTAGTTCTTCTATATTCAAACCATCCGTTACGAAACCGCTTGATCCATGTGCGGAGTTTTCTTTTCTCGTGCCTATTAAAAAAATAGAATTCAGGATGTATATATTATTAAGATCATCATTTGTAGAATTTTCCTGAGAAAACTCCTCGCGGAAAGATATTGCCAATCCTAGGGATCGTTATTAGAGTAACAACAATTTGACAACTTTTTGTCATTACTAATGAGGTTCTATTTCAGTGAACTATATCAATGGCCAAATATAATCACAACGCGATACTCTTACATGTTATAGCAATGACTTCCATGTTGATGACTAGATCTGCCTCCAAAATTTTTGAACTCTTTATTTATTCGAATTCAACAATTTTTATTCTGTTTGTATTTTATTGAATAATGTATGTCGATTTATCACTTTTTAGTCAAACTCGCGGAAGTTATTAATTGAGTAAATTATATTTCTCTCATTTAAATATGACGTGTTTATTCTAAGGAACTGATTTGATTATAGACCAATTTGATTGAAACGAAACTTCATTGACACTGACTTCTATCGGATAATTGGCTGAACTTTTTAATGATTGCAACTAACTTTTGGCATTCTACAGATGAAGCTGATTTGAACCAGACTGTTTTAATGCCATGCGTTGAGTCATTTCAACTAAATTATTCGATTTATCTGACCGTAGAAAAATGCGGATCGTACCAGAGGACATTTTTAAGAAGGACGAAGGACCATTTGAGGGTCTGAACGCGAAAAAAATTCCTTCGTCTAGTTGACCCCTTCGATTTTAACGTCTTTTATTATAATCGCAAAAATCTTAAAAAATTTCCTCACCTAGTAAATTCCTAGAAATGCTGTGGGGGGTTGGTACCCATTGGAAAAAACAAATTGGATCTGATTGCACAAAATTGTTCTGATAAAAATGTTCATTAAATTCGATCTTTTCTCGTTATTCAAAATAGTCCACGGTAACGCGCACAGCCTAAAGGGGGGTCGTCGAAAAATGCGGATCGTACCAGAGGACTTATTGAAGAAGGACGGAAGACCATTTGAGGGTCTGAACGCGAAAAAAAAGAATCCTTCGCCTAGTTGATGCCCTCGATTTTAACGATACCCCTTCAAAGTCTTTTGTTATAATCGCAAAAATCTTAAAAAATTTCTTCACCTAGTAAATTCCTAGAAATGGTGTGGGGGGTTGGTACCTCGGAAAAACGCATTGGATCTGATTCCACAAAAATTTTCTGCTAATTTTTTTTATTGAATTCGATCTATGCTCATTATTCAAAATAGTCCACGGTAACGCGCACAGCCTAAAGGGGGGGGTCGTAGAAATATGCGGATCGTACCAGAGGATTTATTTGTTGAAAATATAAACAGGATGTTCATAAAATCAGATGTGGAATCATCTTCGACCGAAAAATAAACTTCAGTCACTATCTTCCATCGTCAAGATAACCTCTTGTGGGGTATTCATGTTGAAAAGGGAAACATTCTCAATTGAATATTGAATAGAAAGATTTTTCTGTGAATTGAAAAATCCACGATAAAAATGAAGTTATTTTTTTATTTTTTTTGTGAATGTCCAACAGAAAACAACTACTTCCACGGCTAAAGCCACGCCGGACATTAAACTTCATCTGTTAGATATTTTGAAAGGTCCCTAACTCAAAGAAAAAATCTGAAATTGGAAATTTGCATTTTCATTCAGATAGTTATTTTATTTTCTATTCCAGTCTTAATTAAGAACTCATAAAGATGAATGAGGCAAAGAGGAATGTTTTCCAAAAGGGAGTACCCATCAGAAATTATTCGTAACATTGACACAGGAGAGATATCGCATTCACTAGGTCTTCAATACATTTTTGTCGACGAAAATCTATTTCACGCTTCCACGATCATCAGGAAGACCGGAAGAAATGGGAAACACATTTTCAAGAAGCAATCTCACTTTGCAAAGATGGAAAAAGTTAGAATCATTTCTTTTGGAGAGACACTTTGAAATTAGTGTTTCCTGACATTAAAACCTGTCATGGGGTATGATAGATTGATTTGTTGAAAATATAAACAGGATGTTCATATTTTAATCGTGGATTTTTCAATTCACAGAAAAATCTTTCTATCAATGTTCAATTGAGAATGTTTCCCTTTTCAGTACCAGAGGACTTTTTAAAGAAGGACGGGGGACCATTTGGGGGTCTGAACCCCTCCATTTTAACGATACCCCCCCCCTTCAAAGTATATATAAGCGCAAAAATCTTAAAAATTTTCTTCACCTAGTAAATTCCTAGAAATGGTGTGAGGGAGTTGGTACCCATCGGAAAAAAAGGAATAGATCTGATTCCACAAAATTGTTCCGATAAAAATTTTCATTAAATTCGATCTATTCTCGTTATTCAAAATAGTCCACGATAACTCGCACAGCCTGAAGGAGGGAGTCGTAGAAAAATGCGGATCGTACCAGAGGACTTTTCATAGAAGGACGGGGGACCATTTGAGGGTCTGAACGCGAAAAAAAAATCCTTCGCCTAGTTGACCCCCTCGATTTTAACGATACCTTCCCCCCCCCTTCAAAGTCTTTTGTTATAATCTCAAAAATCTTAGAAATTTTCTTCACCTAGTAAATTTCTAGGAATGGTGTGGGGGGGTTGTTGGTACCCATCGGAAAAAACGCATTGGATCTGATCCACAAAATTATTCTGATAAAAATTTTCATTGAATTTGATCTATTCTCGTTATTCATCATTGTGAAAAAGTGGTTATTTTTATCACTCAATTATGGATTTTTGTTCCGGCTATTTCTTGAAAGAAATCTCTATTAAATTATATCCGCGTTCGGTGACTATCGGCTTCTAATCATTATTTTATTAATAATTATCTTCATCTCGGCATCCTTTTGGAAATGTCATCATCACTTAGACCCATGAGTCTGTTTATTTCTCGTATAATAATCTTTAAAAAATTAAATTCCTCCTACACTGAATGGGAGAGAAATAATAACTGTGTTGGGGTTCCTCGCGGGGCGCTGCCATGTCAACAAGCACCTCTGTCCCACTGATATTACGAAAGATTCATAATGCAGATGATGCAGATACATCCACTCAAATGGTAGCAATGGCAGCATACAAATAACGCTTTGGAGATCTTTTCCTAAGCCTATAGTTTATAAGGAAGGTTAGCAAAATCGGCATCCAAAAAAACTGAACAATTTTCCCAGTCCCTGATAAACAGGAAAAGCAAACTTTCTCTCAAGAACAAAGTCATGATTTATAAAATGATATTCCGGCCTGTCATTTTGTATGCCTCAGCCGCCTGGGGCCAAACTGCAGAACCAGCAAATGAAGGTTCTGCGGATGATAACGAATGCTCCGTAGTACGTGCGGAACGATCGGATCGTCGAAGACTCAAATCTGCCTTCCATCAGAAGTATCATTAGAGATCGCAATCAGAAAGTATTTGATTGCGCCATAACCCACGAGAACCCCCTCGTTAGGAAAGCCACTGATTACAACATAGACGACCCCTCGCGCTTCAAACGTCAATTATTTGTTTATTAATTATCTGTTAGCTCCAAACGATTCTAACAGATGGCGGTATCTGTTGACTGGATTGAGTAAGAACGGGATAACGGGAATAACGGGATAACGAAAAAAACGGTATAACGGGATGACAGGATAAGGGGATAACGGAAAAAACGGGATAACGGGATAAAGAAAAAAAGGGGTAACAGGAAAATGGGATAATGGGATAACGGGGTAACGGGAATAACGGGATAACGAAAAAACGGGATAACGGGATGACAGGATAAGGGGATAAGGGGAAAACGGGATAACGGGATAAAGAAAAAATGGGATAACAGGATAACGGGATAACGGGGAATAACGGGAAAACGGGATAACGGGGTAAAGAAAAAAAAGGGTAACAGGAAGATGGGGTAACGGGATAACGGGAAAACGAGATAACGGGACAACAGGAAGCGGAAGGAGTCAAAATCATAATCTCGATGGAACAACATAAAGGAAAACATAGAAAAAAAGAAATTCTACGCGGACGAGAGTTTTCGGGAAAAACATTTTAGGGAACATAGAAATTTGGACAGGACAACGTCTGTCGGGTTTTAGTTTTAGTTTATAACAAAAACCTTAGCCACAGCAACGCGTGGCCGGGTCTGCTAGTAAATAGATATATTTTTCAAAATGTAGATATCAAAATTCCTTTCTCGGCCATTTTCGAAGAACACCATCATGGCGAGGGCTAGAGACTGATCTCTAGTCCTTGTTCAGTCAAAATTCCATATTAGTGAATGGCTGTTGCCCACTTATATTTGAGTCCAAAGAGTAAGAGCCATCAGGCTACATTCGTCTTTAGTGATAGTGATAGAAGACCCCGACACAATTTTCCCAGTAATAGTGCGTATATAACATGCCCAACCTAGAGGCCTTAATGCAGAGCCGTCCACATACCTTATCATCATTATTTGGCAAGCCGTTCATGCTACGTTAAATTTGATTTTTAATGACGGATGTTTATGCATAACCAATATAAAACGACATATTAACGAAAAAATTATTTTTGTGGCCTTTAATTTTGAAGTAGACTTTTTTGCGTGTGACGACGTTTGAAAAAAAATCCATTCAGATAATAATTGGATGTATGCTTTCAGAAAAATCCAATATATGATCCATGGAATCATAAAATGTAGTTATATCACCTAAAAGTGTTGAAATCCCTGAGCCATCCCTCTCTTCCTCTGATGCATCATACTTCTGTTTCTCCACTAATTCATCTACAATTTCTTCCGTCGATTCATACTTCTCCAGGTCCCTCAGATATTTTTCATACTGCTGTACTCTGAATTGTTCATAATCTATTCTCTGATCAGTCAAAGTGAGTGAATTGCTCTTCTCCTCGAACTCTCGTTGGACTTCCTTCGTTGAACCTGCGACATCATTATTTCTAGCTGGAGAAGATTGGCCTGAAACATTATCGATCCAATAAAGCATAGAGACATCTGAAGGTTTGGTGCTGCCACCACAATGTCCTTTTACAAGTTTTTATTTAGTTTTACCTGTCCCGGTGTCCGTCTGTAATCAAATTTTGCAAGTTAAATTTGACCCACTTCCAGTTGCCCGATTAACGTGAAATTTGGCAGGTGTTTATATTTTCCGTGACAATGCATTATGGATTTTTTGTTGGAGAAAAAACAAAATGACGGCTCTAATATGGCGGACGAGAGTGTTTATGGTCCGATTCGACTCAAAATTGGTATGTGGGGTTTTCGGGGTCGGAGATTATGAATTCGTCAAAATTCATAAAATAAAAATGGCGGCGCCAAAATGGCTGACGATCTCTGTGATTATGGTCCGATTCTATTCAAAATTGGTATACAGGGGTTTTTGGGGTCGGAGATTATGATTTTTAATGGGAGGATTTTTGGGTTGAGATTATGATTTTTGTCAAAATTCATAAAATTAAAATGGCGGCTCCAAGATGGCCGACGATTTCTGTGATTATGGTCCGATTCTATTTAAAATTGGTATGTGCAGGTTTTCGGGGTCGGAGATTATAAAGTTTTTGTGAAAATTCATAAATTCAAGATGGCGTTGGGGCTAGTACTTCTAAGTGAGGATTATCATATAGAATGTTATTAAGTAACGTTTTTGGATATGAATTTTCTAAGAAAATGTTAAAGAGAATGTTTAAATTTGTATATGGAATTTCAGTACGCCTAATTTCATTTGTTTTATCAAGTTCACTTTCATGGACTGTTTGTGATATGAGTGGTAATTCAGGTATCGGCCTGAGCTGCATGGTTTCCTATACCAATCTACGAGTAGCTTGTTTTCTGTTGTCTGTATAAACCTGGTATCAAGAAATGGTACGGAATTATCGCTGTTCTCAGTTTCAATTGTGAACTGGGTATAAGGATCGTAGCTATTGAATAAGGTACTGAGAATCTCATCCACATCATCATTCGGTAATGCTAATATAATATCATCAACATATTTCTTTATGAAGTTAAGATTGAAAGATAAAACTGGAATAACATTATCTAACAAATCATCCATGACGTGCTAACATGGTTAAAATGGAAGCCTCCATTGGGGTACCAAAAGTGTGTTTATAAATTTTACTATCGAAAGAAAAATATGTTCAATCAAAAAGGAAGGTCAACAATTCCAAAAATGTCTTTCTGTTAATGCGGAGACGACATCTAAACTTGCCAGGACATAATTGTCTGGAAGTGTTAAATTATTAAATTTATTAGTGACTTCAAGAGAGTCTTATATATATATATATATATATATATATATATATATATATATATATATATTTATATTTGTTTGGGGGGTCACGAACCTGTATATACAGTGCTCGTCTAAAGTACGTTCCCCCCCTACTAATTTTTGAACCACTTGGTATATCGCAACGTACTTTGAAGGGGTCGGATAGGAGATAAAAACCTACTTTTTCATGAAAAAATCACAGCTAAAAGTTTTAAAATGGCGGCTGAGCGCCATTTTCAATACATTTTTTAAATAGAACACTCCGTATATTATTCCATTTTCGAAATCTGCTAATAATTCTCACTAGTTTTCTCCAATACACTTTACTCCTAAATTCAATTGTTTTCGAAATATTAACGTTTGAAAAGTGACATTTTGGTCATTTCAAAGCCAATCAAAAACACTAATGTTGCTTTCAATCAAGTTTGCAATGGAAAAAATCGTTGTCGCGGATCTTGTTTACTGTCAAACTGAACTGCTAACTGTCAAATAGTCCGTTGAGCGCCTAAATCCTTCAATGAAAAGTGTGATCATGGCTCGTAGTTTAGACGATAAATTTGAAGCAGTCTTGATATTTGGAGAAGCTGGAAGAAATTATCATCTAGCAGTCCGTATGTTTAATGATAGGTTTCCCGAGAATCCTATTTCGAGGTCATATTTGCGCAAACTTTTAAATAAGCTCCAAGCAACTGGTACGCTCAAAGATGCTCCAAGATCAGGAAGACCGCCTCTTTCAGAAAAAAAATAGGTAGAAATTGTTGCTGAAATGGTAATCAATCCGACTCATTCGACGTCTGCAGTTGCTGAATCCTGTGGAGTAAGTTCAAAAAGTGTCCAAAGAGTCCTAAAAAAAGAAAAGTTTCATCCCTATAAAATTAAAAACCTGCATGCTCTCACGGAGGATGATCCAGACCAGAGGGTTGAATTTTGTGAGTGGTTAACAAGAACAATTGAAGGAAAACGGGGCTTCCTAAAACGTGTATGTTTCGCAGATGGAAAAGTCAATAAACAGAAAGTACGATACTGGAGCGATACTAATCCGCATATTTTCAGAGAGGGACATACCCAGTTTCCTAAAAAGGTGAATGTTTGGGCGGAGATTTTGGGCAATCGCGTTGTTGGAGCGATTTTCATCAGAGGCAATCTTACAGGAGTTCTTTACAGAAATCTTTTGGAAACTGAAATTGAACCTCGAATAAGACAAATTGTATTAAACAATCAGGAAGAGTTTGAAAATCGTGAAATCATATTTCAGCAGGATGGAGCACCTCCCCATTCCGATCGCATGGCTAGAGAGTTCCGCGATACAAACTTTCCTGGGCGATGGATAGGTTGCAGGGAAAGTACAGAATGGATACCAAGATCTCCGGATCTTACACCTCTATATTTTTTCCTTTGGGGGTATCTTAAGTCAAAAATCTACGCCACAATAATAGAAGAGTTGGAACGCAGAATAATAGATAGGTACATGTGAAGAAATAGATGAACAGACTTTCATCAACGTGAGAGAAGCTATTTATAATAGGGCACTCTATTGTCAAGATTTAGGAGGGGGCCAAATTGAACACTTGATGAAAAAATTGTTGGGGTTAAATAAAAGTGTTATTCAAAAATAAATTATAATTTTTTGGCTAAGTAATTTGTTTTGATTGTGAATTTACAGAACACATTTGTAGGCTTCGAGATTTTCCGGTAAGCGGTACTGTTTATCCTAAATAAACTCTCTTCACGCCTCTTATCAGTCGAATTCATTAAGAGATTCAACTACAAATTAATAACAACGTTTAGTTAGCAAAATGTTTTACCGGAAGTGACCAAAATCCATACTTAATTTTAAACCGGACTGTCACTTTTCAAACGTTAATATTTCGAAAACAATTGAATTTAGGAGTAAAGTGTATCAGAGAAAACTGTTGAGAATTATGAGCAGATTTCGAAAATGGAATAATATTCTATGTTCTATTCAAAAAAAATATTGAAGATGGCGCTCAGCCGCCATTTTGAAACTTCTAGCTGTGATTTTTCCATGAAAAAGTAGGTTTTTATCTGCAATTTGAGCCCTCCAAATTTCGTTGCGATATACCTGGTGGTTCAAAAATTAGGAGGGGGGGAACGGACTTCAGACGAGCACTGTATATATATATATATATATATATATATATACATATATATATATATATATACATATATATATATATATATATACATATATATATATATATGAATAGAAATGAGAAACTCAAAGTCGTCTTCACAAAAATTCAATATAAATTGAAAAAGGTGTTTTATGGTGGACCACAGGTGAAAAACAACTACTTTCCTAGCAAATACCACGCAGAACGTTGAATGATATTCACCTGAAAATCCATGCAAACTTCCATATAAAGGGAAAAAGAATGCAAATGTTTCTTTCCGATAAGCTCGATTGTGTTTAATTTATGTCGTGTACGCCTAACAATCCGCATACCGGTATCAGGCTTTTGGCCTTCATCAGTACGGAGTAGTCACCAGCCAAAGGTCCAAAGAGCTCTGGCTGAAGCGAGACACAACATAAACCATATCGCCGTCGAGCTTATAACATCTATAGGTACGCCGGAAAAGAAAACTTTAACCGGCGGTACCTAGTGACAGAAAGAAACACTCCATACATTTCTCCTACCTTGATAGGATTCTAAATAAAAGATTCCTTCTCGGTAGAAGCGGCAGTTGCTCGACCAGCTATATGTTTCAAAAAGGAAGAAAGCCAAGTGAAGTGAAATGAATGAATAGAAATGAGAAACTCAAAGTCGTCTTCACAAAAATATGTATATATATATATATATATATATATATATATATATCATCCAAAAATATTGACTTCTGGTTCTGCGAAAATTTAGATACACTCAACAAGTCTTCTTTGGAAATTTAAAATTTTCTTCCCCATTTATGTGACGTTAACCCAAATAGTGATGACAATATCAAGATTTTTTATAGTTTTCACCTTCACAAAAACACATCAGAGACGCCCTGGAGAGGTATCTGTCATTCAAATTTGTCTGAGATGAGCCTTCCACCATAAGACATTCGTTCGGTTTTCCCAGCAATCTCGGTTTGATAGGTTTTTCTCCACAGTAGCAAGTGTTTGTACTCAGACAACATTTTCTATACACTTCTTTCCTCTTAGTGGTAGGTTTGGTGGAAATATCATGGATGAATTTCCTCGCCGTTGTTAGATCAATATGGGGGTGAAGTATCTGACTGACATTCGAGGAATCGTTTCTGATCTCCCAATTTGAGTACAGAGTTTTTTTTGGGAACGGTTTTCTGGAATAATGAAACGAATGAGGAAATTTTGCAGTAAAACTAGGGCGAACAGATTTATATAATTTGATCTCAGTAATAATATCAACAATCATTAAAACAACAAAAAAATAAATCTGTAGGGCTTGTGGTGAAGATGCCCCTCCACCGGGAATGTTCTTTCACTCCTTATTCCTATAGACGCACGGGGGTAGTTAATCGAATATTTGTTTATTCGCCAAGTCGTTGCAAAATCCGATAAAATTAATTACATTTGTTCGGAAGTTAGGAAGAATCATGTACTATATGGTTTTGGGAGCTTGAAAAGTCATTACATTTTTTTTAATTGATTGTGTATGACACAATGTACAATATACAGAGTGGGCCATTGAAAATGAAACAGCGGCTCTGTAGGTCGGCAGAACCGAATTATATAAAAACGCTCGGACACGTCAATTACATTTTCGAGGGGGACATCGTTCGCGAAGAAATTCACCCGAAATACATTCCATCCCTCGGAGCTGTGACCACCACCCCTAAATTTTTAAATGGCAACATATGGCAAGTGATACCTCATTTGGAAGGTATTTTCCTTCTCAATATCAAACAATAAAAATAAATTAATTCTATCGATTTGTTTTTGAGATATAGGAACTTGAAGTTGGGAAATCACTTTTTATTCGCTCAATCAATAAAAATAACATCTAACAATGCAACTGTTTATTGATAATCATCAGTGTCGAAGAATTAAATGATTCAACTGTTTACCAACAAATAACATGCAATTCCGTTTCACATTTTTATTTCATCCTCATTTACTTGATCGAAAAAAAATTAAGATTCTCAAGAATCGATAAAAACACATTTTTTCGAATTCGACTCAAATGCGAGTACAAGAAAAACATGTATGAGATAATTCATTTCGACAAATCGCAATTGTGGACGTCTATCAGTGTCAAATTGATCTCTGATTGAACGACATTAGGGTGAATTACTTGACTAAAGCTGCTGAATATATTTCCGCAATAATGGTGTATACGATCGCGAAAAGAGTTGAGATAATAATTTTTTTTCAAAAATGATGAGTGCGATAATCGCACAGCTAATTTGTTCAATTAAACGCATCCAGATAAACTTGTTGCTAGAAAATACGTTCCAGAATTAGTGCAAAAATTTCGTGAAACTGGATCAGTAGCCAACAAGAAACGAGACCCAGAACGTGAATTTCCGTTGAGAAATGAAGCTGTTGAAGTTGCACTTTTAGGACAAATTCATGCAGACCCAACATTGAGCACAAGGAAATTGGCTAGTGTTACCAATATCATTAGAACCAGTATCCGCCGAATCCTGAAACATCATAAATTCCACCCCTACAAAATACATTTGGTACACCAATTGAATGAAGATGATTTTGATAGGCGACAGGAATTTTGTGAAATTATGACTACGAGAATAGATGCTGATGAGAATTTCCTTTTCCACATCTGCTTCTCTGATGAGTCTACATTCTTTTTGAATTCGACTGTGAATCGTCATAATTGTCGTTATTGGTCAGATGCCAATCCACATGTTTTCCACAAAGTCCATACTCAAACTCCCCAAAAACTCAATGTCTGGGCCGGTATTTTTGGGGACCGTTTGATTGGACCAGTATTTCTCGACGGTAACCTGACAGGAGAAACTTATTTGGAATTATTGAATGAATTTGTTTATTCACAATTAGTAGACATCATTGAAAATGACGATCGTTACCATGAAGACCACTTGATATATCAACAAGACCTCCACCTCCACATTATGCACAGCCTGTTAGGGCGTTTTTGGATAGAATGTTTCCTGGAAGTTGGATTGGAAGAAGAGGCTCTATAGAGTGGCCAGCCAGATCTCCAGATTTAACCCCACTCGACTTTTTCCTGTGGGGTCACTTGAAAAACAATATCTTTGCAACCGAACCAGAATCTCTGGAAGATTTACGAAGGAGAATTATTGAAGAATGCCGTCGAATAACGCCGGAAATGCTACGAAATGTGAGGTCTCGTTTTGAACAGAACTTGTACTATTGTATGGAAATGGGTGGTAGACAGTTTGAACATCCAGTTCATTGACTATAATAATTATTGCGACAGTTGCTTTATCAGATATTGTTTTTATTGATTAAGTGAATAAAAAGTTATTTCCCAACTTTAAGTTCCTATATCTCAAAAACAAATCGATAGAATCAATTTATTCTTATTGTTTGATATTAGGAAGGAAAATACCTTTCAAATGAGGTATCACTTGCCATATGTTGCCCTTTAAAAATTTGGGGTGGCGGTCACAGCTCCGAGGGATGGAATGTATTTCGGGTGAATTTCATCGCGAACGATGTTCCCCTCGAAAATGTAGTTGATGTGTCCGAGCGTTTTTATATAATTCGGTTCTGCCGACCTACAGAGCCGCTGTTTCGTTTTCAATGGCCCACTCTGCCTAGAAAACAGCAAAATCTGGCGATCGCCTACAACTTTCCTCCAAGATGATATAATTTATCTGTTATTGTTAAAAATGCGTGGTAGTTGTGTAGTTGACACCCTAGTGCAGTGGTAGGAGTTCCATTTCCAGTTCTATATAAAATAAACAATAGAATTGATCTGAATCTCAAATACTGCAACCGCCAAGATTTTATTTCAGATTTACTTTCAGCACAACACGAAGAAGGAACATTTCTATCAAACTGAGACAATGACCAATGAAAGTTGGAAAAAAGTGTCATACCTATAAACAGCTTTCGAAGTCTTCTTCTTCATTGTCATGTTTTTAGATGATAACACTTTCCTAGATTCGGTCATGTTTCAAAACTATCAAAATTCTCACAGTTGTGACAGATCGTGACAAAATACATCTGGTTATTTGTTGGGAATGGCATTCTAAATCACCCCGGACGACTGGTGATCGTAGAATACAAACAAACCTAGTTACCCTACTATACCAATTCCGGGTGTTTCCCCAGTAGACTGGTTCACAAGTGCCATTTTGTTCCAAGCCTGGAGGTCACTACCGAAAATTATAATTTACGGCGCATTCGATTCGAAATGGCGTCTAAAAAAATGTTTAGCTGGAAAATTGGGGCCGGCAAAAATTGCAAAAGTTATAAACAATTAAGTAAAAAACAAATATATGGTTTGGTTTTTTGAAAATATGCAAAATTATTTGAGATATCCGAAAAAGATCCTTATAGAGCAGGAAATTTCCTAAAAGAAAGTCCTACCTCCCAGAACTGTGCCGGCAATATTTATAATTTATAAATAATGGGCTGAAAACGCGCGGCTTAGCTCCCGTGGGCGCCGACCGAATCTGACACGTGAACAAAAAAAATTATTTTAACCGAGTAAATATTAATATTAAAGAATAAAAAAATCAGGTTATATCTAGACAAATCAATAAACAATAATCCGTCGGCAAAAAAATTTGACTTCCATTTTTTTATTAATTATGCCTTTGTTAATTAATAAAAGTTATTATAAAAACCCTGATAATTGTTGAACTAAAAACCTAGATTTGTTTTACTTCTTGGAGCTGTTTCTCAACGGCTTTAAAAAAGATACCTGTTGGAAAAATTGAAAAATTTTGATTTTTTACTTTTTTATTAACAATCAAAGCTATAAAAAAATTATAAAAGTATAAAAAACAATTAAGGAATGTTTTGTTTTCTATTATCTCTATCAATTCGTTTTCATATTGCTAAAAAATAAAAATAAAAAATTTTAAAAAATTATTTAAAAAAAATGCACTTGCTAATTAACAATTTTTTTTTGTTGTTAAATTTGAATATTAATAAACCATTAAGTTTTTAATCATTATTTATCACGTTCTCTCATATTATGAAAAAAATGTATTTACTTTTCATTTGTATATTAAACAAATATTTTTTATAAACAAATGAATCTTAGCGCTATATTTTTTTTAAATATAAAAAAAATACTAGAAACAACCATGTGTCGTTTTCTATGAAAATTTTTTTTTTCTATTTTTTATATTATTTCGAAAAATGTACATGGACTTGTCCCTTCCTTTCTGTTTTTCCTCATTGCTAATAAAATAACTTATAAACTATTGAAGCTACGACAAGAACACTTCAAGTCTTTTTTATTCTACATTGATCAATGAACAATTTTTACCAAAGCTCCAACTCAATTGTTCATTAACTTTTTTAATATTATTTATATAATTCCCTTGAAAAATTTTTTTTTGACTTATCACTTATTAGTTCAAATATCTTATAAACTATTAAAAATACGAAAAGAACACTTTCAGTCTTTTTTATTCTTCGATAATTAATAAACAAATTGAGCTTTTAAACGAAGCTCTAACTCAATTATTTAAAACTTTTCGGCTATATTATTTATGAATATAAATCGAAAAAAAATTGTTTCGGCTTGAAATGTATATTGTTCATAATAATATTATTCTTTTATTACAACTTTCTTTTTATTTTTCCTGTTATAAACAATGCAATGAATTTCATATATTTTTTCACGCTCATTACTTGATATTAGAGTAATTTGGCTATCATTAAAATCTCATTTAAAATTTGCATGGATGTCTTACAAAGATAATGTTCGAACGTTAACTGATTATATTGATTTGATTTTAACGAGCCTTTTTCTCAATTATATTCTTAATACTTTACAATTTTTAAATGTCCTTCGAATTCCGGTTTCAACCTATTGAAATAGTTCTTTGTTAAGTAGTAGAAACCTAAAAATAACTTAACTAGCCGAAAAGTCTTGAGTATTTCAGTTTAGTCGACAGTAAAACAGTGCACAAAATTTTTCGAAATTATATAAAAAATAGAAAAAAATGTTTTCCATAAAAAACGACACATGGTTGTTTTCAGTTTTTTTTTTTTAGTTTAAAAAAAAATTGCGCTAAAATTCAGTTGTTTATAAAAAATTATTTGTTTAATAAACAAATAAAAAGTAACTAAAAAAAAAAATAATTATTTAAAAAAAATTTTTCAATATTCATATTCAACAAAACAATAATTGTTAATAGCAAGTGCGTTTTTTAGCAATAAAAATTTCTATTTAAAAATTTTTTTTAAATATTTTAAAAAAAAATTGTTTAAATCTAATAATCAATGCATTTGTTTCTAACAATTTTTTAAATAATAAGAGTTAAAAATTTCCCAAAAATTAATTTCCATATTGCTTTCAGCAATAAGAAAAAAAATCGATAGAGATAATATGAAAAAAACTTTCCTTTATTGTTTTATATGCGTTTTTAATTTTTGTATACTTTTGATTGTTAATAAAAAAGTAAAAAATCAAAATTTTTCGATTTTTCCAATGGGGATCTTTTTTAAAGCCTTTGAGGAACAGCTCCAAGAAGTAAAAAAATCTAGATTTTTAGTTCAACAATGAAGAATGTCACTGGGTCTGTTGAATGTCTTGAAACTTTATGACCGTGTAGCCTAAATATTTAGAAATACACCTGTTTTTGTTTCATTTCAATCAAGCGAGTAGTGTTGAAGTTACGACAATTTTAGTTTCCGTCCTATTCAAATATTTCGCGCGAGCGCGCCATGCTCGCGTGACGTCATTTTACAACGCAACGTTCTTCCCGTACACTCATTCATTGCTTTTCTATTGGATGTTCCCTATGTTCGACCACAATAACGTTTTCAACTTAAGTTTTTATGTGAATCAGTGTTACAATAGTGTTATAAGTATAATAATTGATATAGATGACGGTTTTGAAAACGGACAATCTGATAGCTTGTCTGAAGTAGACGGGTTATGATTGCCCACTATTTCTCAAATAACTCTGATTTCTTGGCCGCCGAGATGCGAGGAGTAAACATGCAAAAGTAAGTATTACTTGATAACATTTTACTTTTTATCATAAATCTTTTGATCCCTATAAGTACATATTTCTCATTACTAGTGTTTTATAAATGTACGTCATACGTAATATTGATAATATGAACTTGACATTAAGTTCCTGAGAAGGAAGAATGCGTAGGTATTTGTACCTACATAGTTTTGATCATGACTTACATTTTGTATTTTTTTAATATGTAATGTAACACATAATTAACATAGAAAACCTAACCTGAACATTAAGTACCAGAGGTACAAAACCTTTTAAAATTTGAACCCATGAAATATTTTATTCAAAAGTAGGTTATTAATAGGATGCACGCGACTACATATTATTAAGCTAAGATGAAAAACCTCTCATATTAATTTCCTCTTTAATGTGATCGTGGCTAAGTGCATTTTTATGTATTTTATTTTTTATATAGTAGATCAACTTTATTTTATTTTAGATCGGCTAGAAACAGCTACGGCGATGACGCTATTGGATATGTAAAAGAGAAGGTGATATTAGTACAGCGAAATGGCGAATCACCCTAGAAGATCGAGTACGTTCCAAACCATATCACTGTGCATTAAAATGTAATGAAAAAGATAGAGAAGTTTTGTGCATTGAATGTGAAGACTGTGCCGCTAGCAAAGGTGGTTCAATAGCATTCTTAATGTGGCTTCACCGTCGAAGCGAGGAGTCTGCAACGACTGCTGTAAAATTTTACTGGAAAAAATTAACGCTTTCAGGTAAGGGTCTCGAGGAACTCAGGTGTTTCATAGAACTCGGAGGGGCGCGGAAGATCTCAGAAAATTCGGAGGGTAACGCCCTTGCTTTTATTAACTATTTAATATATTAAAATTGTATTTTTTCAGGTATCGGTTCAACGAAAAAATGTATAAAGGCCAAGAATTTTTGGGACACATCATGGAGAAATTAAAAATAATGATTGTGTTTTTTATGATAAACTGGTTCCAAAGCTTTGTGAGCTAAATGTGAAATGCTCGATATTTGGCTCCGGGTGGAGCAGCCCCCTTCATGATTTGCATCCATTTCTTTCGACTTTTAGGTTCGAAAGGAACAATAAAAACCAACTTTTCGGGTGCATTAGTAGTTGTATTTAATCACTTTGGTACAATACACGATTTTTTAGTTTCTGGATTCGACATTTTCATCAATTTTGGACGCAAACTTCATACACACAGGTCGGAAGCAGAGCACGCACTGACCGACCGTTGTAAAGTGACGTCACAGCGGCCGATGACTCCGAGTCGTCGCACGCCTAGCTAAACAATTAAATATTTCGAAAACTATAAAACGTGTGAAAATAGTATATTATGCAATGAGCACAAAATGATGCCCATTTTGCACGAGTATGAAATTTGCAGCACGAGCTGAAGGCAAGTGCTGCAATTCATACGAGTGCAAAATGGCCATTTTGTTGCGAGTTGCATACTATACTTTTTCTATGACAACATATCGTTCACGTTTAATACAATACATGCATACATTGCAAAAACTTTGAAGGAAATAAACTGATGATATTTCATTACTCCGAATTGGCCGCTAATGGGCTTTCTATCAGAATTAAAATATAAATTGAAGAAATATGTAAATATTTTCTTTATTGCTATTTCCATTGTCTAAAGATATATGTATCTTTAGACAATGCTATATGTATCTTTAGACAATGCTATTTCTAATAGGTACACAGAAATAGAAGACTATAAATGTATGTATGTAACTAATTGAAGTTGAATGTGCAATTATTGAATATCATATTTGGAGAACTTGATTGCTGAATACTTAATTCTTTTCGAAATTGATAATTTGTCGACGTTGAAGTAGACGATTTTCCATTTCTAAATTCGTTGGTATGCCTGATGGTATGTTCTGTATTGCATTTGCAATTTTATTTGCTATGTCAAGCTTACTTTTCTTCGATTCATCAATATATCCCTCAGCGACTGTAGTAGATTTCCAGCCACCGTGGCGTTTCAACGTGGTTATGTCACCTCCAGAATCAACAAGAATTGTTGCGGAGGATCGGCGAAAGCAGTGCCCAGTATATAATTCGTAATTTGGCAATTTTAAATACGTGGCAATGTCTTTTCCCATAGCTCCAAACTTATTCAGGCCTATTCTCTGAATGGTACACTTTCCTTTTTGATAATTAATGAAAAACCATAGACCATTAGCATTTTGAGGGCGAGAATTTGCGTATTTTTTATAAATTTCGTAGAATTTGCCAGTTACAGCGAAATTTCGTACTATTTTGGTTTTACTGTCTGGTATTGTTACTAAAACAGCTGAACCAAGATCATTGAAATGAGTAATTTTCATTTGATGTAATTCATGTCTTCTACATGCACCCATTACTCCCATAACTAATGCAACCTACAATGTAAATTAGTTTACTTAAACATATTTTTCATCAAATGGAAATATAAAACTGACTTTTGTTGCCAAATATATTTCATCTGGAGCCTGTTCAATGAAATTATCGATGTCATTTGCTGTAAAGATCTTTGACTTTTTGGGTTTGTAGATGTTAGACTGCCGCTTGAGGAATGCTTTCAGTTTCAAATATTTGGCAATATGTATATCATTATAGATACCAAGAGTCGTTCTCAGCATTGAGAAGTGTGACCACAAAGTGGAATTGATTTGTTGAAAATATAAACAGGATGTTCATAAAATCAGATGTGGAATCATCTGCGACTGAAAGATAAACTTTAGTCACTATCTTCCATCGTCAAGATAACCTCTTGTGGGGTATTCATGTTGAAAAGGGAAACATTCTCAATTGAATATTGATAGAAAGATTTTTCTGTGAATTGAAAAATCCACGATTAAAATGAAGTTATTTTTTGTGAATGTCTAACAGAAAACAACTACTGTCCCGGCTAAAGCCACGCTGGACATTGAACTACATCTGATAGATATTCTGAAAAGGCCCTAACTCAAAAGAAAAAATCTGAAATGGAAAATTTTGCATTTTTATTCAGATAGTTATTTGATTTTCTATTCCAGTCTTAATTAAGAACTCATAAAGATCAATGAGGCAAAGAAGCATGTTTTCCAAAAGAGAGTACTCACCAGAAATCATTCGTAACATTGACGCAGGAGAGACATCGCATTCACTAGGTCTTCAATACATTTTTGTCGACGAAAATCTATTTCACGCTTCCACGATCATCAGGAAGACCGGAAGAAATGGGAAACACATTTTCAAGAAGCAATCTCACTTTAATCGTGGATTTTTCAATTCACAGAAAAATCTTTCTATCAATATTCAATTGAGAATGTTTCCCTTTTCAACACAAAGTGGAACTTTTAAATTTTTTGACTAAGTCTCCAAAATAAGCCATTAAAACGTTCTCGGAAAACGATTTTGTCTATTTATCTACCTTCCATTCCAAAAAAAGGTTATAAGCGCGTTGATACATACTCTTCGACGTTTCCGGTAATAAATTCAGTGTTGTTACCTTCGCTGCTTCTATTATGTTCGGAGGTGTCAAATCTAAGTCAATATCACTATCAGTTTCCATTTTAATTAATAGTTTTTATAGAAAACAACTATGAAATTACTCGTTACCTACTAAAACTTTGACAGAAACGATCTGCTGACATTTCATCAATTTGTCGCTGGACGTCATAATTTGACAAGCCGTAGTCGTCGTGATTTTAGAGTGAACCTAGACCTAACACGAAATATTCCATTTCGCATTTGTTGCTTAGCAACTTGCCTAGCAACCGATGCAAAAATGAAATTCTGTACAAAATGTGCTTGTTTATGATTGAAGTTACGGTTATAAAATGAACATTTATCGAGGTTGTCGTAGAAAAATATATTTTTACGGTATTTTTTCATTTTTAATAGAGTGTATTTATTATAAGGTAAAAATCAAAAGTTGGTGATATTCTTCATTATGAGGGTTTTTATAAAAACTTTCAACAAGTAAAATTTTTTCATTAACAAAGGCATAATTAATTGAAAAATAGAGGTAAACATTTTTTGCCGACGGATTATTGTTTATTGATATGTCTTGATAGTACCTGAGTTTTTTTATTCCTCAATATTAGTATTCACTCGGTTAATTTTTTTTTTTTGTTCAGGTGTCAGATTCGGCAGGTGCGCACGGGAGCTAAGCCGCGCGTTTTCAGCCTTTTTTCGCCGCTAAATTAAAAATATAAATAGTGCCGGCATAGTTCCGGGAGTTGGAATTTTCTTTTAGAAAATTTCCTGCTCTTTGAGGATTTTTTTTCAAATTTCGGATATCTCAAATAGTTTTTGAGATATTTTCAAAAAACCGAACCATATATTTGTTTTTTACTCAATTGTTCATAACTTTTGCAATTTTAGCCGGCCCCAATTTTCCAGCTAAACATTTTTTTTAGATGCCAATTCGAATCGAATTCGCCCTTAATCATAATTTTCGGTAGTGACCTCC
This sequence comes from Gonioctena quinquepunctata, assembly GCA_018342105.1. Taxonomy (NCBI): domain Eukaryota; kingdom Metazoa; phylum Arthropoda; class Insecta; order Coleoptera; family Chrysomelidae; genus Gonioctena; species Gonioctena quinquepunctata. Next base: position 196,145 of record JAFIRS010000203.1, on the reverse strand, counting down.
AGGTTTGGAACAAATTGGCACTTGTGAACCAGTATGTAGCGAAAATTCAGCTGTTGCCTCATCCTTCTTGAAATAAAACCATATATTCTAAGAACTTGGAATTCAGCATGATCATGAAGTTTGCTGGTTCAATACTATTCAGGGAATACAATTATATTTATGAATGAGTATTGAGGAGGCAAATTGTACCACCAAAAAATTAAGTGTTCATGTGTAAAAAAAGTGTAAATAGCTCCTAAATTTTCCAAAGAAAAATTATAAAAAAAATAGTTTTTCAAATACAAACCCTAATGAATAAGGAACATACTAAATGAATTTCTATATAGCCTATAATGTTTTTCCTGAAAACTCTCGCCGCGTAGAATTTCTTTTTTCTGAAATCGCTCAAGAAGGCCTACTTTCTCGGAGCAACTTCAGCCCCCAAAATACTATAATCCAGTATTTTAATCCGTTGCTAGGCCGTCAAAATCGGTCCCTACCGGTTTTTTATATACATTTTAGACAGTAAATAAATACACGCAAACAACCACCCACATTCAAAGGTTGATACTACAATATGTACATCTTTGGAACATTGCAATACCAAAAAATATAATCAAAATTCTTCGAAGATAGTTTTGAATAAAATCGCATATGGAGACATTACTTCAGCTGTTAGGATTTTGAGTTCCAGCGACACTAGCAAAATACGATGATTATACACTTCATCAGAACTTCGTTTGAAACATCTCCGTTCAGGCTCTAAAATGAAATTTCAAGATATCAATCAAGATTTATCCAATTATTCAATTCTCCAAGTTCCTGAAGAAGATGTTGTGGCAGCTATAAAATCTCTAAGTACTGGTTCTGCAGGTGGTCTGGATTCTCTTAGACCTAGCCATATACAAGACATGATCAGTCATAGCTCTGGTAGTGCTGGTCAAAAACGTATTTCTTCAATCACAAATTTATGTAATTTTATATTATCTGGCAAGGTGAATTTAGAAATATGTCCTTTACTTTTTGGTGCTTCTCTCTGTGCACTCCAAAAAAAAATAGTGGTATTCGTCCAATTGCTGTTGGTACTTTTTATCGCAGATTAGTAGCAAAACTTTGATGCATGAAAATGAAAGAAGATCTTGGTTCTTTGCTACGTCCCTTACAGTTTGGTTTTGGTACGCCAAGAGGTTGTGAAGCAGTTGCTCATTCAGCTCGTAGATACATCAATCAGCATCCAGACCTTTCTTCCAAAGTGTTTTTGAAACTTGATTTCAAAAATGCCTTCAATATGATTGATAGGAATGTCATGCTCCCCAAAGTAAGAGATAACGTTCCTGGTATATACCCTTTTGTAAATCAATGTTATAACTCATCATCATATTTGAATTTTGGTGATCAGTTAATAACTTTTGAAAGAGGTGTTCAACAAGGTGACCCTTTGGGACCCGCACTATTTTGTCTCACAATCGAAGAATTGACAAAGAGTTTGTCATCTGAATTCAACTGTTGGTATTTGGATGATGGCTCAATTGCTGGAGATTTCAATACAGTTTTAGAAGATTTGGATAATGTTATCATCCTATCGAAACAAATTGGTCTTGAACTTAATTTCAATAAGTGCAAACTAATTCAAGTCCTTGACCCAAAAACTGATTTTGAATATTTCAATCATCAGCCCCTGGTATAAAAATTCTGGAAAAGTCAGATTGCAGCCTTCTCGGTGCGCCCCTTTCAATAAATGCTCTTTTTGGACATATTAGAAATGAAAAGGACCCTCTGCAGTTACTCTCCACCCGTCTGAATGAACTACCAATTCACGTCTCATTCTTTCTCTGGAGAAATTGTCTCGCTATACCAAAATTGATGTATACCCTCAGATGTTCTCCATCTTGGAAAAGTCCCAATAAGCTTCAAGATTTCGACGATTCAATGCGCCATACTTTGGAAAATGTTTCTAATAATTCTTTTAATGAAGATTCTTAGTTACAGGCAACACTTCCGGTGAATCTTGGAGGTCTGGGGCTCCGTTTGGCTTCTTCCCTAGCTTTACCTGCCTTCTTAGCTTCCATGAGTAGTGTATCCGGTCTTATCGATTCTATTCTCCCTTCCACTTTTTCTGATACGACTGATAATTTTTTTTATGAAGCTGTTTCTCTTTGGTTATTACAAACCAACTTAGATTTGCCACCCGCTACGAGAAACGAAATCCTGGGACCTTCCACTTTTCAATATATCCTCAAACAATTTACTTAATTCGACCAAGTCTAAATTAGAAAAGTCTGGACTGAAAGCTATTAGGATTAAAGAATACGGAGCCTTGCTGAATGCTTATTTCGGAACCCTTTTGGATGACGAGCCTTTCAGGATATCTATTGGACTGCGACTGGGTTAAGATATTTGTATCCCTCATAAATGTATATGTGGTAGTGAAGTAAACCAAAAAGAAACTCATGGTTGGAGCTGTTATAAAAGTGCATTTGCAGAAATTATCAAGTCAATGATATCATTAAACGTTATCGGCAGGTATTCCAGGTGTGTTACAACCTCTTGGCACTAGTCGAGATGATGGTAAACGTCCTGATGGTATGACGCTGATACCTGGAAATGTGGCAAACCTGTGGTGTGGGACTTCACTTGGGCTGACACAGTTGCAGCGTCTCATTCAGCAAATACTTCTAAGTCCGCAGGTGATGCAGCAATATCCAGCGAGAAATTGAAATGAAAGAAATATCGAAATCTTGGATATAATTATCTTTTCCATCTAATAGCTGTCGAAACTTTTGGTGTCTTTGGCCCTGAATCTCTGGCTTTTATTCATGAAATTGGAAGGAGATTGGGCTGCGCTACAAAAGATAAACGTTCAACGTCATTTTTGATACAAAAAATTAATATAGCAATTCAATGCTTCTTCTGTAATGGGTACAATTCCTCCATCGCATCCACTGGATGAATTATTTTATCATCCCAATTTTCCTACGAGATACATATCAGTTATCAAAGATAATCACTCAGTACCTTCCAAAAAATCAGTATCAGTTTCTCTATCACCTTCTTTGAATTACAGGAACAATGAACCTATGGATTCTTCGTTAAACATAAGTGAGCATGTCATAACAACAAGAGACTCCATTTCTACATTTGGCCTAAGAGGATTGAAGAATGTTAGGAAATACCTGTTTTATGAATAGCATGATCCAGTGTCTTTCGACACCAAGGTTTTGTTGGAATTTTTCAAGAATGGTTTTTGTATAGAGGATCCAAATACTTCTTCATCAAGAATGAAAGGAAATCTAGTGAAATCTTTTATATCTTTGATGGAAAATATCTGGAGTCCTGATTCTTCTCGGAAAATGGTAGATACTTCACATTTCGTCCGTCTATTCAGAAATTGTGTTCCTTCCTTTGATCATAACGTTTCAGCAGATTCGCAAAAGTTTCTGAGATACCTTCAGTTAGGTTTACATGAAGATTTAAACAAGGCGAGTGCAGGGAATCATCCATCACCAAACGATTTTGTTATCATGAATGATAATCAGAAAGCATCCATTTCTTGGACAAGATATCTGTCTACTCATAATTCCAAAATTGTGGATACATTTGCCGGTCAGCTGAAGTCTATATTGAGATGTACTTTCTGTAATTACTGCTCCGTTACTTTTGAACCTTTCTGGGAACTTTCAATCCCTATTCCAGACTTGCCAAACGAAGTCGAGAATTTAACCCAATGGATTTATTTGGCAATAAATTTAAAATGACATTTTCAGCAGCATTTACTAACTCTGGTGGTGTCCTGCACACCTGGACATCATCATCGCTGTCCATTTTGAATCTTTGTTAGCGATAAGTAGGTATTATAAGTTGTGATTGTCAAGGAAACGATTTCATAGGCAATAAGATGGCAATCAAAAATTGTTATGCATTTATAAAAATTCCTTAATTTATGATAATGTTGATTACGATTTCAGAAAAAATAGTATGTGTACCTCGTAATAAAAGCACATTCCCAGACTTCAATGCTTGTTGGCCTCGGCCAACAATTTACATTTTCGTCCGGGAATAATATATTGATAATGCAATGAAAGTGAAGTCTGGTTATATATGTCTTTCTTTGTCATATTGGTAGCGCGTAGATAGAGCAACAGAACATCAATCAATACATTTTCGCGTCAATAGGGAACACGCATGATTCTATTTTATAATTTTTCTTTATCTCAATTCGGTTCTCAAAAATTACATTTTGTGAAAATAATTTCTTAAATCCCAAAATTTGGTCGGAATTTTCAATTTTAAAACTGCTCTCCAATTCAAACTTGATTTGATCTTCACTTGAATAATTTCCCCCAAATACTTGCGCCAGTTGTGGTTGTTTCGATAATATTGATAGTCAATTATATTGTTTACAACTCAAACCTAAATTCAAGCTCACTTTTAATGTGATGTTTCAGTAACAATTGAAGATACTATGATGATAAAAGTATCAGTACAACATATAAACGAGGGCAGATGAAATTATGTTGAAAATTTTATACCAGTCATTTTCAACCAATCAGATGCTTTATTTCGACATTGTTACTATGGTAACCAGCAAATTTTCTGAAAATTGTTCATCCACATTAGCATGTAGACGTAAAATTAATAAGTGGAAATTTCCCGGCACATGACAGCTATCATATAATTAGACAAAAATAATATTGAAATAATATTGACAATATTTTTTATTTACTTACTTTATAAGTTGGAAATATTACAACAATTTATTAAGGTGTACATTCTATAACATCATTAATTAATTTCAAATTCTTCAAAAATTCCACTTCTACCTCCTCTTTCCTAAGTGGTGAATAAAATACAGAACTGGTGTTTTTTTAAACAATATGCCTGTGTTTCATAAAATAAAAATAATACTGAGACACCAGTTTATTTCTTTGAGTATTAGATTCGTGTCCAAAAGAAGGCACAATATCACGCAGAATGTTGCCAATCTCTTTAAATAAGTTTTTTTTTATTGGTGCCCCTTTTTACCCATTTAAAGCACGCCTCAGCGTGTTTAAATCGAACTTTAAAAAACGCGCGTTTTTTAAAGGTAACCATGACAACATCAACAAATCGAGAAACGTGAAGTCTAAATGACAAATTTTTTATTATTGATCTGACAGGAGTACCTTGTAATGTCATATAAAATATTACTCACAATTCGTTCATTTATATGTGCTCCTCCATCCATTTGATGAACTTTTCATATTCTATTTTATATATATCACTGGATTTTCGCGGTATTAACCGCGATTCTGCCTCACTATTCAAAAAATCGATATTAGAATAATTCATTTTTGAGCTCTGGTGACAACAAATATTGATCTTTGGTAACAAATTGCAAATGAATGTTTTTCTCGTTTCCATGACAACGAAAGGTATACTGATGTCACATCACGAATTCAACCTTCTTGCATTATTAGTTCTTATTTATATTTTTTGTAGTAATAATACCAGTATATATGATTTCAAAGTACACCAATAAAAAAAAATAACGTAAAGTATTCGTGGATAACTGGTCTTAAAAACACTTGCTCTATTTCGAGCACTCCGGCTGCGCCGTCGTGCTCGAAAAATCGCGCGTGTTTTAAAGCCCTTTTTATCCACTTATACTTTAATATACTATTCTTGGTCAGGATTTAATCCAGATTCTTCCACTAGGTATGTTAGATATTTTACATTTTTATGGTACATTTCAATGTGCTGTGATTCTTTGCAAAAGAAACACAATTCATACGATTGAAAGTTCATTTTATTATCACTTTCTTACTAACTTATGATTGTATACAATGTTATGAGGAACTTATAATGCCACAAATAAAATATTGATTGACAGGAGTAGTGAATGTCAAATCCATGGCTAACTTTACAAAATATTTTTTTAACCGGCAACATACGCCAACAACATTCTATTTAGAATAAAGAATGAAATATCCCGATTTCCTGAATTATTTGAAACACAAATTATTACCGCTAATATTAATTTTTAACCGACGAAATCAAAAAGGATGAGGTTTTCTAGTCGACGCGTATTTTTTTTTTGTAATTTTTTTTTATGTATGATCACGCATAACTTTTTACTGAGACGTCCGATTCCGATAAATTTTTCAGTGGATAGGGTGTACTTCGAAGTTGGTCCCATTCGAATCTAAAAGATGAAATCCACCCCTAAGGGTAGCAACATGAAGGATATTGATCACTCACCCTCTGAATTCTGGTCCCTTAACCGATTCTATCGGGAATAACTTTGTACTGGGTTCTTCGATTTGGATGATTCTATTTTTAATAGTTAGGGTATACCTCATATTTGGATTTCGAATGAAATTATCCACCCTTACGGGTAGAAAAATAGGGGATAATTCCACATCCGTCACAATCATTATATTCTATGAGAGGATGGAATGATATACAAAGTAATGAAATAAACTAACCAGAACAACAAAAATAATTCATATTACAACAAATAGTAAAAGTAGATAATCATATTATTTAACTGGTAATAGTTGAAGTAAGGTGGGTAAGTAAGTATTTTGGAAGTAATCAAAAAACAAGTAGGTAGTAATTAGTAGATTTCAGCCACAAAAAATTGAAAAAAGTAAGTATTTTAAAAAAATCTTAGTCTCAATAACTAGGCTCCTAAACTAATGTAAGTAACTAATTTTGAGTCGGCGCCAAACGAACAATCAACGACGATAATTAAATTACTTCAAAAAAATTATCAGAATGTCACCGCGCATTTTACGCCTTACCTAATTCATTTGCTTGTTTGTTTGGCGCCGACTCAAAATTAGTTACTTACATTAGGAGCTCAGTTATTGAGACTAAGAAGGTTTATTTTATTTTTTACTTTTCAGTTCCGTATTTCGTCGGTTTAATTTTTTGTTAAAAAGTGTTTTTTTTAGAATTAAACCTAAAAGAATATGAAAAATATTTAAGTATATATAATAAACTATCACATGTGTTCAGTCAGGGTTCCGTAATAAGCATAGTTGTGAAACCGCTTTGCAATGTGTCCTCCATGATTGGAAGAACACTTTGGAAAAAAATTTAATGACAGTGACAGTACTTCTTGATTTGCAAAGGGCTTTCGAGACTATTGACAGAACCAGATTATTGAAAATTGGAAGCTGTCGGAATTGTAGATGCAGCATTACAATGGATTGCGTACTATTTGGATAATCGGAAACAAAAGTTACGACTTAACCATGTTACATCTAGCATAATCGATATTAATATAGGTGTACCTCAAGGTAGTGTTCTGGGTACTTTATTGTTTCTAGTGTAGGTATATAAATGATATGGTTGAGGTAGTGAATGGATGGATGTTGTATACACCTATTTGCTGATGACACTGTTATTTATTGTACTGGAAATAACCGTTCGATATGCTTCAATACAATTAATGAAAATTTAGAAGCTATACACAATTATTGCTGTGGAAATTTGTTGAAAATAAATACAAACAAAACTAAATGGATGTTGATCAGTAGAGACAAAATGTATAAGGAAGTAATGAAGACAGCACCGAAATTGTCTATTGGTGGTGTCCAGATAGAGTTGGTTGAGAAATTCAAATATTTAGGGGTATTAGTTAATCGTCAACTGTACTTTAATGATCATGCAAAAAATGTGATAAAAATAATTGCCATGAAAATCAAGTATTTGAGGAGATGTATCTTACCCAATGGAGTAAAATTATAATTTACAATAATCTTATACTCCCTCATTTCAAATACTGTGCCACTGTGCTTTATCTGGTGAATCAAAATGTGCTAAATCGATTACAAAAATTACAAAATCGAGCCATGCGAATTATTCTTTGTTGTGCACGAGATACGTCGATAAATTCAATGCAAGATGCCCTCAATTGGTTACCGGTTAGGAATTATCTATTATATCACTCCCTCATATTCAGTCATAAGATTAAAACTGGTATGACGCCTGAGTATTTGCAGAATATTTTAATCCTCAATCAGGAAGTTCATGAGCACCACACTAGATATAGAGGCAATCTTCGTATTCCACTGGTTAGCAGAACATATAGCCAGAATTCTATTTTTGTCAAAGGTGTAACCATGTACAACATAATTCCAATGGATGTAAAAAATTCTGGAAGTCTTGATATTTTTAAAATTAGGCTAAGAAGCACCTCTGTACAAACATATTTTAACATAATTTTTTTTTTTATGTTGTGTATGTTCTGCATGTTTGTTCATTTTGCTACATATGTTCCTTTGTGAGTACCTATAAACATATTTTTTACAAATTTCTTATTTTAATATTGTCATATTTTTTTTCTTACACATTGTACTTGATATTAGTTATATGACTAAGTAAACGATTTATATATATATATATATATATATATATATATATATAGGTATAGTTATATATTTTTTGCTGTATATCACCTTTGTTTGTAGTCAATATTGACATTTCCCTGAAACCTAGTAAGAAAATTATATGAAATCAATTATTTTTATATAATAATGTATCTGATATTATACATTTTATTTTACTAGGGCACGGGAAAAATGAAAAAAAAATATCCCGCAATACGAACATCCACTTTCATTTTTAATCAATATTGACATTTTGATGGAATCTTAACAGCAGCAATGGTTATTTAAGTAGAAGATAAACTTTTATAATGAAATAAATAAAGTACTGTGACAAGTTTTATATCTGTCTTCAACATATCATATGTACATAACTACCAAAACAATAATCTACTATCTAGATATGAAAATATAAATTCTGCTTTCCAACACTCCCACTAGAATTCATATTTTCCGGTCTTCAAATCTTAGTCCCATTTTTTCGTTTTGTTTTGAAGACCCATTTGGTTCCTATGACCTTCCTGTTCTGAGGTAAATCTGATAATACCCACGTATTATTTTCTTCCAGTTGCCCCATTTCTATTTTCATTGCCTCTATCCAGAAATCTTTGTCATCCCTGTCCATAATTTCATCAATTGATGAAGGATCACCCTTTTCATGATGTTCCGCTTGATAGCACACAAAATTATCAAATTTTCTGGGTTGTGCTGTAGATCGACTTGAACGACGAAGTTCCGAAGGTTTTTCTTCATTATTCACTTGAATGTCACTTTGTGTAGAATTGCAATTCATCGGTTCGGATTCCTCGAAATGTGTTTCTTGAATTATATCTCCCTCTGTTTCGTTATTTTCATTCGTGAAAATTGGTGAAAATTCAGACGAAATTAACATAGGAACTGACTTTTCCTCTGACGTTTGGTTATCAAATTTATTTTCAAAAAAAATCAATCTCTCGATATCATTATTTTGGTGAAAATTCAGACGAAATTAACATAGGAACTGTCGGATCCCATTTCCGTCTTTTTTGTTTTGGGATATGAGCCATAGCTTTACATCCAAAATGCGAAGATGGTTCAGATTTGGTTTCTTTCTGGACCAAATTTCTTCAGAAGTGATGTTTCGAGTATTTTGTAGGAGATCTGTTGATCAAATATACAGAGGTTGAAACTGCCTCGGCCCAAAATTCTTTTTCCAGTCCTGAATCGGCTAGCATACACCTTGATTTTTCAACTATAGTTCTGTTGAATCTTTCGGCTATTCCATTTTGCTCTGGCGTATAAGTGACAGTTGTTTGGTGTTTTATACCAGATTTTCGGAGGAAATTTGCAAAAGATCGATTTTTGTACTCAGTCCCATTATCAGTGCGAATCATCTTGATTTTCTTTCCACTTTCATTTTCTGCATAGCGTTTAAAATGTTCGAAAGATTCCAGCACTTGGTCTTTTGTTGCAAGAAAATAGACAAACACCTTACGGGAGAAGTCATCGATGAATGTTAAGAAATATCTTGATCCGCCAATTGATTTAACTTCCATGGGACCACATAAGTCAGAATGTACAAGCTCTAAAATTTCTGATGCTCTGTTCCCAGAATATTCAAAAGGAAGCCGGTGTTGCTTACCTTTTAAACAAGAAATGCATGTTTCGTTGCTTGTATTTTCGAAATTTACACCATGTACAATACCGTTTTTAAGTAAAATCATACTGTCACTGTTTAAATGTCCTAATCGTCTATGCCACGTAGTTTTGTCTATCACATTTCGCGAAGATGTAACAAGTGCAGTGTCTATCGGTGCACAATCAAGTTCATACATATTATTGCTCATAGTTCCGGTTGCAACCAAAAATCCGTTTAGGTCAAAAATTTCACAACCTTTCGCATCAAAATACACTTTATGTCCGTTTTTAGTGATTTGACTAACACTCAATAAGTTTGTAGCAATGTCTGGTACGAACAAAACATCTTTCACAACCACTGTGTCTCTAGAACCATTTGCATTCACTTCTAATGTTATTATTCCTGTCTTCAGTACAGGTATCCGTGCTTCATTGGCAATAACAATTTCGGATTTATTAAAAATTGATTTTTCTAACCTATTCATATTTATTACATTTATAGCATCTCGGCCCTTTTGATTTGTATTTGTGGTTAAAATGCTTTTTTCTATATTTCTCACTATTACTGATGAATGCACCATCATGATGGGATGCTTTTCCAACAACGTTCGACTTGATATCTTGTAAAGGTTTCGTCTTGATCGAATCACCTTTTATGCTTGTGCCTGAACTTTCAATCCCCATAATCATTGGTCTATATTCATCTGTGAGGCCAGCAAGCAGAAGAGTTCCAACCCATTCCTCACTAACTCGAAATCCAATAGCATTCAGTTTGTGAGCTGTTGAAATGATTGTATTGACATATTGTTCAACAGTGTCCGCATTTTCAAGTTGGGTTGTGATCAATGTTCGGAGAAGACCTACTCTTCTGGTTAAACCTGAATCTTCAAAAGCTTTGTTTAACTTCTCCCATGCCTCTTTTGCAGTTGTGGTTTCTTGAATATGAACAAAAATGATTGGATCCACGGACATGATTATTTTCGATCGTGCTTTCGTCACTTTCTTGGTATCGTTTTCTGTACCAAGAACACATTCCCACATATCCTCGTGTTCGAGATAAGACTGCATGGCAAATTTCCATGTTGAGAAGTTCTCACGACCTTTCAACTTCTCGATTTGAAAATTTGAACTTGAACTTGTCATTTTCTCGGGAAAGTTTCTTCTCGGCAAAATAATTTCAGCACTCTACTGGGCCCATACCCTGATGGAATCTTAACAGCAGCAATGGTTATTTAAGTAGAAGATAAACTTTTATAATGAAATAAATAAAGTACTGTGACAAGTTTTATATCTGTCTTCAACATATCATATGTACATAACTACCAAAACAATAATCTACTATCTAGATATGAAAATATAAATTCTGCTTTCCAACACATTTCCCTGAAACCCAGTGAGAAAATTGTATGAAAACAATCAATTTTATATAAAAATTTATCTGATATTATATATTTTATTTTACTAGGGCACGGGGAAAATCAAAAAATCCCAATACAACTATCCACTTTCATTTTTAGTCAGTATTAACATTTCCCTGGAACTTAGTGAGAAAATTGTATGAAATCAATCAATTTTACATAATAGTTTATCTGATATTATATATTTTATTTTACTAGGGAACGGGGAAAATCGGAAAAAAAATCTCCCCCAAAACTCCCATTACACACAGCCTTCTATTCATTTGTGAATAACGTCAAAATAAATATTCACTTAATGTTTTCTATTTAAATATAATTCCGGTATAAAATTTTCTTACTGGATCCATCACGTGCTTGAATTAATGGCGGGAAATTTGTCTTGTACATGAATTTTTAAAGAAAATGATCCCTCGTCGCTTCGCGACTCGTGATAATTTTCAAAAAATTCATGTACTCAAAAAATTTTCGGCAATAATTCATGCTCTAGGGAGATTATAAGTGACAGTTCGAAGCAATCTGTCTGAAGTAACGATGCATACGTCCATCAGAGGCACTAGGAGTACGTTTTTGAATGTGATGAAAAAATTGGCGTTTTCAATTTTGAATTATGAAAACCATTGAACATGTTTTCAATTTATAAGTTTGTTGCTGAGCTCTCTAGTTGGTAATCTTTATATGCAAATCAAAATATTCTAGGGGCACACGCGTGTTCCCTATTGGTCGCTGCCAATGAGAGAGAGAGAGAGAGACCGAGCGATCATCATGCTTCATTTGTTTTGGCTTCACATTTGCTGCCTTTATTATCAATATTGGTACTTAATACATATATAATTACAACATATCCATTAAGCAGCGTTGCCAACTACCGGGATTTTTCCCGAAAATCAGGAATTTTAACGTGTACCGGCAATTGTGTCGGGATTTTTACAATTGTAGAAAAAAACGGGAATTTCATTACTATTCGTAATTTCCGTTTTATTCGTAACATACTACGTTAGTTGACATGTTTTTGGGTAACCTTCCACAGTCTGAAAATGATAATATGTTCCTCCACAAAAAACCACATTCATTCAATACACTACGTTAGATATGGACCATTGTTCATTATATTGAGCAGCCAATCAGAAAACAGGACGCCGTAAGCTGAAACGCGAAAAGCTGCTATCTGAACTAGGCATAGCATTTGACGGTCGTCAACTGTCATGTGTCACGTCATTACCTGTTTCCTGTCAATATTCATTGTTAACTTGCCAAATTATGAGATCATTCCCATGTGGATAATTTTATATCTCTTTGCCCGTTTAAATTTGCCGGGAAAAAACGATGAGATATAAGTTTCGGGATTTTTTCGGGAGTTTTCGGAAATTTACGGGAATTCTCTAGCCTTTGGTCGAGCGTGGCAACCCTGCCATTAAGGCCCCTCTTCACGTTGGCCAATATATGTGCCAATGGTTGTGGCCAATACGTATGGCCAACATGTAGAAGGGGAGTTTGTGTCACCTTGGTAGGTATTGGAGCGTTGGCCCACACGTTGGCGCGAGATCCGAGTGGTGTCGGTTTTTCAACAAAGATCAAAGGGTATTGGCGGGGTGTTGGTGGATTGCCACACGTTTAGTTTGCAACGAGCTCCCAGAGTGATCGCACGCGATTTCAGTACACCTCACTCTGTTTTTGTTCACACTTAGGTAGTACTTATATGCAGTAAATAAATAAACCGCAGCAGCCGTTAGTACCACGTAGCTTTGACGTCCGCACATTGGCCTGAACCGATGCAAACTGGACAACCTTCCAACGTGTGGACAACTTCACAAATTTCTTGGCCAATATGTGTGTCACACCATTGGCACATATATTGGCCAACGTGAAGAGGGGCCTTTACACATAAAGAGTGTACTTGGAATGCTCCGAAAAAAGGGCTATCAAAAGTGGCTGAATTAGAACAAAACAATGGCACAACCTCAACTATTTTAAATAAGCCATAAATATGTTAGCATTCTTACCTCTCTATAAAATATAATGAAAAATCTTAAATTTGGCCCCAGTATAACAAAATATTAATATTTCCACCTTTATTTATAACACAATCACGAATAAACTAGAAAATACAATTTCCTTATTTCGATAGAAATGTTCTTAAGCTCCGCCCATCGTGTCTGACGTCACGACTTAGGTAGTCCATTCCAGATTCCAGATGATATATTTTTTTGCAAGCATATTAGAACATACGTTGTCTCCTTCAAAGTGAGTTTCTGCAAATGATATTGTCTAAAGATTCAAATTCAGCACTTCACTAGAGTCTTGAAATGAATAAAACGGAATATTCTAAGGAAAACTCCAAACACAAACAATATACATATGTCTGGTTCGAATTTTAATAGGGAACACGCATATGTCTCATTACTAGAATATTTTGATTTGCACATAAAGATTTCCACCTAGAAAGCTCAACAACAAACTTAGAAATTGAAATTAATGTTTTACATAATTGGAAATTTAAAACACCCATTTTTTCATCACTTTCAAAAACGTACTCCTAGCGCCTCTGATGGACGTATGCATATTTTTTTCATCGTAGTATTTCCAATTGTTACTAAAACATCCATAGAAATCATAATATATATACTTACTCTAGAATGCTATTTCAATAGGACAGAGGTGTTGTAAAAAGATCGGAGTGCCTGTTAATGCGCATGCACAGCGTCAGATTATTTATGAACAGGGCCGGCTTCAATCAAATACTATGTATGCTATTGTTGAAGCTGAATTGAAGATATTTAATCAAAATTTATATTTGGTACTATTCTTACATTCTTTAAAAAGCATTCTCCCTAACTCATCTATATATTTGAGTTCTTAGTACATTCCAAAATAAATCAGTTAACTGAATGAAAAAGCATAGTTTGTTTTATTTTTTTTTATTTCTTGATTTAAAAAGGAAAATGTTTCCTTTTCAACTTGGGAGTTCGAATTTTAATGATGAATAAACAGTATTTCAATACTTTATTGCTTTTTAGCTCCTGTACAAGATGTTTACTCGCAAACTTTCATGAATGACGAGTCTATATTGAATTGTTTTTTTACTATATAAACAACCAATCTTATGGTGGGGAGTGGATAGACATGTTTGTATTGAATGAAAATATTTATTCAAACCTGCAACTCACATGTATTCGATAATGTCATACTTCATAGAATATCAGAATGTCTCAACAAAAAAATATTTAATTAGCTAAATTCTTGCTACTAAATGAACTACTGTCTACATTCTAAATGAAAAATATGTGAATGGAGTTCAAAATGCCCCATTTCAACTTGATATTGATCAAATATGAATCATTGGCAATCGTGCTACAAGGTAGAATTCTACAATCAAAATGTTCCTCGGCCACAAGAACATCAGGACAAAAAAATCGCCGAATTTGACTTGATCTGGAATTATGATGTGAGCCATTCATGCAGTCCACTCAAACTCACTTTAACGCCGAATAAAACATGGCATTTTTTTCAAACTTAAAAAAAATTCTAAATAAAACAGAAATTCTGAATTAATTTGAATTGGATTCTATTGCCCCCTCTGCATATATCTTCCGGATAAAAATGTTTGCTACAAATTACATTCTTCTCACTCAAATTTTCTGCAATGGGGTTCCTTCCCAAAGCCTGCATCCAAGCATCATGCCTCTTTTTTGTCAAGCTGAAAATGATTAGACTTAAGGTAAGGTAAAGTTTAAGCAATATAAGATAAAATAAGAAACGAAAAATACAAAAAATTTAAATAAATAAACAAATGCTTTGTTTATAACAGAGAAACCATTTACCTACCAAAAATAATTAATTCCAGGAATCTTCCCTTTGTTATTACACCACAACACCATACAGGTCATTGTTTCTCAAAAGCAAAAATATCCAAATCGAATACAACAAAAGCAAAATGCACACGAAGAATATCAAACACGAAACGACAGTCGACACAAGAAAATTGCACAACAAAACAAACTTGACCAAACCGTCTCTGGAAAGACTTCCAATAATGTCATTTATCATCAGGAAGAGAAAGCGGGGTTGCACAGTCTATATCTTTTCAATAAAATCTGCTACATCATTGTACTCATTTTCTCACAAATTTCACAATTAACCTACATTATTTCATGTTATTCATGGGTCTAATAGACGTAGAAAGTCCCGTACGAGCAAAAAAACAAAATTGTTTTCCAATGGAATATTCGTATTGCAGATTTATATTAGACTTATAACTCGATCGACAAAAGATTTAGAAACTTGGCAACGTTCTACTTGATATATACTGTTGCTAAGCATGCGCACATTGTGAAACAGTTGCCTATGCGGCGTGCTTTCCCCTGTGGAACTTGATGGAACTAGCATTCTAGAGTAAGTATATATATTATGATTTCTATGAAAACATCACATTAAAAGTGAGCTTGAACTCATATTTGGGTTGTAAGAAATAGTAGTCTATCAATATTCCTGAAACAACCACAACTGGCGCTAGTGTTTGGGGGAAGTTATTCAAGTGAAGTTCAAATCGAGTTTGAATTGTGGAGCACTTTCAAACGTGGAAATTGAAAAAAAATTGGGATTTGAGAAATTATTTTCACGGAATGTAATTTTTGAGGGCCGAACTGAGGCAAAGAAAAATTTAAATAAAATCATGCGTGTTGCCCATTTCCAATTAGGCAATCCATACCACGTGACCCGTGTTGTTGGCACACAAACCGATAATCGCCATAAGAATATCATTGTCAGTGTGTACCTTTGGCTTGTAAAAGTGTATTTTTGGTTATTTTCGGAGCTTTTGTGTTGTTAATTAATAATATTCAGATGGAGAGTGATTACCTGAAGACACTATTGTTGAAAAGCAGAGGCTTTGGTGAACGGTATGCTTGAAAATACATCCCCATCTTTTGTTTACATTTTTATCAATGTATTTGTTACAGGTATAAAATGAAGTTGAGGATTGATCAGTGATTTAGATCCTTTTTACACTGAATATTTCTGAACTGAATTGTTCAATTGTTGGTGCTCCTCCTGTTACGAATATGGTATTATTTCGTATTTGCTTTTTACTCAGCGTTCCCAAATGAGTGAAGCCCTATACAAGTTTAGAATCCATACATACGAATTGGTTGTCGTAAGGAAAAAAATTAATTTATTATATTTTTTACTAGTAGTTTTTTTCTAATGGGTACATGTACAGTTGCAAATCTTGAGTCATCGAAGTGAATTATTATAAATTAGGAATAATAATAACTTCTGATCTGTTCTATTATGTTTATTGCCACATTTGTTTATTATAAGAGACATTGATTTGATATTTAAGAATATTACTTCTCAACTTTCATAATAGTTCTTTCTAATCGACATAACTTTTTTTCAGGTCAAGTATTCACAAAAGGCAAATTAAAAACCTTCAGATGTTTGGTACATAATTGAAAAGGATGAAAGCATTTGTGCTGCTCACTGTACTTGTATGGCCGGAAACAGTGAAGTAGGTGGTCATATTGGTGCTATATTAGAGGCAATGTCAGCACAGATTTGAAGCTGTGTGGCCAATGCCATCCAGTCAAAAAATTTATTGGACGACTTGCCTCTTGCTCAGTTGTTTTAAAAATAAAATGTTTCAAATGAATATATATAAATAAATGTTTGTTTATTTGTTGTTTTACTGATTCAGTTGATTACTCTTAATTTAATACCAATTATAAAAAAATTACACAATATTGATATTTGTATATAGTACAATTTCGATAAATATCACGATATATCCAATTTTTACTGTTAATAAATTACAATACCCTTTGAAGGTTGTAGACGATGTGGTAACTTGATTACTCTCGTCTCGGACGTCCATCGTCTTAATGTTCTTGAAAAGGTTTTCACGATGTTTCGAATGTTTGTATCTGCAATCGTCTGAATACAGTATTCACATTCAAAACATCGTGTAAACCTTTTCAATTACATTAAGACGATGGACATCAGAAACGAGAGTAATCAAATACAGCACCCTTCACAAGACTTGATCCAGGCTTTCGATAATTGCCTGAAATATCTAAAAAGGGAAGGTTGAGATTGAAAGACATATTTCTAAATATTTTTATTTATTGAGTCACCAGAATCCTAAAGAAAATTTGTTTTCCAGTAATTCAATAACACTACCTATAAGAATATTTTTTGAGGAGGTAGGTACATATAATGAACATTCATTTGGAGTTTTCTCTACTTTTGAAGTGGAAAATATATCAATTATATATATATGAACTTTATTTGAAATGGGACCTCCTAATGTACAATAGTTCAGATATATACAAGCAGGCAAAATCAAACAAGTAATCGTAGGAACAAATCAAATCACAAAAGTCTGAAGTTATAGGTAGGTATCCATGGGTACTTGATTTTCGAATGTAAGATGAAGCTACGGAACAAATCAAATCACAAAAGTCTGAAGTTATAGGTAGGTATCCATGACGGAATGAAGGATGTTATCACGAATGTGCACCCAGGGTATGTCTGCTGCAGCCTCTCTGATACTTGATTTTCAAATCCGTAAGATCTTCTAGGTTGATTGCAGCTAACATAGAGCTCTTCTCCTCCTCGATAAGTCATTTTAACTGGTCAAAAACTTATGATTTGATACTGTAGACACCGTGTGAAACCCGACTCTATCCCTGTCGTGACGGGACCCACAGTTAACTACAATGCAAATAAAGGGCATTTTTCTTCAGTTGAAGCACGAATTATAATCCTAAATTGAAAAAACTACTCAAATTCGCACAGAAAATCACAAAATAAACACTTTTACCACTATGGTCGCTTATGACGAATTACAATGTGTGCCAACAGCCGCCATATTGCTTTCGTTTTGACAGGTCGATGGATTGCCTAATAGGATGAGTTAAGAATTAAGAAGAAGTCCGGTCTTATTTTGAGGTGAGAATTCATTGTGAAGGTGAAGTTTTAAGTTTTATTTTGTGTATTTTATGCATTTTCTTTTTGTATAATGCAATTCATTCCTACTAAATAATATTCGGAATAGAGGTAAGAAAATGAGTTCGTAAAATTTCCGATGAAAAAAGTAAATTTTAGGTACAGAATGTCTAGGAGACTAACCAGAAATTCATCTGCCCAAATCAAAAGAAATAATGAAAATATTACGGGGAAGAACTATACAGTTGTACCGGAAGAAACAAATTCTCCTAAAGCATTATGTAATCAATCTGTTATTGCATCCAAAAGGAAAACGTTCCCTTGCCAGTATTGTGCCAAAGTGTTCCCGAAAAAAATATCTAGTTTGAATCATATGAAGAAGTGCCCAAAGAAAAATACTACCACCATTACTGATGGTACTAGCATTGGTAAAACCTTGGGCAACAATAAAACTGATGGTAACAATTCTAATGCTGACAATAACCAATATGAGGTAATCAATGACAGTGGCAGAAGCAAAGAAAGTGATGGGTTCAGTGAAAATCTAATCCCAAAAATTGAGATAAGCCAAAACATGACTATGGAAGCTCCAAGAGTTAAGACAGAAATTTTCTCATCACCTGAGATTAGTAAGCCAAGTGATCCTATGGATATTTTCACATATGAAAATGAAACCTCAAGGGTTAAGACAGAAATTTTCTTTCCACCCGAGCCAAGTGATCCTTTGGATATCTTCACATATGAAAATGAAACTCCAAGGGTTAAGGCTGAAATTTTTTCATTACCTATTGAGGATAATGAGTCAGGTAATGTTTCCATGTATGATTATAATGAAGATATATCTGGAAGTTTGACGTATTCTGAAATAATCAGATGTGATGAGGATCGAACATGTAACCATTGTCACAAATTCTTTGAAAATTCGCTGGATCTTCTACGTCACTCTAGAATATTTCACCTACCCCTTGAAGAAGTTGAAAAATACTTTGATTACCCCAATAAGAGTTTCTGTCCTATATGTAAAAAATCTATAAAAACTATGAATTGGAAATCAGCCTTTGTTAGACATTTATTGGGACATACAGACGAATTGGCACATGAATGCAGCATTTGCAAAAAGAAGTTTAGAAGAATGGATCATATGCGGGCTCATGAAAAGCGGCATATTGAGGCTAGTGCGTCAGGTGATGGTATTGATTACAATGAAGATATATCTGGAGGTATGACTTATTCTGAAGTGAAAAGATGTGTTGAGGATCGAAAATGTAAGCATTGTAACAAATTCTTTGAAAATCCGCTGGATCGTCTACATCACTCTAGATTATATCACAATTTTCCAAAAATAATACTACCCCTTGAAGAAGTCGAAAAATATTTCGATTATCCTAATAGGAAATTATGTCCTATATGTGAAAAACCTATAAATCTTGGGAATCACAAATCAAAGTTTATTAATCATTTATTGGTACATACAGACAGATTGGAACATGAATGCAGCATTTGCAAAAAGAGATTCACAAGAAGAGGACACATGCGAGCTCATGAAAAGAGGCATATTGTGAATGGCTAATCTTTTTTTTTTATCTTCTCGTGAAATAGGTAATTTATAATGGTGGATTTATGCAGCTTCAATTAACAATTGAATGAATGAAATTTATTTGAGTAATAGAAAATCCTAATATACAAATTTCAATCAAATTATAACTATGTATAGTAAATTGTATGATAAATACCCAAAAAGAAAACAAAACATATAAGTGGGTAAAATTCAATCAGAAAATATATAGAATACACTATATTCGACAGTGTAACAAATATGTGTGTTATCATAAGGTATATTTAACACATTTTTGGATAATTACAAATGTAACCAAAAGTTAATTAATAATATTTCGCTCGAACTTTCAGGTCATTTCTAATATGCATAATTAGATTCCCCTTAAACTCCACAATCGTTTTGGAATCCTCATAATTATAGATAATTCATTATATTCCTTTAAGCACTTACAGAAGAGGGACTTCATTGTATTAGCGATATTGACTCCTGGTAGGTAAAAATTGTTTTTATTTCTCTTATGATACCCGTGAATCAGAATCAATTTATTCATCACAAAAAAATACATAAATATTCAATCAACAAAGATCAAAAACAGATGCATCTTTATCGGACTAGTCAGAAAAATGGGATGTAAATATGCATTTTAGATAATTAACATACAGTTAAAATACAAGTAAAATTAAAGTTAATAATTAAAAAATTTATATTAAAAACAAAACACATTTTAAAAGTTGAGAAACTCTTCTATACTATAAAATATTTGTTCTGTCAGAAAGCGTTTGAGTTTAATGCTAAATGACATGTTAGACATATTACAGGTATATTGTTTAAGCTCACAGATACATTTGAATTTATTGTATAATTCAACTCCTATGTAGTCAGGCGAGTTCTGGCAGATTTGTAATCGTGAGTAACTCTGGTGTAGACTTCCTTTCATTCGTGTGTCATGCGAGTGCAAGTCCTCATTTTTCTTGAACCTGTTTTCATTTTCTTCAATATAGGTAATTATTTGAAATATATATATAAGCTGGGCAAAGTTTGTATTTGCGATCTTTTAAATAGGTCTTTACATGTTGACAGTGGATGGACATTGAACATAGCTCTTAGTATTTTTTTTCTGTGCTCTAAATGCCTTATCGGCATGTGACGAGGAACCCCAGAATACTAATCCATATTGTAGAACTGACTGAACAAGCCCATAATATAGTAATTTAAGTACATTAAAAGAAACAGAGTCTCTGAGCTGCCTTATCATGTAACAACATGTGCTTAGTCTGGAGCATACACTTTTTATATGGGCCTCCCATGTTAATTTTTGGTCAAGTGTAACACCTAGAAATTTCATTGTTTCTGTAGCTTCAATTGATTTTCTATTGATATGTAGGTAAAGATTTTGGTCAGGTGTAACATTCCTTGGTAAAAACCGCATAAAATATGTTTTCGTCACATTCAATTGCAGACCGTTCTGAGTACAATATTCATAAAGCTCACTAGAGGCTCCATTACTATTCACAATTAATTGTTCAATGTCGATGTTTGACATCAAAATATTAGTATCATCAGCATACAGTAAGATTTGTTCAGGATAGTTGCAGTATTTTTTTATGTCTGATGTGAATATTATAAAGAACAAGGGTCCCAATATTGAGCCTTGGGGTACTCCTAGGTTAGATTCTCTTGTTTGCGATTTTGAGTTGTCATACATTGTTATTTGTGTACGCTCAGATAGATAAGACTTCGCCCAGTCAAGAGGTACCCCACGCACACCGACAGCCTCTAATTTAAGCAGCAATAGATCTCGGTCGATCGTGTCAAACGCACGGCTCAGGTCATAAAAAAGACAGTGCATTTTCTTTATTATGGACTTGACTGTTGAATTTGAGGAATTTATTGAGATAGGTAGGTACCATGTTGTGAGTCATTTTGAAAATGTAAATCATAGCATTCAAGTAAAATCTGTCATTAATTGGTAGCCACTGCAGTGTATCAAACATAAAGGATTTGTTAGTATATCTGTTACATCTTATAGTAAGGGAGGCGGCGACAGTAGGGTGTCATCATTTCTACAAAGCTGATTCTTTTTTTTTTGTTGTGTTGATATCCCAAGTGAACAAAATGATAGTCTTTCGCGTCGAAAGAGTTGCTATCAGAGGTCTACCACCCACATAAAGTGTTGAAAATACAAACTTGTTTGACTCATTTCTACAACGCCGAATTATTTTTTATCCGTTAGTTTATTTAATAAAATGTCCAGAAAATTTAGTCTACTGGAAATCTGATGTTGTTGAAGCCTAGGTAGACTCAACGGAATGCACGGTCTCCCGACCACAGCCGCTGCGCCGATCCGTTACAGGACGCTCTGAATTATTGCATTTACCGGCATCAATTGAAAATCTATCAAGCTATTTTTTTCTACAAGCAGTTCATTTAACTTATTGTTGAATAAGCGTCGTCTACTTTCAGTACAAGGTGACTAAAGTCGGCGTCCCACGGCGCGGGACTCTACGAGCTTTTGGAGGATTGTGCTTGGAGCACAGGAGTGAGGTTTAGGCAATATCGAACCTGATCGGTCTCACGGCGTGTTTAATTTGACCGACTCGTCATCTACCAGTGGCTGGAGGTTGGTACATGAGACTAGGAAGGGATGCATTGTCCAGTGCAATAGTTATTCAGTTTAGAACGGATAGCGAGGATAGCATGTGCAGCATCGTATTATTATTTTTTTTTTGTGGTCCCAAATGACATCCTCTTCCTCATATAAAGCTGAGAATTCAATCACTGCTTCTGAATTCCACTCCATGTTAATACACAATACTTTGCCAACAAACAAACTCTCTCTCTCTCTCTCTCCAAAGTCACTGGTCTCCCGTCGTAGGCAACACTGTCGACAGGTACCCTCGCGCCGTGAGACTGCTCAACAAGCCATACAGTACGGGCTTGCTAGTCAAGCCTCGCGCCTTTGATGTTTGGACAATTTACCGACCTTTCATGGAAACGGTCGAGCCACCTCGAGCTTACGCTTGACAAGTCTCGATCCTACACGAGTCGACCATTCTCATGACGCGAGACTTGACGAGCTTGGCTTGGGGATTTTCAAGAAACCGGCTCAAGGCTTTGGTAGACATACCTAAAGTATAGCGCGGGCACATGATTGAGGCATTGCTACTTTGTTATTAAGTATACAATCGAGGAGCATATTTTTTATATTAATTGCATATAATAGTTTATATATTAATATCTTAAATATTATTTATATATATATATATATATATATATATATTTGATTACAAATGTCTCATAGCGTAATTCTGAATTTAAAATGATTTCAAAGAAAATCAGAATATTGTGAGTTTTAGTCCTTATAAAGTAAGTGCAATAGCATTATTTCGAACATTTAGGTGGGTTATGCCTTAAAATCCCCACTCCATTCTTGTATTACAGCGAGACGTCAGCAGGAGTTCGTCAGTGTGTTTTTTACCAGTATATGTGGAAGGTCGTATTATATCATAGTTTTATCATAGAGTTTGATTACAAATTTCTAATAAATATATATGCATATGTATATATATATATATAATATATATATATATATATATATATATATATATATATATATATTAATTACAAATTTCTAATAAATATATATATATACATATATATATATATATATATTCATATCTAATAGAGAAAAATAATAACTAAGATAATATTCACATTTGTGAGGTAAATCTTCATACAATTCATTGATATCAACACAATTTAAATTGAAAGTCACATGTTATCAATTCCAGATTTATGTTGGGTACATTTAACTCTCCTAAATTTCTATAAGTTTTATGAACATTATTGAGGGTACTATTTGAAAATAGATCAACAGACCTAATAGAGTTATATGTTATTTTAGGTACACCATGAACAGTTACAGAAATATGAAAGTTAGCTAGGACAAAATCAACGATAGTCGAACTACTTATCATATACCTAGTGATCTTTTACAAATTGTTGAATTCAATACATATTTAGAGAATTTCTAATTTTTGAGCAATAATAAGCATTTTATATTACTCACAAAGATCTCAAGTAACAATTATCTGATGAAAATTATGACATTTATGCATACTGAATTAACAATTAAGGAATGAATAGTAAAAGCCAGAGTTCCAAGACATTTAAATTAACCTTCATACAAAATCAAGAAAAAATGTCACTGAATTCTCATAATCCATTTTCCATTTGGGTAAATATCATTCACGTTTCACGGTGAAACGAACTTTTTGCAAGCCACAATAAAATAATTTGAGAATAGTTAGGTTAGCTTTCGTCATCGCACGAACCAATCGACGGTCATCTGTGTAGTAATTGGGCTCTATAAAAACATTTAGTTCTATTGAAGTGAGAAGTTAAAAGTTGGCCAACTTTGTACTTGCTTGCTCCTTGTTAATTGTTTCTTGTATGCATAAATAAATGGACGTATTTATAATATATATATATATATATATATAATAAAATGATGAGTCCAACTTATAATTGTTACTTGATAGTTTGTTTGGTGTTGCATAAATCCACCATGAGAAACATACCAATAACTTGAATCAAGTAATAGTGGATTTTCCTGGTACTTTGGAACACAAAAATAATTATTCGTATCATAGATTTTGCGTAGTGAATTTTCAGTTTATCTCTCTCTATGGCTTCTTGGATGTAGCTTCCCTACGCGCTATTATCCACTCAGTTTATCTCTATAGTTGATAGATTACTTTTTACTGTAATTTTTCTTTACTTAGTTGAATTATATTCAATAAATTGTAGTGTGTAATTTTATCATCTGAAAAAAATTTATTCTATTTTATTTTGATGTATCAAAAATAATATAATAATTGATATGTTGAGCAATTAACAATGAAAGGAGGAATGCAGGTATTCCATACTCATTTCTCTACCAAAAAAATAGATTTCCTTCAAAGTATTTCATTGGGAATATCTCAATAACTATAAAACCTAAACAGAATTTGGGATAGCGGGAATAGGACACAGCAATGAGTTGTTTGAGATTACTAAATTGCCGTCGTTTATTGACGTCTTTTTCAAGGCTAAAAAATAAATTATTTGTAATTCCCTCGTATGTTACACATGGTTGTTACTAAATTGTAGGGAATAAATAGGGCAAACAGACAAACAATACAAAATAGTTCTAAAAAACACTTTTCCTGTTCGATCCAAAAAAATATATGACTACATATACCATGGAAAGAAGTGCACGAAAATTATAGCGGTTATTGTCCAAACTTACGAGTCATAAGTGAAGGTTCCTTTTCCATTAATTTTTTTTTACCAATACTAGTAATGAAGTTATAAAACAATGTAGTTCAGCGATGGAACATCACTAAATCCTATTATATTATTTTCAATTAGTTCTAATAAAAGTTGAATAGCAGTAATGACCCGTGATTTGAAAATCAATTATTCTCACTAGAATTTTTTTAAACATTCAGAATGGGAGCTTTTGCCACATATATTTTCCAATTTTACTCAATCCTTTTTATATATTCAAGAAATATTGCTACTCCATATAGAAAGTTTCCATTTCATGTGAGATTTTTATGAATTGGGTTGTTTGCTATAATGTATTTCCCAATTTCGATTGCTGTTATGTATAAATGTGCCTTATTTCATTGTTGAAATTGTCTTGAAATATATAGGTTTTTCCTACCCTCTCCCTCCTTACTGATGAATCTGATATGAATCAATAATTAGTGATTGTGAGGAAAATATAGAATCTATGCTAATGTACTTGTTTGGGAAAAGGTAATATATTTTTCCAGTGTTGCCTATTACATTCTTTTTGATTAGTTCTAAAGTTTAGTAGCAGTAGGGACTAACCCATAGTTGCACTCGATATGTCCAGTGATTTAAAAATCAATTATTCTGTTAGTATAATTTTTTTGAAAAATTAAAAAAGGGAGTTTTTGCTACATATTTTTCCAGTTTTACTCAATCCTTTTTATATATTCAAGAAATATTGTTACTCCCTATGGAAAGTTTCCATCTTGTGGGAGATTTTTCTGAATTGGGATATCTGCTATAATGTATTTCCCAATTTTGATTGCTGTTATGTATACATTTGATATAAGTGCCTTATTCATTGTTGAAATTGTCTCCCACCCCCTTCCTCCTTACTTGTGAAACTGATATTTATCAATAATTGGTGAATGTAAGGAAATTATGTAATCTATGCTAATGTAATTGTTTAGGAAAAGGTAATATATTTTTCATTTATTTGATGTTGTTTCCTGTACCACCCCCTCAATAGGATATTCACATAGAAACTTTCATGTCTTGAGATCAAAGGTTGTAGATTGATAATTATTCGACTTATATGACATTCAAAATAATTTTTTCAGGATAGTTTAATACATTTGACGGAGATCCAGCATTCCGGTCCCTATATATAAAATCGATCACTGGATAATACCTTCGATTTTTTTTGTGTACAATCTAGAGGATTAATTGATTTGTTGAAAATATAAACTGGATGTTCATAAAATCAGATGTGGAATCATCTTCGCCTGAAAGATAAACTTTAGTCACTATTTTCCATCGTCAAGATAACCTCTTGTGGGGTATTCATGTTGAAAAGGGAAACATTCTCAATTGAATATTGATAGAAAGATTTTTATGTGAATTGAAAAATCCACGATTAAAATTAAGTTATTTTTTGTGAATGTCTAACAGAAAACAACTACTTCCCCGGCTAAAGCCACGCTGGACATTGACTACATCTGATTAAGTTATTTTTTGTGAATGTCTAACAGAAAACAATTCAGCAATGAGCAAAGAAGAATGTTTTCCAAAAGAGAGTACTCACCAGAAATCATTCGTAACATTGACGCAGGAGAGACATCGCATTCACTAGGTCTTCAATACATTTTTGTCGACGAAAATCTATTTCACGCTTCCACGATCATCAGGAAGACCGGAAGAAATGGGAAACACATTTTCAAGAAGCAATCTCACTTTGCAAAGATGGAAAAAGTTAGAATAATTTCTTTTGGAGAGACACTTTGAAATTAGTGTTTTCTGACATTGAAAGTTGTTTTCTGTTAGACATTCACAAAAAATAACTTCATTTTAATCGTGGATTTTTCAATTCACAGAAAAATCTTTCTATCAATATTCAATTGAGAATGTTTCCCTTTTCAACTAGAGGATTAACTTGTATTAAATATTTAGTTTTTCCAAATGTGAAGACGCTACCACCCTTTAACACAGCGGTAATTTGTAGCAATAATTTTAGAGCAGAGGACTTATATTAATCCTTATGTAACAAAAGTTTTGAAGAAAGTAGCAGTCCCATCAGTATTTGAATTTCCTAAACATCTTTTTAAGAACATTGGTTTGGTCAAATGCGCCAATAGGAAGCAAGGACCACAAACATAGAGAGAGAAAGAACATTGGTTAGAAATGCTGTTGGAGATGAGTTCGTATTTTCGAAATAATGATTCACTAGGAAACATTTCCTTGAAATTTCAAAGTGACACTTTTTGCTATAATTTCAAATAAAATAAGCCGAAGTACATCTAGTAGAAAAATTATACAATGTATGTAGAGTGCATTCACTATTGAGACGGCATGTTTGTCCTTCCCCCACTTAATGAACAGTTCCTCTCGAAGATGTCCGAATTGAAGCTATTACGAGAAATTCCATAGGCGTACCAAATGATTTAGTAAAAGCGATAGACAAGACGTATCATAAATTTGATAGCATTCGCCATAATGTCTTCTTCCGATACTGAAAAGTTCAGACCCCAGGGTTTTTTGCAATTTAACAGTAAACAAAATTGAATAGACTACACTAGATACCAGTGAACTCTATACTATACGTAACTAGAACGGACCCGACCGTTTACTCCAATAACGTAAAGTGTGTCAGGGGCAGCTAAAACAAAGATAGCCGTATTTACGGTAACCTGTCTTTGTCATACTCAGTCAAATGAATTACGGTTATATGCATAAATTATCTCTTAAGTGAAAATTAAGGGAGATTGGGGATTATTTTTGTTCAATACGTTTAATATAAGTGAAGATATACATTTATTGTGCTATTAGTTCCGTTTCCTTTATCGTGTGTGGTTTAAAGAGCAGCATAGTTGGTGTGATTTGCTACTGGTCTTAGCGATAGTTTTCATTTAACATTAATTAAAAAACAATGGTGATTTATTGTGTAGCGTTTGGATGCAAAAACGAGCAAGATTATCGGCAAATATATTTTCATGGGTAAGTTGATAATATTTAGATTTGGTTATGTAATGAATAATTAGCGATATTACTAGCAAGATTGAAAGTGAATTTATTTTCAAGTTGATATATTACTACACAGAGGTAGTATATCTACTGACCACTCTTATACCGCCCCTCCTGAAGCTTATAAATCATTCACCAATTTTGTCACTCGAGGAGGTCTTCTTTATGCTTCAGATGTGGTGAACAAAATTTTACATTATGCAGAAAAGCAAATTCGTCTTCTTTTAGAAAGTGAAATCATTTTGAAAAGCAAAATAAACTTGAAACAAAAAATCATAAATACAGTTATTGATCATTTTGCTGTAGAAATAGATCTTTTTAAACCTAGACACCCTGTAATACAAGAATTTGTAGGTGAAGAATGTCACGAAATTCAAATTATTCGTAAAATAATTTCTATATATTTAAAGTGCCGAATGTATCACCATAGCAAACTATTAAATTTAGAATTTCATGGAAAAAGTGCCACAATGAGACAAAAAATGACAAAACTTGTTTTATTTAATGACTGTTAGATTTATATATATATATATATGTATATATATAAAATTCCATTGTAATATAAAATAAGAATTGGATTTCATTTTGTGTGTTAATTTTATTTAGAAATCTCGTGGGGGATCAGTCAAAATTTTACTTGAACGTTGTACTGTTTGCATTATTACTTTCTTTCCTGAATAACGATTGGGAGAAAATCATGTTTTCTCCTAAAAAAACCTAAAAAATACAAATTCATTCAAAATAATGTGCGATGGTTCCATTAACCAACATAAGATAAAAAGAGATAGGTATCCGTAACAGATGCGGGTTGCCTATACAATGGTTTTGCCTCACTTTTCGCCCAAGGCGTGGCCGTTCCAGGTAGTATATAGAGTTCACTGCTAGATACCCACTTATTAACCTAACAAACGTAATATTTCGACCACTGCATGTCATGACACTACTGGGCATGATGATAATCGTGTCCACTCGTGTTTTCCCACTCGCTATACCTACCATTGTGCTGTCTCAATACTGAAATCGCTCTATCTCTGACAGTATTTGAATTCCTATAAATTGTATTCATATACCTACCAATTTTTATTTTATAAAAAATACAAAAATATTTTTTTTTTCAGTGCATTGCCATAGCAACAATGGTTTCGTTTTGACTTTACTCTTTCGATCCTTCACAACCTATCTCTTTTTAATGTATGCTACATGGTAGAGTGATTCACCTCAGCACAGATGAACTGTATAGAACTCTTGTCTATGGATTAAATACGCTGTGACCTCAGGCCAAGGAAACTTAAAAACTTAGAAGAAGAAGTCCGCTCTTATTTTGAGGTTAGATTTGATTATAAAGTTTTATTTTGTTTTTGTATAAGTAATGCAATTTATTTCCTTCTGAATAATATTCAGAATAGAGGTAAGAATGTGGGTTGGTAAAATTTCCGATGAAAAAACTAATTTTTAGGGACGGTATGTCTACAAGACTAACCAGAAATTCATCTACCCAAATCAAAAGAAATAATGAAAATAATACGGGGAAGAACTATACAGTTGTACAGAAAGAAAAGAATTCTCGTACAGCATTTTGTGATGCATCCAAAAGGAAAACGTTCCCTTGCCAGTATTGTGCCAAAGTGTTCCCGAAAAAAAAATCTAGTATGAATCATATGAGGAGGTGTCCAAAGAAAAGTACTACTATCATTACTGGCGGTAAAAACTTGGAGAATAATAATACTGATAGTAACTTTGATGACAATTCTAATGTTGACAATAACCAATATGTTGAGGTACTCAATGACAGTGGTAGTAGCCAAGAAAGTGATGGGTTAAGTGAAAATCTAAACCCAAAAATTAAAATATGCCAAAATATTACTGTGAAAGCTCCAATTGTTAAGACAGAAATTTTCTCGTCATATGAAAATGAATCCCCAAGCGTTAAGACTGAAAATTCATCTTTACCAATTGAGGATAGTGGGTCAGGTGATGTTTCCATGTGTGATTATAATGAAGATATATCTGGAAGTTTGACATATTCTGAAATAAACAGATGTGTTGAGGATCGAAAATGTAAGCATTGTCACAAATTCTTCGAAAATCCGCTGGATCTTCCACGTCACTCTAGAATATATCACCTACCCCTTGAAGAAGTTGAAAAATACTTTGATTATCCCAATAGGAGTTTCTGTCCTATATGTAAAAAACATATAAAAACTATGAACTACAAATCAGCCTTTGTTAAACATTTATTGGTACATACAGACGGATTGGCACATGAATGCAGCATTTGCAAAAAGAGGTGCAGAAGGAGAGATCATATGGGAGCTCATGAAAAGATGGAATTTTTTTCATCGCCTGAGAATAGTAAGCCAAGTGATCCTAGGGATATTTTCACATATGAAAATGAAATCCCAAGCGTTAATGCTGACATTTCTTCCTTACCCATTGAGGATAGTGCGTCAGGTGGTGTTTCCATGTATGATTATAATGAAGATATATCTGGAAGTATGACGTATTCTGAAATAAACAGATGTGTCGAGGATGCAAAATGCAAACATTGTCACAAATTCTTTGAAAATCCCCTGGATCTTTTACGTCACTCTAGAATATATCACAATCCTCCAAAAAAAATACTACCCCTTGGAGAAGTTGAAAAATACTTCGATTATCCTAATAGGAGTTTCTGTCCTATATGTGAAAAACCTATAAAAACTAGGAATTATAAATCGAACTTTGTTAAACATTTATTGGTACATACAAATGGATTGGCACATGAATGCACCATTTGCAAAAAGAGGTTCAGAAGAAGGGATCACATGCGAGCTCATGAAAAGAGGCATATTGTGAATGGCTAATCTTTTTTTTATGTTTTGGTTAAGTAATTTATGAGAAACATACTTTGTGACTCAAATCAATAATAGTTATTTGGAACACAATAATTCCTATCACACATTTTACATAGTTATTTACAGGTTATCTCTTTTATACTTGATAGATAACTTTTTACTGTCATTATTGTATTTAAGTTGGATCATCTTCAATCAATTGGAGTGAATAATTGTATCTTCTATTTTATTTTGATGTATCAAAAATAATATAATTATTGATATGTTGAGCAATTGACAATGAAAATATTACTAAAAAACATATTCTGTACTTAATCCACTAACAAAAAAGGATGTACCAAGTATTTCATTGAGAATAAGAATATCTCAATAACTATAAAACCTAAAAATAATGTTTCAGTTTTCCTGTAAACTTAGATGAACCCCCAATAGCCCTTTCAGATAGATTTCATAGAAATACTACCAGTTGCAAACATTGTGGCTTCCAGAAAGTTTTGGTATATCTTTGCCGATCACGATCCCTAGTTGGAAAGATTATATGTATATACTGTGATTTACCACAACATGTGGCAAATTATCCACTAGGTTGTCTCCACCAAATGAGTAATACAATAGAGAAGTAAATCATACATAACCAAAAAAAATTACCTATTTTTTTAATAGATGCGCTACCAATGGCTTGAACAAATCTGATGTATGTGAAGGACTTTGGCCAAATTACCTTTATCTAAGATGTACCTTTATCAGAGTTGGAAACATAAAAACTTTTTAACAAAAAATTAAACCGACAAAAAATAAAAAGCAAAAAATAAAAAGAACCTTGTTAGTCTTAATAACTAAGCTCCTAAACTAATGCCAGTAACTAATTTTGAGTCGGCGCCAAACAAACAAGCAAATTACGTAAAGCTTGAAATGATGGCAGCGAGGTGAGGGGAAATTGCTAAGCGTTCTCGAAGTCAGTATCAGCAAGACAGATATCCAAACAGGCACATGTCATTGTGAGCGGAGAGCGCATTTTTGGAATAATAATAATACTTTATTTGCCATTTTTGATACTTAAGGTACATATGGTATGTCACTAAAAATAAAATATGTGTAGATATGAGAGTAAGAATAAATATATGTGGAAAAATTTACAAATTGTAAACATTAAGATTACTACAATATATAACTAGACAAGCACACTCAATAAAAGACTTGTAAAAACATGATAAGACTTCTACAGATTCAAACGTATTTGTACCGAGCACACCGGGTTCAAAAAATGTTTGCCAAATTGTTATTCAAGTATTCTTGGAGAGTGTAATAGCATTTCTCTATTAAAAACGTTTTAATTTGTCTCTGAAATAATTTATCGCTTCTGACCCGTTTGACTGTATCAGGTAATTTATTGTAGCGAGTTATTGCACAATAGTGAGGAAAGTATTTTTAATGTGACAACCGGTGTTTTGGGATAAGCAAAAGATCGCCGTTTCGTGTGTTGTGTTCGTGTGAACAAAAGTCACATTAATAAAATAGGAACAGAAGTCCAGCTAATACATATACCATTCACACATATAAAATCTAAGATGTTAGCAGGAATAATCACATGAACTTGTACTCGTATAGGAGTAAGTGAGATCAGTTCGTTTCATTCAACAAATTCAGAGTTATGGGGAATTTGAAATTGCGAAACTCTGAAATGGAATAAAAACAGTGAGTTTTAAGAAATTATTTCATTCTAATCTTGAAAAGATTCTTGGGAAGATCTTTAAAGTATTCTGGAAGTTTATTATAAAGGTCAAGGTCCAGCGAATTCTCCCTAGATTTATTCAACCTAAATCGTTGACATCTAAGTAGATTTCCAGATCTTGTTGGGTAATTATGGTGGTCTGAATTTTTTATTAATGAATCTTTCTTGTTGTGGATTTCCAGTACAGAGTAATAAATGTAAACCGATGGAATAGTCATAATTTCTAGTTTTGTGAAAAGAGGTCAGCACGAATCACGCCTATCAGCACCTGTTAAAATCCTTATGGCTTTTTTTTGTAGGATGAAAACTTCAGTAGAATGTGACGATGCCCCCCATAAAATTATCGAGTGGCATATATGCGAATGAAACAATGAAAAATAAGCAATTTTAAGAGCTGTGGAGCTTAGCATTTGTTTTAGTCTTCGGATCATGAAAATTACACTCGATAATTTCCTACATAAATAATGTATGTGACTAACCCAGGACAAATTGTCATCAATATATACTCCTAATAATTTCACTACTAAACCCTGTGTAACATCTATATGTGAGGAGATGGTTAAAGATTGTGTCTTGGCTTGGTTCAGATTTAATTTATTCGCTGTAAACCATTTGTTTGCTTCAGTTCCACTGTCCATGGCTAGCTGTTTCAGAGAGTTGATATCCTTGGCAGAGTTTATTATTGTTGTGTCGTCAGCGAATAAGACATAGACATAGTAAATACTTAGTATTCCAGATATGCTTTATAGCATAATATGCTTTGTTTAAGTTTGCGCAAGTATGGTCCACTTGTTTTTCCCAGTTTAAGTTGGAATCTAGATAGGTACCCAAGAATTTAACTTCTTGTGAAATTTGGATTTCGTCTATTTTGAAAATATTGTCTGGGATATTTTTCCTGAAGTGAAATCTCACAGAAATTGATTTAGAAGTGTTCAGAATCAATTTATTTTTTTGACACCATATACTGAACTGTTCAACAATACTTTCAGATTTACTAACGAGTTGCTCTGCATTTTGACCAGATATGGATATGGTAGTATCGTCTGCGACCATTGTGATGTGGCCTGCCACAATATGTTGTGGTAAGTCATTTGCATATAGAAAAAATAGTAGAGATCCCAGGATCGAACCTTGCGGCACACCGAGTTTGATGTTTCTTGGCTCTGAGGATGACCCATTACATACTACGATCATATTTCTGTTTATCATGTAAGATTCTATCCATTTTACTATATTACTAGGAAAACCAAGATTTAATAATTTTTGGATTAGAAATTCAGGACACACTGTATTGAAAGCTTTCGATAGGTCGAAGAACAATGATATGACACATTGTTTGTCAATCTCACTGTATATATAGCTCAGTAGGTGATAAGAGGCTGTTTCGTTGGATTTATTTTTTCTAGATATACCGAGTATGTTATTGTTTTCCAAATGTTCAATTATTCTGACTGGTACAACTTTTTCAAATAATTTGGATATGTTGTAGAGCAAGGTTATTTGCCTATAGTTGTCAACTTCGGTGATATTGCCTTTTTTATATACAGGGATAACAATACCTGTTTTCATAATGTCTGGAAAACACCCATGTATAAGAGATTGATTCATGAGATGGGTTAATGGTTTGATTATGGCAGGGATTATTTTCTTAATTGTGACTATGGAAAGTTCATCAAAGCCAGAAGATTTTTATTCTTCATTTCTTATAGGGTATTTACTATCTCATAGTCGGAAATGATATTGTTTATCGCTGGGGATTTCACGTTGCATTTTTACAAGCTTTTATTTAACTTGCTTCGTTCATATGTCAGTCATTATTTCCGGTTCAAAATTTGTAATCCATTTTTGTCGCACTTGCCGACATCCTATTGAGCTGCGATTTGGCAGGTGCTCATAATTCCGGTGACAATGCATTATGAAATTTATGGTTAGAGAAAAAAACAAAATGGCGGCTCCAAGATGGCGGGCGAGTTTTGTTATGGTACGATTCGATTCAAAATGGGTATGTGGGGGTTTTCGAGGTCGGAGATTGTGAATTTTTTGTCAAAATTTAAGATGGCGAACAAGTTTTGTGATTATGATTCGATTCAAAATTAAGTATGTGGGGGTTTTCGAGGTCGGAGATTATGAATTTTCTGTCAAAATTTATAAATTCAAGATGGCGACTCCAAAATGGCGGAGGAGTTTTGTGATTATGGTCCGATTCTATTCAAAATTTGTATCGGGGCCGAGTTAATGAATTTTTTGTCAAAATTTATGAAATTGAAATGGCGGCTCATGGAATTTTCGTTAGAGAATAAAACAGAATGACGCTCCAAGATGGCGGACAAGATTTAGGTTTATGGTCCGATTCGATTCAAAATTGGTATGTGGGGGTTTGCTGGGTCGAAGATTATGAATTGTTCTTCAAAATTAATAAAATCAAAATGCTGGTTCCAAGATGGCCAAGGATCTCTGAGTTTATCAAAATTTAAGATGGCGGACTAGTTTTGTAATTATGGCCCGATTCGATTCAAAATTGGTATGTCGGGGTTTTTGGGGTCGGAGATTATGAATTTGCTTATTAATTTTTAGTTAAAATTAATAAATTGGTCTTTTCCGACTTTTGCTTGGAATGTTCTGACGCTCAAAAAGTTATCAATCAACTGTATTAATTTGAGTAGCAGTCTTCTGTGGGGGACTTTGTCGAAGGCTTTACTAAAGTCTAAGTAGATGATGTCGTTGGGCTTCCAGAATCGAAGGCCAATGTCCAGGAGTTAGTGGAGATAAGTAGGTTGGAGATAACTTAGTGGTTCGGAACGAAGCAATGTTGGGAGGGAGGGATGATATTGTTATTTGAGAAATGGTAATATGTTGTCAACAATCATCCTCTCTAGTGCATTACACGGTATACTGGTTAGGCTTATTGGTCGATAGTTCGATGTTTGACATTTGTTACCTTTTTTAAATATGGGCGTAACTATAGATGTCTTCCAGATGTTTGGCAGGCGAACATCCTTTTTTATATATATATATATATATATATATATATATATATTTATATATATACAGATTATTGTTAATATTTTTCGAAGTGAGTTAATATTGAGACTGAAATCCAAGTAAGGACTGCCTGCATCCTTGTGTGCCTTTGTTTTGCATTTTCAGAAGTGTTTTCCAATGAAAAAAATTTCTCATATGTACATTCCCGCACCATCGGGTTTTTTACATACTTTTATGTCCTACAATATTCTGTGTGTGGGGCCCTGTGAGGGTTGTTTTTTTTTGGTACGAGAATCTTGAAACATTGGTTAATTTGATATTTTGAATTACATTACTGTGGTGTAGATCATCAACTATTCAACAAGGCTATTAATAATGACACTATGGATGTTTATAATCAGAAACTGTTGAATAAACTTTATGAATATTCAAATAAGTTCACATCATACATCATTATTGTTTCATTGTTTGATATCTGTGCAATGGCAGCTATTCTTTTTTCCTTTCCATGTTCTTTAATGACACTTCAATTATTTACCAATGCTCTATGCCGAATAAAAAACAAAACACTTTTCTTATTCCATTAAGAAAAAAAATTAACTTCACTAGTAATGAAGTTATGAAACAATTAGTTCAATGAAGAAGCGTTACAGAATCACTGTGTTGTCTATTAAATTCTTTTTGATTAGTTCTAATAAAAGTTGGGTAGCAATAGTGACTAACCCATAGTTGGACTTGATAAGTCCATTGATTGGAAAATCAATTATTCTCAGTTACTTAGTACAATTTTTTTAAACATTCAAAATGGAATCTTTAGCCACATATATTTTCCAATTTTACTGAATCATTTTTATATATTCAAGAAATATTGTTACTCGGTATGGAAAGTTTCCGTCTCATGTGAGATTTTAGGAATGGCGTTATTTGCTATAATGTTTTTTCCAATTTTCATTGGGGTTATGTATAAATTTGATATAAGTGCCTTATTCATTGTTGAAATTGTCTTGAAATATATTTATCAATAATTAGTGTATTAAGGAAAATATGGAATCTATCTAATGTACTTGTTTAGGAAAAGGTAATATATTTTTCTTCTTGGATGTTGTTTTCCGTACCACTCCCTCGATAGGATATATATTCTCATAGATTGATATAATCACTTGACTTATATGAAATAGTTTGCAAGGTAACGACTTCCACATTAATAGAATTCGAGACGATGCATGAATAACTTATTTTCCAAAGGTTTGAATGAATTCAATAAATTATCCGCACACTTGAAAGAGTCCAATACTGTTGTTGGTTAGTTTCAAGGAAAGTCTATTGGCTTTAGGAGATAATTTGTGATGTATTACTGTTTTATATTTTATTATTCTTATTATCTATTTTAGTTTCATTAGATTATGTGTATCTTTAATGATTATTTGAATGTTTGTAAATTAGATTCATCTAGTTCAATAAAAAATTACTTAAAAAAAACAAATTGACTATCTTCTGTGATCCAAAGCTCTGCAGTTCACAGTATGTGTGACACTGTTTCTGATTTCTTTCCGCATATTATGTTCCGCAGTGACCAGCTGACTTCAGTCCTTGGGCTTTTGGAAAACACTCCTGCTCCCGCACCATTTTCCAAATTAGACCCGCTGTGTACCAGATCTTGCCCTGTAGAATAGTGTTGAGTTCTGTGTCATTCCATACAGTTCTGACTGATATAGATACCCTGTATGACTTGTAAAGGAGAATCGTTTCGCAAAGTGATCTGATCTTCATGTCTAGCACGTTACAATGATTGCGATGCTCATGTGCCTTGTCCCAACATTTATGTCCAGTGTGTTTCTCAGTCTGAAACCACCTAGCCTCGCGCCTCTCCTCGTATTACCAAGTGAAGGGGAGGCAGTCCCCGCAGTGTCTCCATGGCTACAGTAGGCGTTGATCTTTGTTCCTGTAATGCCTAAGCAGGCAAGTCTTTGTACCTTGTCTAGTTTAGTCATAAAGCTCCTTTGTTGTGTATAGCCATCTTGATCCATTCTATGTATCATTTAGAAATAAGGTACGTTTTTATATCCACTGACTTGGTGTAGATGAGGTGGAAGAGAATGACGTCATTTTCATGAAATCCACCAGTTTTATAAAAACGATTTGGTGGAACTAAATTCAACCACCACATTAGAGGTTATGTTGGTGTATCAAAACATCAAAATAATATACTGTGACTTTTTTTTTCTATTTTTGAAATGTTTTGTAGTATTTTGCTAGCAAAACGATGCACTGATTCTTCATCATCTTCAGATTCATCCATTTCATCAGACGATGAATTACTAATCTCTAATATTTACAAAAGCCCCCAAAAACATTCAAAAATTGGTAATTATTTCGAAGTGATTACTAGATGTGGTGATTTGGACTTTGTCTCATTTCCGATTATCGAGGATAACTGTGGAAGAATGTTTAAAATAACTTCAATTTGAGTAGCTACCAACAAGTATTGAAAAGCTACTGAGGCAGTTCTCTTGATAATGGAAAATCAAGAATGTTTCAGAACTCTGGCTGACAGATTTGGTTTCAGTTGGGGACACGCTCATATATAAAAATTAAAACTGTTGAAAAAAATTGCACGTTTAAAAATAAATCCATCAAATGGCCAGAAGGTGAAGCACTGATGACAACAGTACATTATTTCAATTATCTGCGAGAGAACAAATCCTTCCCCAATGTTGTTATGGAACACATATTCCCATTCCAGGACTAAAAGGAGATGATTCTTTTTATAATAGAAAAGGCTTTCACTCTATTCTACTACAAGTATATTTTGTTTTGAGTTCAATAAAGCATAGTTTTTTAAAGGGTATCTGCAACTCTAAAATGGAATTCATCAATATTTACTGTGGCTGGCCAGGGTCTGTGCAAGAGTCTGGAGAATGATTTGTTGGAAATAAATAAATAAATCTTTGAGTAGTAAAAGGGTTGTTATTGAACAGGCCTATGCACTGAAGGGCATTTGGAGAATATTGAAGTATTTGAATATAACAAATTTGGAAAATTTCAAATACATAATTAATTGTGCATGTATATTGCCCAATATTGATATACAAACAAATGTTGATTATGAGCCAAGCGATACAGAGGAGGAATATGATCAAGAACTCCTTTTAGTGGAAAATTTACCTTTGGGAGCAAATGCCAAAAGAAATTATTTAATGAATAGGTTAAGTTAAATGATCAATATTCAATATAAATGTATATAAAATAAAAACTTTTCAACAAAAAATTAAATCAACTGAAAAGCAAAAAATAAAATAAACCTTTTTAGTCTAAATTATAATTGAGCTCCTAAACTAATGTGAGTAACTGATTTTGAGTCGGCGCCAAACAAACAATTATTATCGAAGATCATTATATTACTTTGAAAGAAGTAATCAAAACGCAGCCGTGCATCTCGCTGCCATCATTTTACGCTTTACCTAATTCAATTGCTAGTTTGTTTGGCGCCGACTCAAAATCAGTTACTCACATTAGTTTAGGAGCTCAATTATCATTTAGACTAACAAGGTTTATTTTATTTTTGCCTTTCAGTTAATTTTTTCGTCGGTTGAATTTTTTGTTAAAAAGTTTTTATTTTTCAATTTTTTGTTGCTAAAATCTACTAATTACTACCTTCTTAATTTTTTATTACTTCCAAAATACTTACTTACCTAGCTTACTTCAACTATTAACTATTAAATAATATAATTTTCTATTTTAACTATTTATTGTTATATAATATAAATTAATTTTGAAAGTTCTGGTTAGTTGATTTCATCACTTTGTATATAATTCCATCCTTTCATAGAATGTAATCATTTTGACGGATGTAGGAGGGTCTGTCAATATCAACTACATATGTGTGCCAAAGTTCCCAAGTGAAAAATCAATCATTTCCTATTTTTCTACCCATAGGGGTGGATCATTTCATTCCAAATTGGAATATGATCAA
Organism: Gonioctena quinquepunctata; assembly: GCA_018342105.1. Classification (NCBI taxonomy): domain Eukaryota; kingdom Metazoa; phylum Arthropoda; class Insecta; order Coleoptera; family Chrysomelidae; genus Gonioctena; species Gonioctena quinquepunctata. The sequence continues at coordinate 156,437 of JAFIRS010000203.1, read as the reverse complement.
CTATGAGGTATACCCTTTCTAATAAAAAAAGAATAATCCAAATCGAAAAACCCACTATAAAGTTATGCCTGATAGAATCGGTTAACGGACCAAAGACCAAAATTCAGAGGGTGAACGATCAATATCCTTCATTTTGCTACCCTTAGGGATGGATTTTGTTGTTCAAATTGAAATGGGACCAACTTCGAAGTACACCCTATCCAATGAAAAAAGAATCATCGGAATCGAACCGCTCTGTGAAAAGTTGTGCGTGATCATACATAAAAAAAAATAAAAAAATATACGCGTCGAATAGAGAACCTCCTCCTTTTTGGTTTCGTCGGTTAAAAATAAGTCTTTTTTCTCTATATAAAAATAAATAAATGCACAATATAAAACAAGAATGAACAATGAAAAAACACTTTGAAGAACATAAATAAATTCAAGTCAGACTTCGGTTTCATCTCCGAATGGATTAAATCATTCAAAGTCAGAATGCACCCTTTTTTTTCTTATGTCACCCCTAATAGCATCAGCGAGGTTATTTATAGCAGCTACTTCTTTTTCTTTCAGGGCTTTTTTTTCCTGTCATCTTCCTTCTTTTATTTTCCTTGATTGTTTTTTTCTTATAAATAATGACTCACTGATAAAATGCTATCTTTCTTCTCTACTTGATCTTAATTTTTTTTCTCTGATGTACCCTTTTTTTCCTCCTATTCCATTTCTACATCACTCTCCATACTTGTGGAGAATTTGTATATCCAAGTACTTCATCGAACTGATGAAATTCCCAGATTATTTTTGATTCACCTGTGCTCTTCAATCTTTTCTCTTTGTTTAATTTATATGTTTGCAAAAGATTTCTATATTTCGCATGCCATTCCTGTCCAGAATATTTATATTGTTTTTTTTCATCTCTGCGGAAAGTTTATTTTTTTTACATTTTGGATTGCCAAATTCGTTTTCTCTTTGACACCTCAGAGAAACCCTTTTTTTTAGTTTTGTTTTGATCCCCCTGGTTGTGATTTATCAAAAAAAAAAACATTTTTTCATATTTTCTGTTTTCCTTCTTCGAATTCTTGTACATATGTATTAGCGTCTGTAAAATTATGAGTTTGATGTAAAATTATTCTAAAAGATAAAAAACACTACCCACCAGTGGAAATTTCTTCTATTTCCTTAGCTGTTAATTCCACAATTATCATTTTCCCCTCAACTTCTAGATTTACATCAAAAATTTCGACAGATTCCATTATATGAGCCATTTTTTTAAATATGTGAGAAGTAAATTCTGAGCATGAGCATTCGATCATAAACCTAACCTCATAAATAATCCTATCGACCAAACTCATCACATCAAGCTGGTGGAAAAATCAATGTGGTGGACAAATTTGATGGATATAAAAACGAAAGTGGTTGATCCACCAATAATATAAAAACGACTTAGTGGAAACACCACAATTCTACCACACCAAGTTGGTGGATATAAAAACGCGCCTCTAGTGCTAGATCTATTCCATATTAAACTCTCATTATATCCCCCCTCATCTTCCTTCTTTTCATCCTTGCCCATAACTAACAATTCAGTTTACACTCACTGTATTCGATAAAATTGGTAAATAGTTGGATAACTGCTGAACCATTGTACCCTCTTACTTAGTTTAGAAATTTATACTGTACTGCCTACTTAATTTTGCGCACTATGTCACCTAATCTTAAGTTTTGTATTGTCTACTATAGAGCGATCTTGTCATTGGTTTGTTATTCAATCTGTTAGAACGCTTATGTATTCAAATGAATAGAATATCTCCCTCAGAGGTATTGAAATCGAAATGAGTGTTCGATATAAAACGTAAGAACATAATATGATTTGTTGAAAATATGAACAAGATGTTCATAAAATCAGATGTGGAATCATCTGCGACTGAAAGATAAACTTTAGTCACTATCTTCCATCGTCAAGATAACCTCTTGTGGGGTATTCATCTTGAAAAGGGAAACATTCTCAATTGAATATTGAATAGAAAGATTTTTCTGTGAATTGAAAAATCCACGATAAAAATGAAGTTATTTTTTGTGAATGTCTAACAGAAAACAACTACTTCCCCGGCTAAAGCCACGCTGGACATCGAACTACATCTGATAGATATTCTGGAAACACCCTCACTCAAAAGAAAAAATCTGAAATTGAAAATTTGCATTTTTATTCAGATAGTTATTTGATTTTCTATTCCAGTCTTAATTAAGAACTCATAAAGATGAATGAGGCAAAGAAGAATGTTTTCCAAAAGAGGGTACTCACCAGAAAGCATTGTTACGAATGACGCAAGAGAGGCATCGCATTCACTAGGTCTTCAATACATTTTTTGTCGACGAAAATCTATTTCACGCTTCTACGATCATCAAGAAGACCGGAAGAAATGAGAAACACATTTTTAAGAAGCAATCTCACTTTGTAAAGATGGAAAAAGTTAGAATCGAGCAAAAACTTGAAACACCTGTTTTATGCTCAAAAAAAAAATTCAAATTTGAAAGAAACATATAAAATCTCAAAAAGAGAGCACAATGAACTCGTTAAAATCACGAAAAGCCAATTTTTCAACAACAAAATATATACCTCTTCCAACATTAATAAAACTACATGGAGTGTTATTTCTATGCTGAACGGAAGATCCTCCACGAATAAAAACATTTGTATTAAACTGAATGATGAAGAAACTGAGGACCCACAAATAATATCCGAAGCCTTTAATAACTTTTTCATACAGGCCCCTTATGATACCATCAATAAAATCAACACAAAAGGAAAATCTCCAAGCACTTCTCGAGAAGTATAGCTAACAGTATTTTTGTAAAAATGTCACAGAGGAAGAAATTAGGGACATCATAAAATATAAACTAAAGAAAAACATTCCTGCGGTCCTGATGAAATATCAGGTTATTTGATTATAAAAATTGCTGATCACATCATCCAACACCTTACTCATATAATAAACATATCTTTTCAAGAGGGTATGTATCCCACCAGATTGAAGAATGCACTAGTCTCCCCGATTTTCAAAAAATCAGACCCGCATAATTTAGAAAATTACCGGCCAATCACAGTGCCTCCCGTACTCTCGAAAATTTTCGAATATTCTATGCTTTCTCAACTCCTCAACTTTTTGAACGTGAATAACTTACTTCATCCCGATCAACATGGTTTCCGTACAGGACATTCAACTATCAGTGCTATTAACTCTTTTTATGGAAACATTATACAATCTATTGAAACTGGACAAAATCCAACAGGAGTCTTCTGCGATCTTAGTCGAGCTTTCGACTGTGTAGTACACGAAAAATTGCTTGATAAACTTTATCTTAATGGAATAAGAGGTAAACCTTACGAATGGTTCAGTTCCTTTCTTGAAGGAAGAATCCAGCGGGTAAAATCAATCACACCAACAATATTAAAACAATAACCCATGTCTCAAATCCACAACAAAATAACATTGAGTGTTCCCCAAGGGTCCGTCCTAGCACCTATACTCTTTTTAATTTATATAAATGAACTGCCAACTGTTCTGCCAGAGCCTTCACCTGTTTGTATGCTGATGATGCTACCCTGCTTTTCTGTGATAAATCCGCAGTAGAACTCCAAAATAAAATAAACAACACAACTGATGCCCTACATAGTTGGCTGAGCAACAACTCTCTGTTTCTCAATACCTCAAAAACAAGTTTTACTACTTTTCATACCAGGCAAAACACCAATCCACCTTCCCTGGACCTGAACATCTGCGGCACACCTCTTGAACATAGTACATCCTCCAAATTCTTAGGTATAATAATCGACAACGATCTTAGCTTTAAATCACATTGCAATAATCTGACTAGCTCTCTACACTCCAAATGCTACCAAATTAGAATCCTCAAACGCGTTTTGGACAAACCTAGTTTGCTCCTATTTTATCACGCCCAGGTACAATCAAGAATTTGCTCACAATCACAATATGGGGAGCTCCCAGCAGCGAAAGATATTCATCGCACAAAAGCGAATAATACGTTGCCTTGCAAACGTCTCCCAGCAGGCGTCATGTCGAGATCTTTTAAGAAACTTGGAATTCTACCACTCCTGGTCTTTTTATCTTAGAAGTCATAACATATATTCACGCTGAATAAAAAAACGTTTCCCACAAACAACCAATATCACAATTATAATACGAGAAAAAAAAACGACTTCCATTTACCACCCTCACATCTCACCATTTCTCAAAAATCACTGAACGTGATAGGACTGAGATTATACAATGTACTTCCAAATGAGCTGAAAGTAATAGAAACAGACGCATATTTTCAGAAAAAAAATCAAAGCATTTTTATTGGGCATTACTCCATACAACCTTGATGAATATTTTGAATATTTTTAATTTAAAATAACAAACATTTTATCTGAAATATGTTCACATTCATAATTGTTCAGATATTTATAATATTTTTATCGATTTTGTGAGTTGATATCGTTGATGTGTGTCTCATTTTATCTATATCCAACTATGTATTGTATTTTATGAATAACTTTATTTATACATGTACTTTGTTTTGACTTGTCCTATAGCTTTATGAGCTCGCATTTGGATCAATAAACTATCTATCTATCTATCTATCTAGAATCATTTCTTTTGGAGAGACACTTTGAAATTAGTTCACATAATACAGCATCATTTACCACAACATGAAATATATATATATATATATATAGACATTTCTGATGCTGAACTTCGTTTTACTGATTTTAATATATACAGACTGGATCGCTCAGCTCTTACCAGTGTAAAAAACAGAGGAGGCGGAATATTAATCGCAACACGCAAAAATTTATCCACCAAGTATGTGAATACATCATTAAAAAATGTCGAACAACTATTCGTCAGCCTAAAAATGGGTAAAAGTAAATTCTTATTAGGTGGTGTATATATTCCTCCAAAATCAAACCTGCAAATCTATTACGATCATGTTGAAAGTGTCTTCGAACTGTTCAATACCCATCCTGATCACGAATTTCTAGTATTTGGAGACTACAATATACCTGATTTAATATGGACACCTCAGGAAAATTCTCTCGAGGCTAGCTGTCCCGATTCTTCACCAGGAAAGGTTGTAAATGATAGTCTTAGTACAATTGGACTGAATCAAGTGAACTGCATACCTAACAATCATGGTGTTGAAAAGGGAAACATTCTCAATTAAATATTGATAGAAAGATTTTTCTGTGAATTGAAAAATCCACGATTAAAATGAAGTTATTTTTTGTGAATGTCTAACGATGGAAGATAGTGACTAAAGTTTATCTTTCAGTCGCAGATGATTCCACATCTGATTTTATGAACATCCTGTTTATATTTTCAACAAATCAATCATGGCGTATTTTTGGACCTTGTTTTCTCACATTTAATAACTGTAGTTGCCCTTGCAGAAGAATTACTTATGGATGTCAATTATCATCATAATGCATATAGCCTTGAAATCGCTGTTGTAAATGCAGAGGAATCATTGAAATTTGAAAATTATTACTATGATTTCAAAAATATGAACTCAGCTGGAATGAATGATTTTTTAGCATCGGCAAATTGGGATTACTTGTATGGTCTAAGTGATATCAATGTAGCAACTCAATTTTTCTACGACGTTCTATATAACAGTATAGAACTTTTTGTACCCATGAAACGTTTCAAAACATCAACTTATCCAGTTTGGTTTTCCCACGAATTAGATTCTCTAATCTTCAGGAAAAAATTACTACACAAAGAATTTAAAATGACAAATGATGAACACACTTATCTTGAATTTTCCCAAGTTCGTTCTCAATGCAAAGAGATGAGTAAAGATTGTTACAAAAATTATCTAAACAATATTGAATGTGATATTCAACAAAACCCAAATTTGTTTTGGAAACATATCTCCAATCTACGCAAGGCATCATCATACCCTCAATCAATGTATCTGGAAAACCAGACCAGCCATAGTGGAAATGATTCTGTAAATTTGTTTGCCCAACACTTCGCAAAAGTTTATTCTAACACAGACTGTATAATTCCTAACTACTGTTATAGAGATACAGTTGATATAAACAAAATTAATATTGGATTAGTTGATGTTTTTGATGGTATTCATGACTTGAAGCTCAAGTATTCTCATGGGCCTGATGGTATACCGACGGCATTATTGAAAAACTGTATCTACACTTTAACTGTACCAATACAGTTTCTTTTTAGATTATCTCTCTATAATGGGCATTTTCCGGATTACTTGAAAAATAGCTATATTACACCTATATACAAAACAGGTAATAGGGAAAATGTTACAAATTATAGATGAATTTGCATTCAGTCTGTTATACCTAAGTTGATGGATAAACTAGTAACTTGTCGGTTGACCTGGGCCTGCAAGAATATAATAATTCCACAACAACATGGGTTCTGTTCAGGACGATCTACTATGACAAATCTTATAACATATGAACAACACCTGTTACATGCCTTGGAGAAAGGTAACCAAATAGATTCTATCTATACCGATTTCTCGAAGGCATTTGATAGGGTTAATCATTTGTTGTTGTTGGAAAAACTGAAAGCTCTAGGTTTTGGTACTGGTATACTAGATTGGATAAGAAGCTTCCTAACACAACGTTTTCTGTGTGTTAGAATTAATAATTACATTTCAGAAACAATTCATGTAGCTTCCGGTGTACCACAAGGATCACATTGTGGACCATTATTATTCAATCTATTTGTAAATGACATTGGAGATCGTTTACAGCATGCCAGGTTCTTACTATTTGCAGATGATTTGAAATTGTATTTATCAGTTAGTGATGTCTTAAACAGTCTGATTCTTCAGAACGAATTAGATATTATATATGATTGGTCCTCAACAAACAATTTGTACCTGAACATAGAGAAATGTCACGTTATCACTTTTTCCAAATCAAAAATATCCTTTATTATGACTATAATATTGATGGAAAAGTACTCGACAGGGTAAACGAAATAAGAGACCTTGGGATCACTTTAGATCAGCAACTGAACTTCAAAAGACACTTCAATAATGTTTCTGCAAAGGGAAGCAAATGTTAGGATTTATAATGAGAAATGGTAAAGAGTTGTCATGTAATACCCTTAAGACTTTATATTGTTCTTTAGTTTGATCAGCACTGGAATACGCCTCAGTTGCATGGTTCCCATATTACAGATGTGACATTGAAAAAATTGAAAATGTTGAAATTCGATTTCTAAAGCATATATCTTTCAAAATGATGACATATCCCAACTTTAATCGTCAAAATACATTAAATAATCTCAACTTAACTGAACTTACCACACGGCGCTTTCAACATATGACATTCATTTACAAACTACTATCAGGAGAAGTCGACTGTCCTTATCTTTTAGAAATTATTAACTTCAATGTAAAATCTTACAATACAAGAAATCCTCCACTTTTTTGCATAAAAAATCATAGCACAAACTATGGTTACAACACACCGATGTCTAGATGCATGAGATGGTTTAATAAGTATAATGTCGATCTCCTTGTAAACTCATTGAGAGAATTGAAAAAATCTATTAGTGACATAAGGTTAGACTAATAAACTTGTAAACACATTGAGTGAATTGAAAAATTTCTTAGTGACATTAGGTTAGACTAATATTATTGTTGTCTTATAATATGTATAAAATGTAACTTCTTAGAATAGTATTTCACTGTTAAAATTGTAATTATAATGTTTCTAATGGTGAATCCGTAAATAAATAAATGAATAAATATATATATATATATATACATATATATATACCAGGTGTCCAAGGAAAGTGGCTCGCCCCTATAACTTTTTTGTTTTCGGAGATGATGGAATGAAATATGGAGGATCTGTTTAATGCATAAAACTGCATTTTTTGACAAGTAACTCAACTTTATGCAAATTCCGGATTCACCGGAAGTGACATAAACTTTAGATTTTTAAATGGGACACCTGCTATATTTTCAGTTTTTTTGTCTCCATATGACTTTCAGAATACAACCATGTATCATTTGTTACTGTATAACCGTTTTTTTTTTTGAAATAAATGTTTATTCTAGAGGGCTATGGATACGTTCAAATAACTAATTTCAGTCCTAAAATGTTTGTAAAAATACAACTTTACTGTTTTCGATCAAAATGTTTTAGCTATGTGACGTTTGATTTTAAAATTTGTATTACAATTTTTTTCAAATGGCAACATGGTGGCTTGTTGGAAAAAGCATTTTATACGATTAATTTGATAACGCTCTATTAGGTTGTAAGAAAACTTTCAATAAAAAACTGAAAATACCATAACGTTCGAACTTTTCTAAAATGAAGCACCTGTTGAAAATGAAATAATTATATTGAAACTACCTATTTATATATCTTTAGGGTTCCAGATGTTCAAAGTGACCTCCATCTTGTTGCTGACAAAGGCGAACTTTTCTTATTGTTGCTCTTACAACGTTTCTCAACTGTCTTGGTGTAATTATATGAATAGCTGCCCTTACTTTTTATGTCCTCTAATTCATGTCGTGTGGCAGGAGGTACATCATAAACCTCGTTTTTAATAGATCCCCATAAAAAAAATCTAGAGGCGTAAGTTTGGGTGACCTGAAAAGTTTTTTAAAAAGGAATACATAAAAGTATAAATTGAAAACAACCCTATTTTACCTCGCCGGCCACCTAACTGGACCCATATTTCCAATCCAGTTTTCGTTGTATGTTTCTTGCAGATATTCCGTAACTGCCCTCAGGTTGTGTGGTGGAGCACCATCTTGTTGATAAAATAATCCAACTTGATTTATTAATGGAACTTGGTCCAAGAAATGCTCAACCTAGATATCTAGCCCCTGTCAGGACACCGTCAAAAATTATAGGGCCTAAAATTATGTCCCCTAAAATCCCAACCCAATAATTGAAACCAAACCGTTCTTGGAAATTTCCTTCCTCCATCAAGTATAAATTTGCATCGGACCAATATCGCTTATTATTTCTGTTTACTTGTCCCAAATTAGTGAAACAGCTATCGTCAGTATACAGAATTTTTTATGGAAATGGGTCATCCTCCAAATATTTTCCAAAGAACCAATTGCAATACTCAGCAAGTCTCCTTGCATTATCGTTTTGGTACTGGTGTAGTTGATATTTAAATGAATGATATTTATGTTTCTTCAAAATGTTAGCTGCAGAAGACTTCGAAATGTCACATTCTCTTGCGATCTCCCTGAGTGACGTATTAATATTTACTTGAACGTATGCCAGAACATCTTTTTCTTCACTCACAACAAACGAATCGTTCCCATCATTATCAGGCTCATTTCGAATTTTTTGAACCAGTTTTGGAAAATAGTGCCGGGTCAGGTGATGCCGATCAGGATATCTCTGTGCGTAGAGACGTGCTGCATCGGTTGAATTTTGCCTACACTCTCCAAAAACTAATAACATATCAACTTTTTCAGTTCTTGTATAAATATTGTTATTTTCCATGATTTTCAAACAATGTTTGTAGAAGAGATGTAAAATAATGTCGACATGTCAATTTTTACTGCAACAATTTAATGATTTTGTTTCAGTTGTGTTGGTCACAGGCTACTCGATGATTTTAAATCTTATTTTAATCGCAATACGATTCTTCATTTAACGAAAGTTCTAACGTTATATTTTCAGTTTTTTATCGAAAGTTTTCTTACAACCTAATAGAGTGCGGTATCAAATTAATCGAAATAGAATGCTCTTTATTCCTAACTTGACGAGCCACCAAGTTGCCATTTGAAAAAAATAGCCATTAAAATTTTAAAATCAAACGTCACATAGCTGAAACATTTTGATCGAAAACAGTAAAGTTGTATTTTTACAAACATTTTAGGACTGAAATTAGTTATTCAAACGTATCCATAGCCCTCTAGAATAAAAATGTATTTCGAAAAAAAAAACTGTTACAAACAGTAACAAATGATACATGGTTGTATTCTAAATGTCACATGGAGACAAAAAAACTGAAAATATACCAGGTGACCCATTTAAAAAATTGAAAGTTTATGTCACTTCCGGTGAATCCAGAATTTGCATGAAGTTGAGTTACTTGTCGAAAAATGCAGTTTTATGCATGAAACAGATCCTCCAAATTTCATTCCATTATCATTTTTTTAAGAGAGAGAGAAGAGAGGTAACTTGTGTGTAAATTGCTCCTTATTTAAGTCCTGTTTTCAGTGGTAAAAAGTGCAAACTAGGGCTTGAAATTTACATCGTTGTGTAGATAAAAATATAAACTCCACGTCAACAAATGCGGTTACACATATTCAATGTTTGTGCAAAAATATGACTTCAAAATTGAATCAAACACAGTGCATAAATAAAAAACTGAAGTGGTACAAAGCATAAATGGCAAAAATAATGTTAAAGGATAAAAAACTATAACTTGTGAATTATCTTTGGTAGTGGCTACTGCGACGACCACCAGGGACACTAAAGTTCAAGAAATCGCACTCAATACAAATAAACTAAACTCCAAATAAAACACAAGTATGTGAGCTGTAAAGAAGAATATTAATAAAAAATAAAATGGGTCCAAAATTCAGATGTTGCAAAAAGGAATTTAGGAACTATTGCTGTGTGAACTGCTTCAACATATTCCACCCAGCCTGCATGGAAAAAAATGTTATTAGATTAGGAGAAAAGGAAAAAAAAGGGAAAAAAAAAAAAAAAAATTAAAATAAGATCAAAGGAAAATATATAAGGGAAAAGTTTTCATGGGAAAACTAGACAGACAAGAGACTACTATAAAAAATTTAGAATACAAAAATGATTTTAATGATTTTTTCTCAAGTATAGCTGCCAATATTGTAAAATCCCTACCTAATCTGCCTATCTCTGAATTGGTGAACTTTAGAAATTTTCCCTCTCCTGGGTCATCATTCTTTTTAACTCCTGTTACATGTGATGAAGTACAAAAATTCAGCTTGTCCGGATATCAATGGAATAAATAGTCAAATTATTAAGGAAACCCATGATATTATTCTTGTCCCAATTACCAATTTGATAAATCTAATCTTTCAATCAGGTAATTTTCCTAACATCTTCAAATATGCAAAAGTGATACCTCTCCACAAAAAAGGAAATAAAGAAATTGTTGACAACTACACACCTATTTCTATTTTAAGTATCTTTGACTGTGTTTCCCACAGCATTATACTCGAAAAACTGTCATATTATGGTGTAAGAGGTACTTCTTTGGGTTTAATTGAAACTTACCTGAATAATCGTTTCCAGAGAGTTTTTTACAACAATACATTTTCTGAGCTAGGACCGATTGACCTAGGTGTACCGCAGGGATCGGTTTTGGGCCCGCTTTTGTTTGTTATTTACATCAACGATTTTTACAATTATATGAAGCCATGTCACAGTGTGCTATTTGCTGACGATACATCCTTGATATACTCTTCTATGAATTATTCATCTCTTGTTGATAAATCTATCGAAATACAAGAAAAAGCGGAGCACTGGCGCAGTGTCAACAAACTCATGACAAATAAGGAAAAATCACAAAACATGATTGTTTTTATGGCTCCGCCATTATCTGAATTCCAGTGTGTCCAATTATTGCGTTTTACTCTGGACAATAGGCTAAATTGGTCAAGCCACATTTCAGGCTTGAAAAGTAAACTATCAAGTGCCTTATTTTTACTTCGGCAGCTGAAACCAATAACAAATTTCACTACGTTGAAAATAGTATTTTGCTCACTCATTCAGTCTCACATTTCTTATGGAATTTCACTCTGGGGTAATTCTAGGGATGCCCAATGCATTTTTATATTACAGAAAAAAGCTCTGAGAATTCTTGCCGAAATCGGTTTCAGAGATTCCTGCCGTGAATCATTCATCACTCATGAAATTATGTCGGTACCTTCTTTGTATGTTTACTCAAGCCTATTAGATATTCACAAAAGGGCTCCCTTGTTTCCCAAGCAATCCAGTTTACATAATCATGATACACGTAACAGCAATCTTATTAGACCCCAGCGTTTCAAACTGATGAAATCACAAAAAAACTCCTATGATTTCAGATTGTATAATGCACTACCTGCAAATATAAAAAATATGAATATGTTTTGTTTTAAACAAGTTATAAAAAAATATTTAAACTGACACCAAAAAACTTTAACTGAACCGAAGGAGGGTTTATCCATCCTCAAATAATAAGCAGTATACTTAGAAACAATATAATTCTTGGAAACAATTTTCCCATTAATACTTCAGTCCTAAAAATGAGCACATAATAAAAAGGGCCAATAAAAAAAATACAAATTAAATCAATTAATACTCAATACATACAAACAAATACATTGCAGAGTATTATTTTTCTTATTAGACACAATACTGCATATGATACAAAAAAATGTAATACAGTTCAAACCTTATTAGATAGTGTTTGAATATATATGTATATTATAAACCTTATCTACTGTATCGATTCTTAACCTTCATTGTTTTCTATATATTCTTTTGTGCTCATAAAGTACCAGTTCACATGATATATAAGTATCCAATAAACCATTTGGACAATGATTTTCAAGTAGATTTTAAACACTGATAAAATCTTCATGAGAAATGCATCTCTCATAAACTACTCCTTCACCGAATCAAGTACTAGTTATGACATTAGGTGGCATGTGTCCGCTATCGCCCAGAGCTCTCAGAATGCATCTGCCGCTTGGTGTTATGCTGATCCAAGTAATACTTCCATTATTCAGGGATAACCTGAGCCAAGCCTCTGCTGGGAATTGAAGTGCCCTGAAAATAATTTTGTTAGAAGCATTTTAAGAGATGTTTCAAAGAAAAACTAAAAAGATTATAACTGTTATTAACTAAATTTTTTTAGATTTTTCTTAGAAGTAGAAATAATTAAGTCAAAGTTGCTTGCCGTTACCCTCTTTTACATTGCCCCATGCATTATTTTTCCAAATAACGGGCTGCACTGAAGAAATCATTCCATAAATTAAAAAATTAACACCTGTCAATCTAAACCCAAAAAACTCAACAAGGGTGATAACCGAATCAAAAGAAAATTCATCCAGACATTTAGGTAAATGACCTTTAAAAGTTGCGGCGACAAATGACGGTACACAGTCTATGACCAATCAATAGAGATTTTTTCGTGACAATAAAATACTACCAGGAAACCGACTGTGCCATCATACGAAAAACGGTCCGTAGTTATATCCTGTTATGTTTCCTACTCCCAACTGCCATTGCTTAATTTGTTATAAACATTTAAAAGCATTTTTTTTTAATTTTTTATTGTAACTAATAAAGCAATCTCGAATTGTAGAGAATGAAAATGCAAAAAAATTAGCCCTAGCACAACTTGATCGGATTATTACTAACAGAAAAATCGGAAAAAAATCTGCGTTTTTTAAAAAATTCATAACAACTCCATTTTTCAAGTTTTGAAGCAGGCTCTCCTCGACATAGTAGTGATTGATATGTACTTCATGTTTGAAAAACTCAGGCACTGTTAGATTATTAGTTTTGGCATAATTGCAATTTCATTTTTTTAATGCATTTTATTGCAGCTGACCTGGATGCGTCATAGGAGGTCCGATTTCAATGTTTCTTAAAGATTTTGAGAGTTGAAGTACAGTACTTTATTCAAAGTTTTATTCAAAAAAGTAAATATGTTATACATTTATAGGTGGTCATAATATGTTCATAGTACAATTTTACAAGTAATGCACCTAGGTGAGTTAACACCTGTTCGTGCAATAATACCAAGTCTTTTATAAATTGTAGAAGGTAGAAATTTAAAAGTTATTATTGACACGTAATGAAGAAAACTTAGGAGTTGAAAAAGAAAATGGTAATAATATAATATAAATAGTAATTATAACAGAAAATAGTAATAATAATATGGTAATAATACTAATGATATAAATGGTAATCATGACAGAAAATATGTAGTATATTTAAATAATGTTAAATTAATTTATAATATTTTTTTTTTCACAACATCTTATGTATGTTATCCCTTTTTAGATAAATAAAGTATTTGCATTTGTTAACAAAGTGTTTATATTTGGTTATCTCTTTAATTTCATTAGGTAGGATGTTATAAATCTTTGGTGCAAGGGTTGTAACAAACTTTTGGTTCCCATCATATCTTCTAAATGGTACAGCCATATATTTGTTTGTGTGCTGCCTAGTTTGGTAGCAATGGTTCACAAAATGTTTTTTCTTAGATTTAAAGCAGAAGATGCAGTTACTAAGGTAGTATAGGCTTCGGACATTCAAAATTGATTCATTATAGATACAATTTGTAGAATAAAGTCTATTTTTGAATAATATTATTCGTAGAATGTAGTTTTGTACTACATTTAGTTGAGTTAATACATTGTCATAGAGCCCCCCCCCCCCCACACTATGATACCATAGTTTAGAAGTGATTCTACTAAGGACTTGTAGATTTGCAAAAGTAATTTTTTTGGTAAGATTTTGCGTATTATATAGAATTTATAAATTAAGCGTCTCATTTTGTTGGTTAAGTCTTGAATATGAATAGTCCATTTTAGATTTTTATCAATAGTGATACCAAGATATTTTAAGGAATTAGTTTCTTTTATTATTAAATCATTTATTTTGATAGAATTAAAATGTGATCTCTTTGAATCATTCAGTGAGAACGCAATATAGAATGTTTTATCAGAGTTTAAAGTTAATTTATTTTTGTCGAGCCAACATTTTACAAGGCGCACTCCGTGAGTCGCTGTACTTTTAACATTTTCCCAGTTTGTACCTTTAAAAAGTAGAACTGTGTCATCTGCATAGGAGATAGAGATACCATTTATGTTTAGGTTTAGTAGTGAGTTGATATAAGTAATAAAAAGAAGTGGACCAAGCACTGTTCCCTGCGGGATACCTATCTTAGTTTCAAGGGGGTCACTATTTACATTTCTAATTTTAGTTATTTGTTTTTTAGTTATTTGTTTGTTGTGTACTACAAAATGACTATTCTCATTTTGCGGTAAAATGCTGCGAAATAGGTGAGAAATACTTGCAAACATGACCGAAAACCGGCAAGTCCATGAAAGCGGCTCAGGAGTGGGGGATAGAGCAGCAGATTCATAACAGACGCAGCGTGCTTATATTACTATACATACGCTTCCCCGCGTCTGCTGCTCTAGCCCCACTACTTAGCCGCTTTCACGCACTTGCCCATTTTCGGTCATGTTTGCAAGTATTTTTCACCTATTTTGCAGCATTTTAACGCAAAATGAGAATATACGTTTTGTAGTACTATACTTCTAATCTCGAAATCTTCTTAAAAAATTGGAATCGGACCACCTATAACGCATCCAGGTCTGCTGCAATAAAGTGCATTAAAAAAATCAGATTGTGATTATGCGAAAACTAATGATCCGACAGCTCCTGAGTTTTTCACACATAAAGCACAAATTAATCACTACTTTGTCGTGAAAAGCCGGCACTACAACTTAAAAAGTGGCAAAGTTATGAAATAAAAAAAAAGCTGTTTTTTCTGGTTTTTCCGGTTTTTTTCGGTTACAATTAAGCCTATCAAGTTGTGGCAGAACTCATTTTGTTCGCATTTTGATTCTCTACAATTCGTCCATTGAGAGTATCGAGATTGCTTTATTAGTTTCCAAGTTACAAGTCAAAAACAATAAAAAAATGCTTTTAAATGTTTATAACAAATTAAGCAATGACAGTTGGGAGTAGGAAACATAATAGCATATAACTACAGACTTCCGTATGATGGCACAAACGGTTTCCTGGTAGTATTTTTGTCACAGAATCAATAATAATAATGTTTATTTACATACAAAGCAAAAAGTTCAATAGAGTGTATAATGGAGGTAATGTAAATAAACAGTGAATATCACAGAAGCTTTAGTTCCTAGGGAACCATCGCTTGTACGTGATTTTAGGTTATTTTATGTTGTATAATTGATAGACATACATGAAAATTAGTAATAATAAATAATTTAAAAAATAATAGAATAAACATAATTTGTGATGAAATGAGTGTAATTATAAATATAAATAGCAGATGACGTGCTATGAGCAAACGTGTAATTACATATGAGCAGAAAATCTCTATTCATTGGTCTAAGTAGTGAGAAAAGGAAAATGTTGCTTTGATTTTAATTTTCAACTTACCGGCACACAAAATAGCGAATTACATTGGCATGGCATACAAGAATTGTGTATGAATCTTTTTCTTGACTTGGATCGGCACGGTGAAAGTATTTCCGAAACGCTGCTTCAATCCTTGATCCGTCTTGGTAAAACTTCTTGGTAAACAATAATAATCATTAATGAAATAGAATCGGAAAATACTTTGTTGTGTATGAGTTAATTTGGAAGAATATAAGTATATAATTTCCTTACATAATTTTCTGGTTTCCATCCTCCTATAGGAGGTTCAGGAGGAACAGGTGCCCCTTCTCTCAAAAAATCACAGTTTGATACAGGAACCTGTGGAAAATAAGAGGTGTAAATTTTTGTTTTACAATAGGTTTGATCTAAGCATGTGCTTTTAACCTTATAGTGAAATTTTCGGAAAATTATTAATTAAATGACTAAAATTAAATATATGAAATGTATGTACCCTTTAAGATATATTGATATTATTATTATTTTTTGTTCCATTAAAAAGAATAACTAACGGTGAAAGAATAATATTTCCTTACGTTCAACAGTAATTCTGATATGATAGAACCTGTTTCTTGAGCTCTACACATAGTGGATTTAACTATATCTGTATAAGGAAATTCTAGTTCCTTCAATCTTTGTCCTGTATATTTAGCTTGTAGTCTTCCTGAAAAAAATATTATTGGAACTGTTTCAATGTTTATATTTTTTTAAAGACACATTTACGTTATACAGTACGGTTATACTGTTGCACGGAGAATATGTGACAAATTTTACAAAACACCTGCATATTTTTGCAGGATTGTATCCATTTTAGGTTCAATACTAACCCAGTTCTGTGAGAAACCTCTCTTCATCACATTGTCCATTCAAATTATATTGTCCATGTCTGATAAGTATTATATGTCTAACGGCTTTTGGCTTCAATTTCTCCCTTTCTTCATTAATTTTGTTTTCATCTGTCTCATTCAGTTTTTTTTTTCGGTTAATTGTAAATTCTGGGGAACGACTGGAAAATACAATACAAATTTGCAATCTATTTTTGAAGACGTTTATTATATATGTAAATTAGTTGACATGACAGCCGTATGTACTGTTGTTTTTATCTAGATTTACCAATCTACAAGAATGCATTTTAAATCGATACTATGAATTACTTCATCCTAACAGCAGTTTTGTAGAATTACAAAAGTTAAAAAATTATTGAAGTTTTCATAATCAAACGTATTACAGCAAAATCAGGCAAATACGAGACAGTTTTGAATTGCAATTACATATTGAAAATCCAAGAAAAGAGCATTTAAAAATACAGGAAATAAATACCATGACTCTGAATTACTTTATGCTAACAGCAGTTTGGTATAATTACAAAATCAAAAAATTATTGGAGTTTTCATAATTAAAAGTATTTGCAAAATCAAGCAAATACGAGACAGTGAAATGTAAAAATGTTACCTTTGTTATTGTAATGATTTTTTGAAAAAGATATACAAAAAATTTAAGAATTGGATTATGGAGTATTGTAGCTTGAAATTGACAAGAAACTGCAGCACAATCTACAGTCTAGAACTAAGAATCACCTCTCCCAAATTCCCTCTCTATGATTTTCTAATAACCTAAAGGTGTATTTAGTCAACTTCAATTTAGCATTAACAATAGGAATAAGTATAGCAATAAGTGTAAGAATAATTATATACGGAACCGGCTTCATACAACGGATTTGAATGTAACAATAACTTTGAGAATGACAGGTCAGGTATGACAAGTGACAGTTCGCTCAGTTCTGTATTCTAGTAAATATAACCTATTTGACTATTTGCAATTTGAAATGTGTTTTGTTTATTGTGCGATCATGGAGATTAACAAAAGGGAAAGCATTGCAAGTACGTATGGCAGTTTAATTGCGATTACAAAATTGAAATGGTACTATGGAACATGTATTCGTATCCGTCAGTTGTCATGACATACATTGCCCATGCGCATTGTAGACAATATTTTAGCAATAGCCGTAAGATTCTGAAAGTTGAAATATTCAAGATCACATTCTTAAAGTTATCGTTACTGCTAAAATTAAAATACTTCGTTGACTAAATGAAACCATTTGATTCAACAGTTTCAACTCTTAACGTTATCGCTGTTGCTATTACTATTGATGAAAAAGGTTGCCTAAATCCACCTTAAATCTAAAGACCCTCGAAAAGACATCACCATCAAATTGAATCTTGATGGTAATAAACATTATTTCTTTATTATACTACTATCATCATCTAAAACAAGTCACACTTGCCTTCGAATCTTGGAAATGTAGTCAAGTTAATAAAATAATAACAATGCATACAAAGATCTGTAACAAGATAAAAAGTGGACCTAGATAGAAACGTATGGTCGCGGGCAAATTAATGTAGTTGAAAATAGTATTGCTAAAGGCTTACCGATCCCAATTGTGATCCCATTTAGTGGAAGATGGTGTATAGTTTGTCGTCCATGACGCATGTACCTTGCTTCTTTCACTCTTCAAATAGTAGAAAGTAGTGACCCCCGACACCGCACTCAATCCTAAGAGGAGCCGCTTTGTTTTACTGAAAGACATCTGAAAAGTATGTAAATGCAATACTGACAAACGGCAAACTAAATGGAAGTAGCTATAATCTTTGCAAATGTATAGAGAAATCGAAAATATTTAAGCTTCTGCAGTAGGAGTAGTGAGAACAGTACAAATTTCCCACCAGGTTCACGGTATTTAGTGAATAGATATTTTCTCTCAAACTCTAACCAAACAAAGAAAATTAAATAAGCCGTGAATTCTTCTTTTTTTAAGATCTGTTTGAATTTGACCATTAGGCAATCCATCGACCTGTCAAAACGAAAGCAATATGGCGGGCTGTTGGCACACATTGTAATTCGTCATAAGCGACCATAGTGGTAAAAGTGTTTATTTTATGATTTTCTGTGCGAATTTGAGTAGTTTTTTCAATTTAGGATTATAATTCGTGCTTCAACTGAAGAAAAATGCCCTTTATTTGCATTGTAGTTAACTGTGGGTCTCGTCACGACAGGGATAAAGTCGGGTTTCACTCGGTGTCTACAGTATCAAATCATAAGTTTTTGACCAGTTAAAATGACTTATCGAGGAGGAGAAGAGCTCTATGTTAGCTACAATCAACCTAAAAGATCTTACGGATTCGAAAATCAAGTATCAGAGAGGCTGCAGCAGACATATCCTGGGTGCACATTCGTGATAACATCCTTCATTCCGTCATGGATACCTACCTATAACTTCAGACTTTTGTGGTTTGATTTGTTCCGTAGAAGATCTTACGGATTCGAAAATCAAGTATCAGAGAGGCTGCAGCAGACATACCCTGCGTGCACATTCGTGATAACATCCTTCATTCCGTCATGGATACCTACCTATAACTTCAGACTTTTGTGATTTGATTTGTTCCTACGATTACTTGTATGATTTTGTCTACTTGTATGTATCTGAACTATTGTACAATAGGAGGTCCCATTTCAAATAAAGTTCATATATATATATAATTGATATATTTTCCACTTCAAAAGTAGAGAAAACTCCAAATGAATGTTCATATATATGTACCTACCTCCTCAAAAAACATTCTTATAGGTTATTGAATTACTGGAATACAAATTTTCTTTAGGATTCTGGTGACTCAATAAATAAAAATATTTAGAAATATAGTCTTTCAATCTCAACCTTCCCTTTTTAGATATTTCAGGCAATTATCGAAAGCCTCGATCAAGTCTTGTGAAGGGTGTTGTATTTGATTACTCTCGTTTCGGATGTCCATCGTCTTAATGTATTTGAAAAGGTTTACACGATGTTTTGAATGTGAATACTGTATTCAGACGATTGCAGATACAAACATTCGAAACATCGTGAAAACCTTTTCAAGAACATCAAGACGATGGACGTCCGAGTCGAGAGTAATCAAGTTACCACATCGTCTACAACCTTCAAAGGGTATCGTAATTTATTAATAGTAACAATTGGATATATCGTGATATTTATCGAAATTGTACTATAAACAAATATCAATATTGTGTAATTTTTTTATAATTGGTATTAAATTAAGAGTAATCAACTGAATCAGTAAAACAACAAATTAACAAACATTTATTTATATATATATTCATTTGAAACATTTTATTTTTTAAAACAACTGAGCAAGAGGCAAGTCGTCCAATAAATTTTTTGACTGGATTGCATTGGCCACACAGCTTCCAAATCTGTGCGTGCCATTGCCTCTAATATAGCACCAATATGACCACCTACTTCACTGTTTCCGGCCATACAAGTACAGTAAGCAGTACAAATGCTTTCATCCTTTTCAATTATGTACCAAACATCTGAAGGTTTTTAATTTGCCTTTTGTGAATACTTGACCTGAAAAAAAGTTATGTCGATTAGTAAGAACTATTACGAAAGTTGAGAAGTAATATTCTTAAACATCAAATCAATGTCTCTTATAATAAACAAATGTGGCAATAAACATAATAGAACAGATCAGAAGTTATAAATTGCTTCTTATGTATTATTATTCCTAATTTATAATAATTCACTTCGATGACTCAGGATTTGCAACTGTACATGTGCCCATTAGAAAAAACCTGCTGCCTAGGAAAAAACATACTAGACTAACTAAAATATATAAATGATTCTGAATTTGTGTTCTCACCTTCACGACGAAGCCAGATTCAAAGTATTGTAACGTAAATAAACTTAACTTGGTTTAACTAATTTATTTAACACTTAATCTACAACTTAATTTATATTACTACGCCACTGTATAGCTCGATGGTATGGGCTCGTTCAGACTGTTCACTCCCTCTTGAGGGCTGTCTATTTATCTCCGATACAGCATTCTCGATGTTTCGAATTCTTCCAGTTGGCGACGGCATGTTCCAATTGTTTCCAATATTGACCGTTGCATTATGCGGAAGAGGGACTGGATGGTTCTCGAATATCTCCGGGGATGATCTCATCGCTGTCGATGGCGACGCGGGAGGCGACAGGTCCGCCTAGGTTCGTTACATTGCCCCCTTCTTAAAGACATTTCGTCCCGAAATTTCATCCTTGGAGTGTGACGATATCTGCATGACTCCCCATATCTGCACCGTGAAGTTCGATGGAAGTAACACTCCACGGTCTTCATGATCGGTCGTGGAAGAGGGTTACAGCAAACCAAAATCTTGACGCCGCTGGATCTGAATATCGCCTCCAGCATACTTCTTATGACTCTCCAGTCCAACCCATCAATACCACAGGATAATTTTGGAATTGCTAGATCCACCAGATTCTGGTCCACCATAGTATCTCTTAGTTTGGTGAGACTCTTCCAGACATCTTCATAAGACGGTTTATCTTGGGAATGCCTCTTGGTGACTAGGTAGTAGATGTTTCTCTGGCCTTTCTTCAACTGTAGCACCCCACCAACTTCTGGATTCTGCTCCCGCAGTGTTTGGAGTTGACCAAATTTCTTGGAGAACACTACGGCGATGCCCCTGACATTCGAAGATCTTCTGCCACACAGTGCGCTAGTGCGTAGTCAGCAGGCACCTCGAAAAGGTCTCGTGACTCCTCTCTGGTAACCCCATGTAGAACTTTCTGCCCGTTTGAATACAAGGACATAAACTTCTCGAACGTCATATCATCCTCCGGTGGCTTGAGGGTGCGAACTTGGTCATGGTTTCCAGCGTAAGGGCCAACCTGTTGAAATGGACGACCCTTGGTTTCCCTCGGGGTGGCTTATGGATTCGGTACACAAGGTCGTTTATCCTTTTCACGATCTTATACGGGCCTTCCCACGAGTTCCGCAACTTTGGTGATAGTCCACGACGACGTTTGGGGTTGTACAGCCAAACCAGGTCATCAACCTTAAATCCTCCAGCGTCGGCCTTGATGTCATAGGTCTTCTTCATTTTATCGCTGGCACTCTGGATGTTCAACCGGACTCGTTCGTGGATGTCGTCCATTCTCTGCCGAAGTTTGCTGACGTAGTCCTCTCCCGCAGTGTCTTGTCCTGGCGGTATCCCAAACTTCAGGTCACAAGGCAGTCGCAGTTCTCGGCCCATTATAATACTAGCAGGAGTTTGACCGGTTGACTCGTGTACTGCGGATCGATAGGCCATCAGGAACAAATGAAGATACTGGTCCCAGTCTCTTTGATGGTCAGAGACAACCTTGGACAAGTGGCGGTTGATCGTCCTGTTCATCCGTTCCACCATTCCATCGGACTGCGGATGTAGGGCCGTGGTTCTTGTCTTGCGGATGTTCAGCAGTAGACATATTTCTTGGAAAAGGTTGGATTCGAAATTTCTGCCTTGATCCGAGTGCAGCTCCATTGGAATACCGAATCGACATATCCACTCTTTCACCAAGACGTCGGCGACGGTGATGGCTTCCTGGTTGGCAGGGCATAGGCTTCCGCCCACTTACTGAAGTAGTCCATTGCCACAAGGATGTATTTATTCCCGTGGTCGGATACGGGAAACGGGCCGGCGATGTCAATGGCGATTCTCTCGAACGGGCTGCCTACGTTGTACTGACGCATCGGGGCCTTGGGTCGTATTCGAGGTCCATTGCTAGCAGCGCATACAGCGCACTTCCTGCACCAGTCCTGACGTCAGCTTGACAATTGGCCCAGTAAAACCGTTGCCTCACTTTCTGCAGGGTCTTCGTCACTCCCAGATGTCCTCCGGCGACTCCATCATGGATTTCCCGCAGCACTTCCTCTCTTCTGTTCCTGGGAACAATTATTTGGCGTCTGTCTTCCCACCAATATCGGCCTCCAACACACGTTTCAGGATCCCATTGTCCAGAATAAGAGAGTTCCATTGTGCCCAATAGGACTTAACAGCCGGCGAGTAACCTGCGACTTCCTGCCATGATGGTCTTCGATTGCCCTTCTTCCAGCTGACGACTAAGCCAAGGTCGGGGTCTCTCTCTTGGTCTTTCTGGATCTTGCTGTCATTCCAGTTGTCATCCATTGCCGCGGTTCTACAAAGTGTTGCTTCTTCTCTTCTGCTCGTCGGCAATGTGAGCAATCATCTGGACATGGTCTTCGCGACAAGGCATCTGCATTCTTATGGCTAGTTCCGGCTCGATGTTCGATCTCGAAATCGAATTCTTGGAGTCTCTCGATCCAACGTGCTACTTGACCCTCAGGATTTTTGAACTGTAAGAGCCATTTGAGAGCTGCATGGTCAGTTCTCAACAGGAATCTTCTTCCATACACATACTTGTAGAAGTGTTCCACTCCCTTTACAACAGCTAACAGCTCTCGCCTGGTGACACAGTAATTGCGCTCTGGTTTGCTAAGCGTCTTGCTGAAATAACCAATGACCTTCTCCTGTCCCTCCTGGATCTGAGATAGGACAGCTCCAAGTCCCACGTTGCTGGCGTCCGTATCCAAAATGAATTTCCCTTTGGGTAGGGATAGCTCAGTATAGGTGCGTTGATCAAAGCTCCTTTCAGCTTCCTGAATGAATCTTGACATTCTTCGGACCACTGGAACTTTGTTTGGCCTTCCGTGAGCCTGGTCAGTGGTTTAGCGATGTTGGCGAATCCCAGCACATATCGGCGATAGTATGTGCATAAACCAAGGAAA
This sequence comes from Gonioctena quinquepunctata, assembly GCA_018342105.1. Taxonomy (NCBI): domain Eukaryota; kingdom Metazoa; phylum Arthropoda; class Insecta; order Coleoptera; family Chrysomelidae; genus Gonioctena; species Gonioctena quinquepunctata. The sequence goes on along the minus strand of JAFIRS010000203.1, from coordinate 132,617 downwards.
CTTCGAAGTTGGTGAATGTCTTTGGGATGGGCCAATCCTTAACAGCTTTGATCTCCTGGTCATCCACGCTACTCCTTCCCAGAGACAACGTGGCCGAGGTATCGTACTTCTTTTGGAACAGATGGCATTTCTTAGGGCTCAGCTTCAATCCGGGTTCCTCAGTCGCAGGAATACTTCCTCCAAGTTTTTCACGTGGTCCTCGAACGATCTGCCGACCACAATTATGTCGTCGAGATACACTAGACACGTGTTCCATGAGAGTCCCTTCAGCACTGTCTCCATCAATCTTTCGAATGTGGCGGGAGCATTACAGAGCCCGAATGGCATAACGGTGAACAATCCACCATCCTGAAAGCGGAAAATTTTTTCCTTTTCCCCGGGAAAAAACCGGGTTGGGGGGAACCAGTCTTTTCTCGATCTTCCTGAGCGAGTTCTACTTGCCAGTCTAGGGTGTCATCTATTCTCGGGAGAGGGTAACTGTCCTTCTTCGTGACATTATTAAGTTGGCGATAGTCTACACAAAAGCGTGTCGATCCATCCTTTTCTTCACCAGTACGACTGGAGAGGACCAGGGACTGTCAGACGGTTCGATAACTCCTTCTTTTCCCATCTCGCTGACTATTTTGTCAGCCTCTGCCTTCTTGGCAAGAGGAAGTCTTCTTGCTGATTGCCGGATCGGTCGGGCACCCCCAGTATCAATCTTGTGCTGGACCACATTAGTTCGACCCCCTTTTCCTTGTCCGGTATCGAAGATGTCTTGGTACTTTTTGACTAAATCTCTTAGTTTGGGCTGTTGAGCTGGTTTTATGTCTTTGGAAGAGATGGCAACTAATTTCTCTAGTTCTGTGGGCAAGTTGTTGGGTTGGCTAATCGTACCTCGTACGCCCCGGATCACGGATGAAACTGACGAGCAGTGCCCCAAAATTGTTCCTTTCTTCAAGGTCACTGGGAAATAATTGACATTCATGACCCTTACCGGCACAAATTTGTCAGCACGCACAAGGTCTTCCCTAGTGCAATCCCTCGTCCAATTTTCTCATCATGAAGTTTGGGCTCGAACATCACCACGTCTCCACTGCTCGCACTCCCGTCCAGGCGAGCCTCCAGAATGGTTTCAGCCCTCTCAGGTACGCTTACATCTTCAGCCAACAGCACACGGATCAACTCTTCACTTCTCCCATGAAGTACCAGCTCTTCTCCGTTGACACGTAGGACGCCGTCTTTGAAATCCAATTCAAACCCTCTGGAATTCATGATGTCCATTCCGATGATTGCATCGTCTTCGATGTCCGCTACAAGTGCCTGATGTTTCACTTTAGTGTTGCCCAAAATTATTTCAATCGGTAGCTCGCCATATACAGTAGCTGGCTCCCCTGTTGCTGTGCGTAGCTTCCAAGTTGTCGGTTCAATCCGTTCCGGTGTTCTGGCAAAGGAAGGCCCGAGAATTGTCCTAGTCGCACCTGTATCTAGCAGCATGGTGCAAGGCTCGTTATTGATGAGACCGTCTACGAAGACACCCTTGTTCTGTCGTTGAAGCATAGCGACATATGCGTTGTTAACCGGGGCTTGCCGGACACATGCCGACGATTGCCCCTTCTCATCGACCTTTCTTAGTTTTCCTGCATCGGAGTCGATGAATGTTGGACATTTGCTACGCACATGTCCAATTTTGCGACAATTCCGGCATCTTATATGTCTTTTCTCAGGCAACACTTCCTTCATCACTTTTCTTATGGCAGCTTCCAAGTTAGCAGGCTCCTGTGAGTCTTCCTCAATCGTTTGAACTTTACTTTGGCTTTTGCAGCATTGTTTTGCTGCCTCAAATTCCAAAGCTCGTGCCAGTGCGTCTACGAGATGTGTTGGACGAGCTAATATCAACGCTTGTCTGGTTTCTTGGTCACGGAGTCCATCCAAGAATGCCTGAACCGCTAATCGCTCCATTACATTTTCCGGTATGGCTGGATATGCGAGACGAACCAAGCGTGCAATGTCAGTTTCGAATTCTTGTAAGGATTCGCCCGATTTTGGCAGCGATTTTTCAGCTGGGAGTGGTATACGTGTTCCAAATGGGCGTGGCCATATCGTAATTCTAGATGTTTAATCAGCTGATCATAGTCCTCCTGTTCTTGGGCGGTAAGAGTTTGTAGAATATTCGTCGCTTCTCCACGTAATGCAAGTGTTAGTGCTACAGCTCTTTCCCTGCATTCCATCCATTTGCTTTGGCCGCTGCTTCAAACTGTCGGCGGTAATTTTCCCATGGAGTTTTTCCGTCAAATTGAGGCGGCTTCATGGAAAGCTTCCCTATTTCAGAAATGACCTTGACATCTTTTATACCCTCTTGAACTTTATCCAAGTTCAAACTCGAGTCCAGCATTGCATTTTCGTTAACCATCTCTGTGGAGGACGCACTATTAATTTGTTTTTCCAGCTTACTGATCGTTTCCTTCATTTTGTCCATTTCTGCCTCGACCCCATCTTTGATTTTATCTACCTCCGTGTTCATTTGCTCCCTAATTTTATCTATCTTCTCTGTCTCAACGGTTCCCATTCTTTCTTCTAGAAAATTAGCCACACCACACAATTTTTTTTTAGGCCTTCTGTGTTTTCCAGGAACTTCTCTTCCAGGTTCTTGAATTTACTAAGCTTTCTTCCAATTTCTAGTTTTTTTCATTCTTCTTTTAAAGTTTCTTCCAGATTTCTAGAATTTTCTTGAAGCTTCTCTTCCAGATTTCTAGAATTTTCTTGAAGCTTCTCTTCCAGATTTCTAGCATTTTCTTCCAGGCTTCTTGAATTTTCTAGAAGCTTCTCTTCCAGATTTCTAGAATTTTCTTGAAGCTTCTCTTTCCGATTTCTAGAATTTTCTTCAAGCTTCTCTTTCAGATTTCTAGCATCTTCTTCCGCTTCTTCGGAACTTTTCGAATAAAAATGTTTCGGGGTCCTCACCTTCTTGTATAAGTCCTTCTGCAAGTCTTTCCCTGGAGTACTTGCTTTTACCCGTTGTTTCCAGTTCCTTTCCTCCAATTCCTGTTTCAATTCCGCTACCTTCAAATCCGCAAGGCGCACTTTTCTTGAACACATTTTGTCTTTGACGAGGTATCAGTCTGTTTCACACGAAAAGTTTATCAGTTTGTTAAAAATTCACTTCGCGAATTATTTTCCACGGGCCACCAGTCTATTGTCTGTTTCACGCGAAGAGTGTATCAGTTTATATTCCCACGCACAATTGTCCACTTCGCGAAAACCGGGCCACTGTCTATTTTCTGTTTCACGCGAACAGTGTATCAGTTTATATTCCCACGCACAATTGTCCACTTCGCGAAAACCGGGCCACTGTCTATTTTGGGCGTACAAAAAGGTCTATCAATTTATTTTTCTGACTATCCACTCCACGATCACTTGTTTATTTTCAAAATCCCACTTCTGACACCAATTGTAACGTAAATAAACTTAACTTGGTTTAACTAATTTATTTAACACTTAATCTACAACTTAATTTATATTACTACGCCACTGTATAGCTCGATGGTATGGGCTCGTTCAGACTGTTCACTCCCTCTTGAGGGCTGTCTATTTATCTCCGATACAGCATTCTCGATGTTTCGAATTCTTCCAGTTGGCGACGGCATGTTCCAATTGTTTCCAATATTGACCGTTGCATTACGCGGAAGAGGGACTGGATGGTTCTCGAATATCTCCGGGGATGATCTCATCGCTGTCGATGGCGACGCGGGAGGCGACAGGTCCGGCCTAGGTTCGTTACAGTATGTATGGATTCTAAACTTGTATAGGGCTTCATCTGCATTTGGGAAAGCTGAGTAAAAAGCAAATACGAAATAATATCCATATTCGTAACAGGAGGAGCACCAACAATTGAACAATTCAGTTCAGAAATATTCAGTGTAAAAAGGATCTAAATCACTGATCAATCCTCAACTTCATTTTATACCTGTAACAAATACATTGATAAAAATGTAAACAAAAGATGGGGATGTATTTTCAAGCATACCGTTCACCAAAGCCTCTGCTTTTCAACAATAGTGTCTTCAGGTAATCACTCTCCATCTGAATCTTATTAATTAACAACACAAAAGCTCCGAAAATAACCAAAAATACATTTTCACAAGCCAAAGGTACACACTGACAATGATATTCTTATGGCGATTATCGGTGTGTGTGCCAACAAACCGCCATATTGGGTCACGTGGTATGGATTGCCTAATATATGCACAGTTTATAGCTAAAATATAAACTGTGATATATGTATTAACAGGTCTATTCCGTAACCCATAGCGATGTCGTTATCCAACTATTATCGTTATATTAACGATATTTGTGTCAAATCGTATTCCGTAAAAATATAAAGTCGTTACGATATCGGTAGTGAACGACAGAGTCTAACGTTCGCTAACGGGAATAGAATGGGTGCAGTTTGTTAACGACCTGAACTAGTTTTGTGGAAATTGTGGATTTATATTTTGATATGGCAGGTTTAATCAACATTTTAGGTGGAGAATTGCATAGAAGGCAAGTTGTATTGATATTTTTCATATGCAATTCAATGAATTCTGAAGAAAAATAAATAAATTTATTCGTTCGAAAGTGTTCATTATTTTCTAGGGTTTCTAAATACAACATATATTGCGTTCTGGTGGTTTTCGAAGAACGTTTTCTTTTAACTTTGGTATTTTCCATGATTTTTTAATAAAATCCAAACTACCCCGATCTTTGAATACCTGATCATAGACAAGACTTCTATATTCTATACTGACATTTGATTATGAAATAACAGTTGTTAACAGTGCTGCCAATTGAAAGTATACAATATGCTGACTAGCATCTGTCAAAATGCGGAGTTTTACTCCCAGAATTTTGAGAATGCTTACAAAATCCTTACAAACTTAATTTATACATAATCTATGGTATATTTGGATGATTTTGAGGGTCGACTTGTTCTGATAGATACTGTATCTTCTGAAACGAAACCAGAACAAATCAGACTAGAAGAAGCACATATTCTCAAATGTCCATTGACCTGGAAATGCAATAGGGAACACACATGTGCCCCCTTTCTAGAATATTTTGATTTGCACATAAAGACTACCACCTAGGGAGCTCAGCAACAAACTTAGATATTGAAAAAATATCTAATGTTTTTCATAATTCAAAATTGAAGACGCCAATTTTGTCGTCACATTCAAAAACGTACTCCTAGCGCCTCTGGTGGACGTAAGCATCGTTATTTCACACAGTTTAATTTTTTACCACTAGTTGCTTCGAACTGCCGACTATCATTTCATCTGCCTTCGTTTATGTGTTGTACTAATATTTTTATCATCATAGTATTTATGTTTGAGTTGAAAGAAATAGTATCTACTATCAATATTCCTGTAACAACCACAACTGGCGCTAGTGTTTGGGGGAAGTTATTCAAATGAAGGTCAAATCGAGTTTGAATTGAGGAGCACTTTTAAACTTGGAAATTTCGAAAAAAAAATTGGGATATGAGAAATTATTTTCACAAAATGTAATTATTTCGGATATAACTGAGGCAAAGAAAAATTAAAATAAAATCATGCCTGTTTCCCATTGTCTACTCGGTGATAGGCTAGGTCAGAAGTTGGGTTGGTAGCATTGAAACCTGTTGATAAAACCATAGTATAATCTAAACAATGATAAAATCATAAGTCATTTTTCTTCGAACTTAACCACGCAAACCAGGTTAACTATTGTATGACGTCACGGTAGACTTCGGTTTAACTTATGAAGGTTGACAGATGACAGATTTGGTTTATGTTGTTGAGGGTAAATTTTTTTTATTACGGCGTTGATTAATATTTTGTTATCTCCTCTTTACTTATGTGTACTTCGAAGTATTGAATGAATGTGGTTTTTTGTGGAGGAACAACGTTTCTTGACATGTTTGCCCTTTCTACACTTGTATAGATTTTCCTGATTATATTTTCATTTTCAGACTGTGGAAGGTTACCCAAAAAACGTGTACTTCGAGTTCTTGAAAATACAATGGAAATGAATGTGGCAAATTTATCAGTACTGGAATTTATAGAATATATTCAGATTTCACCACATCCTTCTTTAGTGGCCATCAACTCATCGGGAATACATTTTATCAATATCTGGATTATGCAAATGCTGGAAGATGATGAACATAATCTGATATAATCTCTCATTCACATATATTTTGAATGAATCCATTATATATTTTTAATATACTTTCACACTGAGACAGGACCTTTATCCTTATCATTCCATATGAATAAACAAAAAACCTAACCTCCAACAAGACAACTACTCTGTCAAACTATCTCAGTGAGCTGGTTTGTGTGGTTGGTTAACTCTTACGTCATAGTTTGGAATACACTTCGAGGAATATTGACAGGTTAACTTATTGTTAACCCGGTTTGTATGGTTAAGTTCGAAGAACTATTGAAGCCTGAGGCTGAGATAAGATTTCAGATATGTCATGTCATGCCAATTTTAATTTCGATAAACAAACATAACACAGAACTCAAACTAGCAAACTACTATAGACAAAGACGTGAAGAGTAACGACTAACGAGTTCTGTGCCGTTACAAGACCGGCCATTGGCCATGTGCCACACGAAACAAACACAAATAGTCAGGAAGATGAACGCTTTTCTCCCACTCCTTAGTGCAAAATGCTTACAAAATCCTTACAATTCGTCATTACTCCACGATTACTCCAAAGCTTTCGAATTGCTTACAAATGGAGTAATTACTCTCAAAACGGCAGCGCTGGTTGTTAAGTTAGCAACATTCAGCACGGATCGAAAAATTATCATTAACCATCCTGAAAACATTCATTGGATCTCTTTACTGAAATTGCCAAGGTCATTTCTAGCGACACCTTTTAAGGGTATTTTTGACATATCGTTCACACGCATCGTTAAGAGCCGGCTACCGACAGTCGTTTGATAACGGATCGTTCAATAACGGCTTTATACGGAATAGACCTGTAAAGTCCTTTTCGATGGGGGGAAAAGGAATTATAATAGGAAGGAGTTTCTTTGGAAGATATCTCCAAAGATCAGAGGTTACTCTACTCTTTGATATCTCTGTGTTTCAGTTGGAGAGATGTCTTGAGTGTCGGAGTCACCGATATAACCTTAATCTAGACTGCTGATCCCGTAGGATGAGAATTCATCCAATTACAACATATCAAAGAGCTTTTAGAGCATGCGCATTTTGTGTCTGTGACGATTAAAAATCACATAATGGCTCCTCGTTAGATGTCAATGTCTGAAATGACATTATTTGTGCTTTCTGCGCTTTGCGCAGACACGTTCACGTAAATTCTATATGGATGAATTTTTCGAGTGGTGCGGATATGACCTCTAGCGGATATGACCTCTAGTGGTCGGAGTTTCAAAAACGTTCTTCTTTATCAGTAGTCACAGAACGAGAATTTCACAAAAACTTTTGTCATTGTTTTGCGATACCCACTGTTCACATTTTTAGAACAAACTATCTATTTCATTTGATATAAGAAAACTTCATTTATTTAGAATAATACATAGATATAGGAATTAATTTATAAATACAAAAGCGAATATTTTAATATAAAATAATCTCAAGATGAACATATTGATTGAAGCCCGGGACTTGAAGTGATGACGTATTTGCTGTTTCAATTGGAGGAAAATATAACTATTCATGACAAAAATTAATTTAATTAGTATATAAAATTTCCGATTTTCTATCCAACCAAAGTCAAACAATAATCACCATTGGAGAGACAGAAGTTCTACCGAAAATGAGTGAATACTTATGACCAAATAACAATATAATATTCAAAAACTGCTCGGGTGAAGTAGCAGTGTAATTCCAATCAGTTGCGTGTAAAAACGTGTAATTTGTCAATAGGGGAGTGCCGCACAAGTTGCCAACTTAAAAAAACCTTCAAAAGTTCCGCCTCTCAAATGGTAATTGTTTGACTTTGGTTGTATAGAAAATCGCTAATTTGATTCACCAATTCAATTACTTTTGGCCATGAAGCGCTTATAAATTTCTAGTATCAAATGTGTCATTCATAGAGATTGTATGTCCAAATATGTGAACAGTTGGTAGCACACAATATTCTGGGAAAAAATATTGACAGATGAAAGTCGATAATGCACGAAAGCATGTATCAGATTGGGACAGGCACCAACACTCGAGATGTAGAGACAAAATTTCCTATTAATATAACTAAAAAATATAAACTCTTTGGAACCAAAAATGAATGTACCAGCATATTCAGTTTGTGATTCTCTACACAACCCAGATAAAATTATTACAATTGGAGAGGCAGACGTTTTGTAAGGTTCTTTGAAGTTGGCAACATGTGCGGCACTCCCCCATTGGAGTAGTGTAATTGGAAAGCTTGTTGTTGGCAACACTGTTATATTTATATCGATTAAAAATAATGTCACCATTTCTACATTGAAATGAAATGTTCTTAAAACAAAACAGACCAATTATTAGTCAAAGAATCGATGGCTAACTGAAATATCCCTCAATTTTGCAATAAATTCATCTTGTCCTTAACCTTACGCTGAAGGTTTCAAACAGATATGTCAGATTATATTATGTCATTGCATTTCAATTTTGTTAAAATACTAAAATATCTTCTTTCATGCACGTATTTTTCACATAGCAGCATACTAGTTTTCTAGTATGTAAATTTTTTATTTTATATTGTTTGGGAAAACTAAGCAGGTTCTAGTCAGTGATAACCTCATGATGAATTTTAAGCTGTTCCATTTCAATTTTATTCGGACCCAAATACGTTTCATGTCCAATAGAAAACCAAAAAATCACTATGATTCTCTTGGAATAGCTGCTTCTTCGACACAAGGAGAAGTTAAATCTGCATATTATAAATTATCGATGATGTACCATCCTGACAAAACCCAAGACGCAGCATCCTCTCAGAAGTTCAGAGATATAACAGAGGCCTATGAAGTTTTGGGAAACGTCAAAACGAGGAAATTATACGACAAAGGTAAGATGTGTCACACTCAAAAACTTTAACTTTGTACAATAGCTTTGCATATGATAAACCACTGGAATACATAAGACTTCCTGCAATGTTGTTAAATGTCTTACACTTCGGTTTCCGGAATATGAGTTTAGAATGGTTCACATCCTATTTGAATAACGAGTCAATTAGTACACACCAACTCACACTCCAGTATATTGAATTCTGAGTTCCTCAAGGCTCAGTATTGGGACCAATACTGTTCCTCCTCTATATTAACGACATCACCAAATTGAATATCACAGCAAAGATAACACTACTATACTGTGGCATGACAAAACAGGTCATAATCTCCAAGAAAAAATGAAAGGGAGAAATGCAGTTCACATTATAATGACTCCTAAAAATTTATATTTTAGTTGTTTGTACAAGTTAATTACTTTATTTTTTATATTTACCCATGTAATTAAGGTTTCACTGAGAATTATATTTTTCCGACAATAAAATATATCTTGATTGCTTATATTAATTCATAATATGTATACTAATACTGAAGATTTTCAGGTTTGTATTTCGGTTCCACTTCTGCACCAACTGATGATGTAGTTGATAGATTCCACAAATCTAGAGAAACGAGATCGAGACCCCCACCCCCTTCAGGTAGAACCCCCATTTACGATTTCGACGAGTGGTCAAAATCCCATTATGGAGCAACGTTTAAGCGCCAAATGGAAAACAAACGGCGTGCAACAATGTACAAAATCAGACGTGAAGAAGATTTGAATGATATCAAGATGGAGAAGCTGATCTTTGGGGTTCTAGTGTTGATTGTGATATGTACGTTATATGTGAATCATAAAGATTACGATACGGTATATATCAATCCAAGCAGAACGTCCCAATCTAGAGATTCTACTAATTGACTAGTGTGTAATTTAGATCATAATTTTCTAGGTCAATTGAATACTGGCTTTCAATTTGGACAGTGTTCTACAATATTTTATTTCCAGTACAATATTTTTTTTTCAATGAGATTTTATTTTTGTAAATAGTTGTACAAATTTAGCTTTACCGTTACAGGTTATGAATATGCTGTTATATGTCTTTTAAAATCTGGTTTTGAAGAATTAGAAAGGAATGAGAGGACTCCTAGAAGATAGTAGATGAATATTCAATGTAATTTATTTCAGTTATATTAAAATTTGGTAATTTATTTATTGGTATCATTCAACATGAAAATTTAGTATTTTTAATTCAGAACTGAAGAAATATTTATTTCAGAATATAATTTCAAAGCTAATAATAACATTTCAACCAACTAGACATTCAATTTGTCCTAAAGTCAGATATTTGATTCAACTCACAGGAATATATAATCAATTGGAAATAATGGTTGAACAGCAAAAATGATATGATTCGATTCAAGGTAAAAACTGAATTCGGGGAAAATTCGATGCTCTTGGACTTCTTTCATGTTTTACCATTCATGCAAAGATATTTCAACTGGATATATGGAATGATGTAATTCCAAGAAAAGTTAACGATGCCCGAATTGGAGAAATTCGAGAAATATTGCAGTCAAGGCAACTCAAAATAATCTGGAAGAAACGAATGCAGTTTTTACAGAAAAATGGGTTTTCAGCCAGAATTTTTGAAGAAACAGGAAAACAGGTAAAATCAAGAATGTAGTAAAATATAAATTCGAAATATGCCAAGAAGAGATACAAGATAAAATCTGAAATCATGGGAAAAATTAATGGTTCTACAAAATAATTTTCGCCAAACTACAAAAAAATTTCCAAATGGCTACAACAGCGTGGTTTTTGAAATTCGTGGAGAAATCAAAAGAAAAATTGGAAAGAATACACCTCAAGAATATTCTAAATGTTGAAAGGCCAAAGAGTTGAAAGAAGCAGAAAGGCACTGCTTGAAAATTTTGCAAGCTGAAAGTTTTCCTGAAGAGATTGAACGACTGAAAAAAGGGAAAATCGTAAAAAACAAAAGTAAACTAAGAAAGCTTTGTCCTGCATTGGATAAAGATGGTGCACTCATTTTGGCAGGAAGAACAGACTTGGCGCACTGTTTGTCAACATGAACAAAAAGTCCTTACATACTTAGCCCAAAGAATCACTATAAACAGTTATTGCAATACTTTCAGGAAAAATTCAAGCAGGAGTAGAAACTGTACTGAATGAAATTCGGGTGAAATATTGGATTATAGATCGATATGTGGCGGTATAGTCAGTGGCTAGATGCCAAAAATGTAGAAATAATTCGGTGAGAACGCAACTCCCTTTAATGGGACAACTACCATTTTACCTAACTGTATAAGTCTTTTAACATCTGGTTTCAAATAATTAGAGAGGAATGAGAGGACCTCTAGAAGAAAGTAGATAGAATAGACATTTATTTCCGTAAAAAACATGCTTGTTGGAAAGTGTACAGTAGTGACAGATAATCTTAACAAAATAGATACCCCTGCGTTTAATATACATACAACATAAAATGACACAATTATATGTATAGTAGTATAAAAGGGCAAGTAACAAAAATACGTTGGCACAATTTACAAACATATAACGACGTAATTTAAAAAAAATAAAAATCATTGGCAAGGAACACATATATCAGTTACCAGGATGTACTCAAATTGTATCGTTGAGGAAGTCATTGAATAGGAAGCCTTTTTCAATAGAAGTTTATTTACTGATCGATTGAATTTGCGAAAATGCATATTTTTAAATTCGGAGGGTAATTTGTTGTATAATTTATCTCCGGAGTAGTAAACACTGTTTTCGAAGAACGATATGTTATGTTGAGGAAGTAAGATCTATTTTTGTGAATGAAACATAGAGCTTCAAGAATATAGATAGAGGGAAAAGCTAGAATACCCAGTTGGGTAAAGTGTTCTTTGCATGAATCTGAAGACGAAGACCCGACAGCTCTTTCCTGAAGTACAAAAACAGATTGCCATTTTACTGTTTTACCCCAAAATATAATTCCATAAGAGAGATGTGAATAGAAGTAGGCAGAGTAAACAATTTTTAGTGAATTAGCATTGAGACCCTGTGCTTTCAAGGATCTCAGAGAAAAACAAGAACTACTTAGTTCTCTATTTAGTTGATGGATGTCGCTTCCAATTGAGTTGGGATCCAAGACGTTTACTATAAGATTCGAATTTAACTTTATAAAAAATTGGGACACGCTCAATAAATGGTATCCGAGAGAATGGCATACAATGTTTTGGAAAAGTTCATGTTATTAATCCTGCACCATTGGTTAATGAACCATCAACCAAAAATCGTTGATGTTAAAGAAGAAATAACAATGGCCCAAGGATCGAACCTGCGGAACACCTGTATTTATATACTCCCAGGTAGAGTATACTTTGCTGAGTGACCCTTTGTTGTCTGTTTGAAAGATAGCTTGTAAACCAATCAATAGGTGTAGGTATACCGTGGTGAGCAAATTTAACCAACAATATTTCAAAGCTCACACTATCGAAAGCTTTTTTAAAGTCGCAGGTAGGGTCGACACAACAATTTTTGGAACCCAGCTTTTTATAGACTTTCCGAGTGATATACATGGCTGAAGTAGATTTTTCGTTCAAAAACCCACATTGATTCGGAGAGATACTTTTGTGGACATTTAGAAAAGATTAAGTCTATTGCGCACTATTTTTTCCAGTAGTTTTCATAAGGTTGTCAACAATGAGACCGGCCTGTATTTGTTGAAATCTTCTTTGTCTCCCTTTTTGTGGAGAGGTATTACATTAGATTTTTTGAAGCTACATGGGAATATTATATTCCTTATGCCAGGGACTCGTTGAAAAGATTAACCCCATGAGGTAAAAGGACATGCATAGACTTTGAATGAATATTCAATGTAATTTATTTCAGTTGTATAATGCATAATATTCAAATTTGGTTATTTATTGGCATATCGATCAACATGAAAACTTGATAGTTTTAATTCAAAACTGGAGAAATCTTTATTTTAGAAAGTTAATAACATTTCAACCATTCTGGGGACTTTTACTTGACTTTTTAACGAATCATGGCTCTACAAGGAAGCTAAATTTTCGCAAAAAGGTTAATCAGAAATGTTTGAATCAACTCATAGGAATATATAATCAATTGGAAATATTGCAAAAAGGCAGTTCCTCACTGAATTTTAGTATTTCATCTGTTGTCAAACATTCATTGATGCATTTCCCTTCCACTTCAGGATTTGGTTCGTTATTAAAGTCCTGTGGAATATGAATTTGATCATAAACCTGTTTCTTCCTATGTAACACTGTCCATCTCTGTGGAAGCTCTTTGCTGAAAGATTTTCGGAAAGCCATACAATGAACATGGGATAATTTTTCATATTTTATCCTGGAAAATCCAATTTCCGCCAGGACAAACTGCCAAGATTTTATAATTTTAGCATTTGCACCTACATGGTTTGAGTCTGGGGTAATAATTATCAATATTCCTTCAGTATTCAGTAAATCATAGGCTTTTGCACAGCAGTTTTTTCTTTGTACAGGACAGGGTAAATATTCTAAGAATAAACTGAAAACTATTATGTCGAAGGAGCTCTCCGCAAGTTTGATCAGTGATTTATTCTTGTGGCAAGAAACTTTTCCCACTTCCAGTCCCAAGAAATCACATTCGATAACTTCATCTACTGCAGGGGCGATGTCTATAGCTATTACTTCAAAACAATCAAATTTTTTGAAAGGATTATAGCAGCTCCCTACATCCAATAATTTCCATTTATCCCTGAATTCTTTTGGACAGGTAGGAATTTCCAGATTGATTTTTTTTGCTATATCCATTTCCTTATTCCGAAAACTGGAAATGTCTCGAATAAAGTAATTAGTACAGATGTTATATGTCCATATAATCCTGGTAACATCCTTTGGAGCTCTCTCCCAGTGATTTGTAGCAAGATTTTTCATGGCTATTGCATACAGTTTTAAATTATTCTCGTTGGCGCAATGATTTTCCCAGGCCTTTTCAGCGCCTTCCATCCTGTATCTTTCTCGCAAATGTCTATGTACATTTTTAATGAACTCTGATAAAACCAAATGATCGTTCAAATTTATATTTTGTGTGTCGGATTCAATCATCTTACATTTTTAATATACTCGAACAACAATTTTCTTCTTATTTCTTATCCATTTTAATTTTTTTATCTTAATCAGCACAGAGCGACATCTACATTCGTTAGCCCGAACCATTCGATCAGTGAACAACAAAAAAGTTTGTTTTATAAATATTTTTCTACGTTCATGCAAAAAACTATATTTGGTGAAAAAAGTGGTTCTTTATTGCACTGTACAATAAAATGTTTTTTTTTATTGGTGCCCCTTTTTACCCATTTAAAGCACGCCTCAGCGTGTTTAAATCGAACTTTAAAAAACGCGCGTTTTTTAAAGTTACCATGACAACATCAACAAATCGAGAAACGTGAAGTCTAAATGACAAATTTTTGATTATTGATCTGACAGGAGTACCTTGTAACGTCAAATAAAATATTACTGAAAATTTGTTCATTTATATGTGCTCCTCCATCCATTTGATGAACTTTTCATATTCTTTTTTATATATATCACTGGATTTTCGCGGTATTAACCGCGATTCTGCCTCACTATTCAAAAAATCGATATTAGAATAATTCATTTTTGAGCTCTGGTGACAACAAATATTGATCTTTCATAACAAATTGCAAATGAATATCTGTTTTTCTCATTTCCATGACAACGAAAGGTATACTGATGTCACATCACGAATTCAACCTTCTTGCATTATTAGTTCTTATTTCTATTTTTTGTAGTAATAATACCAGTATATATGATTTCAAAGTGCACCAATAAAAAAAATAACGTAAAGTATTCGTGGATAACTGGTCTTAAAAACACTTGCTCTATTTCGCGCGTGTTTTAAAGCCCTTTTTATCCACTTATACTTTAATATACTAGTATGCAACTCGTGCAAAAAGTGTTTATTGCACTCGACGTGAAGTTTTATTGCACTCGACGTGAAGTTGTCCGTCGGAACAACTCGTCTATTAAAATGGCGATTAATGATCTCGATCAATACACTGGTTGATTAAATAACTATTTTGATGAAATTCCATCCATGCTGGTCATTTAAAAGCTATCAAAAGGTACTTCAGTAAATTATTTTCACTAAACTTGGTTTACAAAACTACGACACGTGTTTCGCTTTACAATAGCTTCTTCAGGTGGGGATAATACTACAAATGAGCAAAATATTATTTAAAAAATGGGATTGTGTGATTGGAATAAAAAAAAATGGCAATGATGGGCTCAATCCATAATTGCGAAAGTTTCTCGATACAGGGTGTACAATAACTTCTTGCACTACCGCTAACATTTGATAAATCGCAAAAAAAGAGTACGCTTCAATAGATCCATGTCATCTGAAATTATGAATGATATGGGAGGTCCGCAAGGAAGTGACCTTGGCCCGTTGTTCTTCATATTGTAGTTGAATGATATTGAGGTGTTCGTTGACTGTGAATTTATTATTCTTTTTGCGGATGATACTCTGTTAGCTATTAGCGATGATAGTCTGAATTGTGCAATCAAAAAAATTAACTCAGTTTTGAGAGATGTCCATGAATATTTAACAAGAAATAAACTGAAATTAAATGTTTCCTAAGCTAAAGGAATGCTTTTAACAACAAAATATATAAAATATAACACTATCGATATAAATAGTATCAACTTACATTTGTAAAATGTGCAACAGTAAAATACTTAGGTTTTCAGTTAGATAATTTCTTAACTTTTGAAGCTCATTTCGAATATATATGTGCACAAAAAAAAATCAAATAAGAAGTTGTCCTTTTTTTCAAGATTCGCACAAACACTCTTAACTGAAGCCAAAATAACTGTATATAAAACAATAATTCAGCCTCACTTTGATTACTGCTCATCATTACTATTTTCTCTTGACCTTAACAAACTAAATCAACTTCAAAAGTTGCAAAACCGTGGGATGAGAATCATTTTGAAAACAAATGGACATACACCTATTGTTGCTATGCTCAATAATACGTTGAAATGGTTTTCAGTCTCTCAATTATTTTTGTCTGCAAGATACTGAATAATCAATATACGTTACTTGATTTTCAATAAAGATGTCCATACCCACTTCACCAGAAAGCGGGATAATTTATATATCCCTAGAACTAATCGTAAAAGCACGATGAATTCTTCGTTTTTCAAAGGATTCCATGAATTTAACCAGTTGCCTGCTTCTATAGAAAACAGTTCTTCCCTTTATAGTTTCAAAACAAATCTCAAAAGCTTCATTATTAATCAGTGTTATTTTTGTTATATCGTTAATTGGCCAATTGTCCTTTCTTAGTTATGTTTGTAAAGATATCTAGTTTTAGGTGAACAAATTTGATGGAATAATTTTTTTTTCGCTAATTTCATATATCAATTATGTTTAGTTAATGCTGACTTTTTTATCTTTAAAATGTTGTTCCTTTTAAATATATTGTATATTAGGATTAGGAAATGTCTTTCAGAAACAAATTGAAAATGTTCTTAATTGAAAATGCATTTTATAGCACTGAGGAATTCTTGAATTTCTGAAATTTTTCATCTAACTTAATTATATGTATTTTATTTTGTAGTTTGTCTTTTAGTTTAGTTTAAGGTCCTGGACTAGTCTGATATGTTTATACATTTTTTATATATTTATACTGGATTTGTAATCTTGATTGATTTTTTAAATTTTTGTTTTATAGTTATAAAGATCTATCTATCTATAGTCCAAAAAAAATAAGTCCTTAATAAGCCAGAAAAATGATGTATTACCTACCAAAACTTCGGTGTTTGTTTGGTTACTGCTTGATTACTAGTTTGATAACCTTTCAACCTCATAGCGTCAATGTCAATGACCGGACTGCTCGGTGTTATTGTTTATTTTTCAATCCATATATGAAATAGTTCGATTTTAGCTGAATTGAGAATATGCCGTTCGTATTCACGTATTTCCTCACGAATCCGAAGTCAAAATGCGAAACTCCCAAATGGTTTCAGAGGAAACACAAATATAATTTTTCAGCGCTATCTACGGCTATTGAAAACACTCAAAATTCGCATTCGTTCAACCAAAACAACACACACCCGAAGTCATATGTTTATCGCACGGGAAACACCACAATTTATGCAATTACAAAATTCAAATCAAAGCTACATTTTTATTTTCTCACTGCTGTAGACTGTGTACTGCCAATAATCCTCACGCCGGACATATCTCTTGACCAATATCAACAGTTTTTTTGCCATCGGAGCTACACCGGGGCACGAAACACAGACCCTGATCCGTTCATGTCAGATCGTGATTGGTACCCGGAACAACATCACCCCCTCTTGCAACTACCAATTGGCGCAACAAGCACTTTTTGATAATATTTAATTATTTACCTTTATTATGTTATGTTGTTTAAGTTGTCTAGGCGATGATTGATTGAACAGTCTGTCATGAAAATATAAAAACTTATTGTCACTTCGAATTCTTTGACTACAAGCAATTCAATATTTTACATAGAGATATCACAATGATTTCTGGAATATTCA
Source organism: Gonioctena quinquepunctata (assembly GCA_018342105.1). Classification (NCBI taxonomy): domain Eukaryota; kingdom Metazoa; phylum Arthropoda; class Insecta; order Coleoptera; family Chrysomelidae; genus Gonioctena; species Gonioctena quinquepunctata. Next base: position 115,008 of record JAFIRS010000203.1, on the reverse strand, counting down.
CTTGAATCGCCTTAAAATAACCCATGCATACTCTAGATATACAAAGTAAATTTCTGGAGAAAAAAACAGCAGTAACAATAAACTGGTTTAAAATAAAAAAATTATGGATATTTTCAAACGAATTTTTCGTTATAATTCTGTCTCAGAAGCTCAGATCTGATAGCGAGCAGACTTCGGATTGGGTCAGCTCGCAAGGCACGGAGGTTCAGTGTTTGTATTCGTGAAATCCCATCGATATGTAGAAGTTATGGGATAAGAAATATTCATCTATTTTATTCCACTAAAAGGACCCGACATAGGCAATCCATCGACCTGTCAAAACGAAAGCAATATGGCGGCTGTTGGCACACATTGTTATTCGTCATAAGCGACCATAGTGGTAAAAGTGTTTATTTTGTGATTTTCTGTGCGAATATGAGTAGTTTTTTCAATTTTGGATTATAATTCGTGCTTCAACTGAAGAAAAATGCCTCTTATTTGCATTGTAGTTAACTGTGGGTCCCGTTACGACAGGGATAGAGTCGGGTTTCACACGGTGTCTACTATTTCAAATCATAAGTTTTCGACCAGTTAAAATGACTTATCGAGGGGGAGAAGAGCTCTATGGTTAGCTGCAATCAACCTAGATCTTACGGATTCGAAAATCAAGTATCAGAGAGGCTGCAGCAGACATACCCTGTGTGCACATTCGTGATATCCTTCATTCCGTCATGGATACCTATAACTTCACACTTTTGTGATTTGATTTGTTCCGACGATTACTTTTATGATTTTGCTTACTTGTATATCTCTGAACTATTGTACATTAGGAGGTCCCATTTCAAATAAAATTCATATATAGATAATTCATATATTTTCCACTTCAAAAGTAGAGGAAACTCCAAATGAATATTCATATATATGTACCTACCTCCTCAAAAACCATTCTTATAGGTATTGTTAAAAAAAATTTAATTTAAAACCTTCCCTTTATAGATTTTTCAGGCAATTATGAAAGCCTCGATCAAGTCTTGTGAAGGGTGTTGTATTTGGTTACTCTCGTTTTGGACGTCCATCGTCTTAATGTATTTGAAAAGGTTTTCACGTTTCGAATGCTTGTATCTGCAATCGTCTTCAGATGAATACTGTATTCAGACGATTGCAGATACAAACATTCGAAACATCGTGAAAACCTTTTCAAGAACATTAAGACGATGGACATCCGAAACGAGAGTAATCAAGTTACTACATCGTCTACAACCTTCAAACGCTGATTACTATCGTTTCGGACGTCCATCGTCTTAATGTATTTATGCACGACCGGGCGTAAAGTAGCACTTTAGCGCCCGGATTTGCGGGCGTAAAGTGGCACTTTAGCGCCCGCGGACTACTTTATCGCCCGGCTGTGATATTTGCCAATTCTTCGCGGCGACATGCTCCACAAATACCAAAAATCAGTGCTACCTACAATAAATTCTTAGATTAACATACTGAACATTGAGAAAACATGAAATTATAACTTACTTTCATCATAAGATACAAATCATCTGGTGCTTCACTCAAAAATAACTCGATTTCTTCTCTGCTTAGAATCTTCGATTTCTTTGGTTTATAACCATCAAATTTTCGTTTCAAAAAAGCTATCAATCTTGCGTATCTACTGATATCTATATTATCATGTACATTTAAAGTAGCTTTCAGCATGGAATAATATGACCACATGGTAGAGGGCTTACAATATTTAGATTTTTCCAGAAAATAGGCAAGAAGTACAGTCTCTTATTGTGTATTTCTTATTTTTTACATTTTTCCCGTTGCACGAATTCTTCGTACACCTTGTCGTATATTTTCTTGGATTTTCTTGGCAATAAACTCAATTTCGCATCCTCAGCTGCTTTACTTATTTCTGGTGGAGTACAATTCACACTTTCTTCGTCGCTTGAATCCATTTCAAAATCAGTAATAAATTATCTGTGATCACAAAAATTGACAGCAAATATGGCTACTAGCCTGAGTTGCCATGGTAACATTCATTCCATCACTTCTTGATTTATTCTGTTTCCGATATGATATGAATATACATCCTCACGGCAGCCTTGATGTATTTTTATCATGTTTTAGATATAAAGAGGTATATATCTACATGACATCAAATATACCGGTCGTGCATAAAATTTTGTATGTATTTCGGGCGTAATTTGCTTTTATGGACCTAGGCGTGTTAATAGCCCTCGCTATCGCTGTTACTTACACGCTGCGGTCCATAAAAGCCTATTTTACGCCCTTGATACATAAATAACTATTAAAAGGTTTTCAGTGAACAAATAAACAAACAATTATTTATATATATTCATTTGAATCATTTAATTTTTTAAACAACTGAGCAAGAGGCAAGTCGTCCAATAAATTTTTTGACTGGAAGGCATTGGCCACACAACTTCCAAATCTGTGCGTAACATTGCCTCTAATATAGCACCAATATGACCACCTACTCCACTGTTTCCGGCCATACAAGTACAGTGAGCAGTACAAATGCTTTCATCCTTTTCAATTATGTACCAAACATCTGAAGGTTTTTAATTTGCCTTTTGTGAATACTTTACCTGAAAAAAAGTTATGTTGATTAGAAAGAACTATAATGAAAGTTGAGAAGTAATTCTTAAATATCAAATCAATGCCTCTTATAATAAACAAATATGGCAATAAACATAATAGATCAGATCAGAAGTTATAAATTGCTTCTTATGTATTATTATTCCTAATTTATAATAATTCACTTCGATGACTCAAGATTTGCAACTGTACATGTACCCATTAGAAAAAACCTGCTGCCTAGGAAAAAACATACTAGACTAACTAAAATATATGAATGATTCTGAATTTTTGTTCTCACCTTCACAACGAAGCCAGATTCAAAATATGTATGGGTTCTAAACTTGTATAGGGCTTCATTTGCATTTGGGAAAGCTGAGTAAAAAGCAAATACGAAATAATATCCATATTCGTAACAGGAGAAGCACCAACAATTGAACAATTCAGTGTAAAAATGATCTTAATCACTGATCAATTTTCAACTTTATTTTATACCTGTAACAAATACATTGATAAAAATGTAAACAGAAGATGGGGATGTATTTTCAAGCATACCGTTCACCAAAGCCTCTGCTTTTCAACAATAGTGTCTTCAGGTAATCACTCTACATCTGAATATTATTAATTAACAACACAAAAGCTCCGAAAATAACCACAAATACACTTTTACAAGCCAAAAGTGCACACTGACAATGATGCTTTTATGGTTTCTGTGCCAACAACCGCCATATTGGGTCACGTGGTATGGATTGCCTAATTAAATTGATGGTTAGAACTGCGTGGATCGTCTGTGTTACAGACCTCTAATTAATACTAGAAGAAGAATTTTCTGACGAGTGACGGATGACATTGGTTTGACATCCGTGGTGTTGTTAATGTTTTTTTCTAAAAGAAAACAAATCTTATAATTGGAATTTAAATCCTTAGGAAATGTCTTTGGAAATTTTACATGCTGACTGTAAACGAGCTGTAAGTCAGCTTCATACTCTCAATAATGACGAATTGGATGCTATTATGAATGATGACGAAAAAATTCAGGAAATTCTCACTCAGTTGGATCAGGTATTTTAGAAACTTTGTCCTTTTCGGGAATGCACTGTACAACTTAATTTCAGTCATACTTGAAAGAAATAGAGAACGAAAAGGAGAATATTATGGCTAGCAACAAATCGATGGCAGAATTCAATTTATCTAAAGAACCCGAGTTAGTAGAAGGCCGAGAAAAACTTCAAGAAGTATCTGAAATGGGAGAACAACTTACAAAAAGTGTTGAAGAGAAAACTGAAGAATTGAGTAAGTGAATGTCCAATTCTCTTGGAGAATAGATTTGTTATATATTTATGTGTAGATGCAGGTGACACCTCATCAATATGACTAATCTCTGTACTGCAATTCATTATATTAATGATTTTTCTAGCAAGAATCAGTTGTGCGGTACATATAAGCCTATTACTACTCATGCTCCCTGAAAATAGCAATTTGAATCTGGAAGGAGAACGTGGCGCTCTCATATTGTTCCCGAGTTAGAGCCCTTTTTAGTTCCGAATCGCAAGATTTTCAAACACCGTTTTCTTGCCCAAAATTAACTCACAATATCTTATCTTTACCAGCTCAAACTACAAACACTAAATCACTCAATTTCGCCCAAAATATAGCCAGTTCTATCGAAAAAATCCTCTCCCTATTACCTAACGTGTAATAGGGGCTTCGTCGGGTGTATACATGAGTCTTGCTCGTGGAATTTCTGTATTGAATTCAAAACACATATAATTAAATTATGCAATTCACGTTATCAATGGCAGGACTATTACAAACATATACTGGACAACCATCTCCCGCGTGGCATTCTCACTGCCACATCGGAGACGGAAGTCCGAAAAAATCCTTCAACAATTACAAAACCTCTCACATCTGACAGACAAACTTTAGTAAATTTCACTATTGGCATGTTGGGCATAACAAATAAATAACCGCCAACTTTTTCATTCCAACCATTACGTTTTTAAATGAAGGGGAAATTGCTGTTAATGTTTGAATTCGAAAAGTTGGGGGTGATTTATGCGTTATGACCAACATGCCAAAAGTGGAATTTACTAAAGTTTGTCTGTCAGATGTGAGAGGTTAGAATGTTTGTACCTGTTGGAGAAACTATTCTTCTCGATTCAAAAAATAGTTTTGTCAAAACACTTGCAGTGATGGTGGAGTAGCAACCCCACGTCAACAGTTTTGCATTATTTTTTATGGGAGTATTTTTTTCATAATTCCCAACACCTCTTTGTCAAAGCAATTGCAGGGATGGTGGAGTAGCAAACCACTTCAATAAAGAGTTATACATTTTTGTATACGGTTTTCTTTAAATTTACTCAAATTATAGTAAAACTATTTGAATTTGAAAAAAAATTCGTTGATAAATAAAAGGGTCTTTCAAGACCAAAATTATGTAGCAAATGTTAAGCTATAGGCAAATGGTAATTTATAGTAGACAGAAGATAGCATAATGCATGTTTTTTGAGGAAAACCTATTGCCAATAGGTTGCCCAGTCTTGGCTAGTAGATGCCTAGGAAATATTTAGAAAAAACGCATTTTTCAGGAAAATAATGCAAGAATATTTTTCCTAGACAAACATACTCTTAACAAAATATCTCCTTCCACTTTCTGAAAAAATAGTTTATCCAAAGATATGAACAAAAATCGGTTTTGTTGGAATATGGGTCAGAATCATAATACGACCATTAAAGACCAATATTTCCAGCGGAAACATTTAGAACATCTTGACTTACACTGGCAAAAAAGTTAATTTCACTATTCCTCCAGAAATATTACGTTTTGAGAGAGATTCAAGAACTAAAATCAATGGAGAAATGTTTGTAAGCTGCAATATGCATAATATATATTTTTTATTTCTCAACTTACTTATTGATGATTTCGGCTGCAGAAAATTTTATTATTTGTTTTTTCAAATATTTTATTTTACCGCTTTATAATATCAGTATAGATTGTCATTTTTATTTTAAATTTGCATGTTTTAAAAGATATTCGCAAAAAGTGCAAAACCAACCGGATAATAAGTATTTTTCTAGACATATCAGCCGGCCTAGACTAAGAAACTTAATTACAGATGTTTTCTATATTCATGCTAACTCATAAACATTTTTGTTGACTAAAGATATCTCATGATCGCCACTTACACTGTGAACTACTGATTAATCAAATCAAAATAATAAGGAATAGCTTTCCTCAAACACCTATTTTTCGCGTAAACTCCTGATAATTTTGAAGGAGCTTGCATTGTGTTGATAAATGAGTCACTGTATGTTTGATATATTTCAGGAAGTAAGGGAGGTGATATGTCCTTAGAAACAGCACTAGCTTTGCTCCAAACTGCCGCCAGTGAGATGGAAGAAGAGTCGGATAAAATTGCAAAAAAATACTTGGAGAGTGAAGTGGAACTAGAAGATTTCGTGGATGACTTCTTAGAAAAACGTAAAATAATGCATTTGCGTTTGGTGAAATCAGAAAAATTGGCAAAACTACTGCAGAGGGACCCATCAATAGGAAATTCTAATTATATAAATGCTCCTCCTATGAACATAAATTCCAATTATTTTCCTGGTATACCATCCAATATTCCAAGCAATTTACCTTATCCAGTTGGTCCTCCTTCAGTGCCTTATCCTACAGGACATTTGAACATGCCCATGCCCCCACAAAGAAATAACTATTTCCAAAATCATTACTAACATGTGATGTTTATGATATATTATATGATAGAGTATAATAACATTTTTTTAACTAAATCACAATTGAATCATTTCTCTAAAAAATATATTCCCTTGCCATGCATGAAATTTGAGAGATGCACCTGTGTGTGCATTGAAGGAATTGTGCAAAGATTGTATGGCATTTACTATTGCTCATAACAAAAAATAATTAAAATATGCGTTTTTTTATCCTCTAAGGTTGATGAGTTAATGACTTGAAGTAGGATTGTATTATGGGGTTGAATTAGGAGAAAAAGAGTGTAATGCATAATTAACTCAGAGTTTTATTCTAAATGTTTAATAAGTTCATGATAATAATTGAAAATGTGTTGTTGGTAGATAATTGAAGATTGTGGGCAGTAAATAAGAAATAAATATGTGGGTTCTATTTTTATTATAATACTGATGATAAATTGGTAACCACCAATAGATAACATCCCCAATTTCCAACAGCAATACATGACACCCATTCAAAAACTTTAACTATTAAAACTTAGGAACATTTCTTACTGAAGTTCGAGAGTTAGCACATTGTTTAAACCATACTTGATCAACTGTAACGGTTTTCTCATTCAGTTATGAAACCTACTGCCATCAACAGGTTGTTTTCCAAAAAGTGTCAAATTGTAGGCTGATTTTTTGTATATTTCTAATAAGACTATTAAGAAGGTAATTATTTTTTTAATTTGTATTACGGTTTCTCTTCAAAAGATTCAGATTAAATAAATAACAGATGGACTAATGTAGTGTCAGCTTTTGTCTAACTGAACATCTTTAGGCCAATTGGGAATTCAAAATAACGGATACTCCCTCTGGTATCGATTTTTGAAACTATACATACGTACATTGTTTACTTTTCGAAACATTAATGTTTATATGATTTTAGCCATTGTACACTTAAAACTTGTCGAATCTCTTGTGATTGTTGATATTTAATGATATTCTGGTTTACTTGGTGAATGATCTGTTGACGATTGTACGTCCTCGAGTGAAAAAAATTAATGATTCAAGTTCAAATCATTATTGTTGTGTACCTCAATGTGACTCTTGGCAAAACGATACCTTTGTACTGGAATAAGTGATCAAATGAGCGTAACTTTCTGGTGCAGACTAATCTTAGGATTGAGCGAGTCTATAGACAGACGACGGGTTCTTGTATCGTCTGTGGCCAGGAAAAAAAGTTAAAAAGGGCCTTCAAAGAGAGTTGAGTGGAAAGAAAAAATATATTATTGAATATACCGAAAATTATTCATACAATATGGAAAAAGAGTGACTATATCTAGGCGATAAGGACACATTGTTTACTTTTGGAAACATTAATGTTTATATGATTTTAGCCATTGTACACTTAAAACTTGTCGAATCTCTTGTGATTGTTGACATTCAGGTTTACCTGGTGAATATTCTGTTGACTATAGTACGTCCTCGAGTGAAAAAATGAGTGATTCTAGTTCAAATAATTATTGTTGTTTACCTCAATGCGACTCGTGAGCAAAACGATCCCGTTGTACGGTAATGAGTTTTTGATCATTTTCCGTGAGAAAATGAATGTAACATACTGGTGCAGACTAATCTAGGATTGAGTAAGTCTATAGACAGACGACGGGCTCTTGAAGAAGAATACAGTTCCTTCCCAAAATGTTCGTGTATCGTGTGTGACCAAGAAAAAAGTGAAAAAGAGAACCTTCAAAGAGAGTTGAGAAGAAAAAAAAGAGAGTTGAGAAGAATAAAAGAGAGTTTAGAGAAAAAATATATATTATTCAATATACTGTAGATTATTCATACAGTATGGAAAGAAGTGACTATATATGTATATCTAGGTGATAACGACACATTTTCACACCATCTTGTTTGTTTCAGATGAAATAAAAAAAAACTGTTTTTGTTAGTTTTATTTTCAATTCGAACATTCACAAATAATAATGTGTAACAGTTCTTCAAAATAATTCCTGATGACTTCACTGAGCTGTCCAGAAATTTCGAAAAAAAAATGTTTGCAAGCTATTTAGAACATACTTTGACTCCTTCAAAGTGAGTTTTCGCAAATGATATTGTCTTAGGATTTAAATACACCACTTCACTATAGTCTTGAAATGAATAACACTACCCAAAAAAACTGGAAAATAACCAAATGGAAATATTTTAAGAAAAACTCCAAACACAAGTGTATAACCTCTGAGAAAACTGACAAACAATGTAAATGTAATGGTTTGAATTTTCGCCACTCTGGCATCTAATTTTGAATTCCCTATAGTTGACATCCCGTGTCAGGCATGACATTTTGATTATTTTTTTGTGATTAGACGAGATTCATGTTTTTCTTTTTCACGAACACGTAAATACATTTTGATATAAAGAGATACTGGGAACCAAAAGATGACAGTGATGTCAACTATTGGCTATCTAGGTGTCAGCAATCATGAAATACAGCAGAATATGCTAGATCTAGATGCCATAGATGAAGTGAGAATTCCCTTAAACAGCTAAAAAACATGGAATATCCAGAAATACACTTATGTACAAAGTTAACGGAAAGCTGCCAATAGAAAAAAGAATGGGCCCAAAAAGTATTATTTTATTTTTCAATTCCATCTCCGTTCAAACGAGTGTTATTTTGGCCTGAGATAAAACCACATATGAAAAGGATGAAAAAGGAAAAAATCCCTTCTGTACTCACATCGCCCCAAACTATTACGTATTACCGGAAGAAGATAAGCAAAAGAAAGCTGGAAAGCAAGCTAAGAAAAAGGAGTTACAGGAAAGGAAGGAATCTGCTGAAGAACAGAAGAAAAAGACAAAAATAAGAAAGGCAAACGAAAACGACAGTGATTCCACAACTTCAGAATCATTGTCGATTGAAACTGCCGATTCCTCCCCATAGGATAAAGATTTCGAAGATGTCAATGAGGAAAATGATTTACCATACCAACCTGTTAGCTTCGAACTTCTTATGGAGGGTGATTTTGTGTTGTGTCAAACAAAATTTGGTTATTTATGTGTGGTACTAAAATCCAGACATAATGAAAAAAAAAACGTACCACATGAAGATGACATCTCTTTTATAAACATGGACCAGGTAATTGGCAAAGTATAAATAAATAAATAAATCTTTATTGACGTTTTTCCATTGCATACATATTTCACAGGAGGTGAACAAGATGGAAACAAAATGATAAACATGGACCAGGTAATTGGCAAAGTATAAATAAATAAATAAATCTTTATTGACGTTTTTCCATTGCATACATATTTCACAGGAGGTGAATAAGATGGCTTAATAATACAAAATGAATTTCAACCTAAAGCCTAACAGAAAAATTAAAATTATACAATAAAACTACAATATTATAAAACACTGAAAGATACTCAAACAATACTTAATAAAACAATAAATTACTAAAAATCAGTACATATGAATTTCAATGATTTTTTTAAGTTGTTAAACGAAATCTTGAAAATGTCTAATTGTGAACAATTCTTATTATATTCAGATGGTAACCTTGATAGGGGTTTATGGTAACCATAGTTTGTATTATGATGCCTTTCAAAGAATAATGTTCTGTTATGAATATTAAGGAGTATTGGGGATAGAAGATCAGGAGAATCAAGGATGCCATTAACCAGTTTATACATATAGCACAAATCTGCCATTAGTCTACGTTTTTCCAATGGTTCTAGACCCCTTGGACAATAAATCATGCAGCTGTTATGTATTCAAGTGCGCGCACCACCGTAAGGGTCCATAGTGACAGTGACAAAAATCACTAGTGTGTGCAGGCTCTTACTTGATTCAAGTCACTTAGTATATGTTTCTTATAAATTACTTCAGGAAAACATTAAAAGATTAGCCAATGACAATATGCCTCTTTTTATGAACTAGCATGTGATCTCTTCTTCTAAACCTCTTTTTGCAAATGCTGCATTCATGTGCCAATCCAATTGTATGTACCAATAAATGTTTAACAAAGATTGATTTGTTATTCCTAGTCTTTATAGGTCTTTCGCATATAGGACAGAAACTCCTATTAGGATAATTAAAGTATTTTTCAACTTCTTCAAGGGGTAGTATTTTTTTAGGAAAATTGTGATATATTCTAGAGTGACGTAGAAGATCCAGCGGATTTTCGAAGAATTTGTGACAATGCTTACATTTTCGATCCTCAACACATCTTTTTACTTCAGAATATGTCATACCAGATATATCTTCGTTACAATCATACATGGAAATATTACCTGAAGCTCTATTCTCAATAGGTAATGAAGAAATGTCAGCCTTAACATTCGGGGTTTCATTTCCATTTGTGAAAATATCCATAGGATCACTCGGCTTATTATTCTCAGGAGATATGTCAACACTTGGAGCTTTCACAGTAATATTTTGGCTTATCTTAATTTTTGGGTTTAGATTTTCACTAAACCCATCACTTTCTTTGCTACTACCACTGTCACTGAGTACCTCAAAATATTGGTTATTGTCAATAGTAGAATTGTCATCAAAGTTACAGTCAGTATTATTATTCCGAAAGTTTTTTCCAATGTTGGTACCGTCAGTAATGGTAGTGGTATTTTTCTTTGGGCACTTCTTCATATGATTCAAACTAGATATTTTTTTCGGGAACACTTTGGCACAATACTGGCAGGAAACGATTTCTTTTTGGATGCAATAACAGATTGATCACAAAATGCTGTAGGAGAATTCGTTTCTTTCGGTACAACTGTATCCTTCTTCCCCATATTCTTTTCATTATTTCTTTTGATTTGGGCTGATGAATTTCTGGTTAGTCTTGTAGACATTCTGTCCCTTAAAATTAGTTGTTTCATCGGAAATTATACCAACTCATTTTCTTACCTCTATTCCGAATATTATTTAGTAGGAATAAATTGCATTATACAAAATAAAAGGAAAATGCATTAAAATAAACAAAATAAAATAACGTCAAAATAAGAGCGGATTTTAAATCAAACTTCTCTTCTTAACTCTTTCTATTATTGCAATTCGATACTGCCATCACCACCAGAGGCGCTATCCGACTTCACCACCTTGTTACTTCGAATTATAAATCATAGATGTCAAAACCAACCCAACAGGTATTTTTCTAGACCGGCAAATTTACGGTAACTGAATGAAAGTATATTACAGAGTGGACTATTGCGATAAGATTGTATTGGAAAATTATGGGATACAAAATACCATTAACAGATAAAAATTCAATTTTTAACGTATAATTGCTCTCATTAAAATTATCCGATGACTGAAAATATATAGTTTTAAAATTGATATATAATGGATGAATGAATGATAAAATATTCATTAAATGTTTATGGTGCTATTGATAAACGGCATTAACAATGAAATTTTCAAGAAAAAATAATTCATATTTCCATAATTGTGGTTATAACTTCTCTTACTGTACATTTATTGCAATGCTTCCACGATTGTTTCGAAGCATTGTACACTTTTTTAACGAGAGAATGTAATGTGCATCCAGAATTTGTTGAATCAACATAAAGTCAGCAGTTAATAAATACATCAAGCTTGTTTCTTCAATATGTTCGAAAATAAATATTGGGGTCTAACCAATCAAGTTCATTCTTGCCGAAAAAAGTATTTCCAATTGTGTTACAAACCTATTTTACAAGTTGATCTATATGCTTTTTCAGAGTGCTAAGGTTGGTTCCACAAATGGTAGGCAAGATGCCCAAACGGAGCCCTATTACAAATATAAAAATAAGGCTACTTTCAGACTAGGCGGATCGCGGAAATGTCAAATTTTAATTTTATGCCAATGGAAACGTTGGAATTCAATCTCAAGGTCTTTCCGGCGTAAATTGTTAAATTTTTGTTTATGTATTTCTCTAGCTCTTTGAGACCTGTTTTTCATTTTGACTAATTTCAATTCATTAGACTTCATCATGGATGGAGATCGGTATTTAATTCATTAGAGGTTAACTTTTCAAACGTTTGATGATAGTTAGCGCCAAACAGCTGATTTCGCGGTTCCGCATAGTGAGAAAGCATTTTTATTTATAGCGGAAAAATGATAAGGAATTTGACATTTCCGCGATCCGCGTTCCGCCTAGTCTGAAAGTAGACTAAGGGTTTCAAGAAAACAAATAATAGGTAACACGCATGTGCCCCTCTTCTGAAGTATTTTGATATGCACATAGGGATGAGCACCTAAGAATTTCAGCAACAAACTTATAAATTAAAAAAAATGTTTAATGTTTTTCTTTATTTGAAATCGTCATTTTTTCCATCACATTCAAAAACGTACTCTTGGCGCTTCTATGGACGTATGAATCATTACTTCACACAGCTCAAACTTTTACCGCTAGTTGCTTCGAATTGTCGACTATGATTTCATCTGTAGTCGTTTATCTGTTGTAGTTACAGAACTATATAGGTCTGGGGTTGTTTATAGTCCATTCACTAAAGTAAAGCGCAGGATAACAATGATTGAGGCGTGCAGCGCAAGAAGAAAGTCGCGCCGCTATTGGTAGGCAGATTAGACCCCATAATTGTTGAGGACCAAACTGATGCAAAGGAAAAATATAAACATGCTTGTTCCTTATTCTGGCAGTTATTTCATGCAACCAACAGCACAAACAAAAATTATCTATAGGGATTATTACTGAAAAAAAGGGGTCATTATGACCAAAACTGGAATATGCCGTGAATATATTTTTAATGTTCATACGAAATTTCACAAAAATTAGGACAATTGAAGGCATAGAGGTTCTTGTCTTGTTGACACATCTGATGGTTAGAGCTGGTTAGGCTCTCCTGTTCAATTGTGACTAGCCTCACCAATTTCATTTAGACTCCTACCTGAATCCTTATTAATCCATTCATTTATGATGAAGAAAGCACTATACTGGGCCGATTGAAACAGGTAGGCATTGTTGAAATGGTCCATCACTAGCCAATAATTACATGTGACGGCAAAAGGAAGGTGGCCCGCATGCTGGCCGTAGTGAACCTATAGATGCAGGCATGTTCGCGATTTATGACAATGGTCCATCATTCGTATGAATACATGAGCGCCAAAAAACAGCATTTTGGTGATTTACAGCAGCGCAAATAGATTCAGAGTGCTTTTAGATTATGCGGAACGGCCATTTTTGAGCCAATCACAATACACCATCCAATATTTAAAATGTATATTTCAATTTGTCATTTCCGCGTTCTGAATTGAAAGCACTCTAAGAGTTAGGAGACATGTGCCAGCTTTGCTAACTGTGAGGATAAATCCACATTTGAAAGGATTTTTTCAATCAGAGAGGAAATTTTAAAGATATTATAAAAGTCAGGATTTTCTTCAGGTATCAAAATAATTCATATTTTTTATACATGTAAGACGAAAAAAACTAAAACAAACAGTGGTAGTGAAGTATAAGTTACGATGCCAGACCAAACACCAAAAGGGGGTTGCGAATAGTCTGGACCTTACAGCTAAGGCCAATGAAACTAAGAAAAGAAGAAGAATGATTGACTAGTGATTTGAGTTTATGCATTCAGCTTTCCTTGAATAGATGGCGCAACGTTCACCAGATGGCGTCATATTGAGTGAACTATTTTCTAAGTTGTTGAAATAAAAACTTCGCTCATATGTTTTCATACTCTTAACCAATCATAAGCCTAGACAATCTGTTATGCAATTTACCCTCGGAAGGAAAGCTGTAACAACCAAATACCAAATATCTCACTGACTATGGCGCCGCTCAGTGGTGACAGTAGCACCATTGTTTAGAGAAAAGTTCGTAGAACTATAATCGTTGGAAAAACTTTAAACAATGGTAGCACTCATTTTGCGATTTCATTGGGCTTGTTTTTAGCGGTCATGTTTTTACAACGAGTTCGTTTGTTAAACAATGAAATCGTAGTGAATAACATAAAAATATGTCATTCAACTAATAATCATGTAAATTAATTGATAAATGAGAACATAAGTTGATTTGTTGAAAATATAAACAGGCTGTTCATAAAATCAGATGTGGAATCATCTGTGATTGAAAGATTGTGAGGATATTTTCAGAACAAGTGATGATTTTCTTTTGGTTGGTAGTGAGAATATCGTGAAAGTTCGGTTGGCAACACTGGCCTGTGCACATGTGAAAAGTGTTTTGAATAAAAAATATAAGTTAAAAGTAGCAAAAATTATGGAAAATACAAACGGTGATATAACTGAGAAAGAGAAAAGGAAACTGAATAAAACTGTTTTAGATAATTTCTCTAGCCTAACTAATCCACAAGAAGCAGTTCGTTTGAAAAGTAGTGTAAACCTTCTCAAACATTTGGCTGGGAATGACAAAGTGAGGTTAACTATGTTATTGAATATATGAAAAATGAAAACCGGCCAGTCCAATATGAGCATGGGCAAAAGATAAATTCACTCGGGCCAATTTTTTCAGTCGTGAAATTTTGTAGAGAACAACAGAGAGAAATACTCAACCCCAACATGAGTATCTATGAAGTGTTGGATGTTAATTTTTTTTGCTATTTTTCATGGGCATAATCGAATTATATTCGAGTTATTCAAATAATCGAACTATCATTCGAATGATCATCACTCGGATACTACAGACATCTTGTAACCATTTTCTGATTTCGAATATTCAAGATTTCGAAATATTTCTAGACAACATAATCTGAATTACGTTTCCATATGGAAGCACCTGTATGTGCAGCAAAAAAAAATACTTTCTACAGTGTAGACATTTCATGTAGGTACTATTTTTGATTCATAAATACATTTTCATAGTAATTCCAGTGGAAATTGCTAGATTTTGTAGACAATTTTGATTCAGTAACAAATTCCATTCAGGATAGAATATCAATATATCAGTCTAGAATGAGAAATTATATATATACTTAGAAATTTTTACACAGTATCATTTTTGAGTATTCTATAATAATGCTACTAGAGTATTGTTAATGAACACTTTTGTTACCTTAGAAAAGGTTTTAACATTTTTAATTTGATTAATATTGTAATTTTTTTGCCATTTTCACAGAAATGAATCTTTGGTTTCCATCATATTTACAAAAAGGTATATTTTGTTGTTACAAGTGGTTCAATTAGTTTTTATTTTTCAGTTTGAAATAGAACATACAACTTGGCTGAAAATGTAGAGATCTTACATTTAATATTGTCTTATTGTATAACAGTGTTGTAGAGTTTATTCTAGCGATTTATTATTTTTTAAATATAATTTTGAATTATATTTAGTTGTTGAAGTGCCTTATCATAAAGCCCTCCCATACAATTATGCCATAACGTATTAGAGACTCGACAAGGGACTGGTAGATTACTGTTAGTAGTTTTTTGTTCAGGATGGTTCTAATTAAGTAGAATTTATATATTAATTTTCTTATTTTATTGGTCAGATACTGAATTTGTGGTGTCCACTCTAAATTTTTAACAAGTATTTCCAGATATTTAGTGTTTTTAACCTCTTTAATAATGAAATCAGGATCTTCGATGTGTATCTGGTCAGTCTGGCCTATTTGCATCAGTTAGAGTAAAAGCTATGTAATGAGTTTTTGATATGTTCAAAGATAGCTGAAAGTTGAAATCGAACCAATTTTTGATCATTTTTATATCTTTTATAACCCTTTCGTTCGAAGATTATCACTGTATCGTCTGCCTAAGATATTGAGATGCCTTTTGTATTCATAAATAATAGTGAATTGATATAGATGATAAACAGTATGGGGGCCAAGAACTGTCCGTTGAGGGACACCTATATTTATTGTTTTGAGTGTCACTTTATTCATTTCTGATTTTACAATTTGTTTCCTCTCTTGAAGGTAGTATTTGATTATATTTGACATTCGTCGTTTGGATTCGGTGAGCCCAGTAGAACAGAGACTGAGAACTTATCCGAGAAACAAATCACTCATATGTGCATTTGAATGATCTGATCATTCGGGTTTTCGAGATATCTCGAATGATTTCAATAATAAAATTATCGATTATTTTTCATTCGAATTAGCCCATCACTAGTTATTCTAGTTCACTAATTGATAGCTGCCCGAGGTCTGCTGAATGTCAAAGCTAGACTAATGTGTAATTTTTTCAGAACGATGAATTGAAATATGCATTAGGGAGAATAATCAGAGGACTTGGATCATCAACAAGTTGTGCAAGAACAGGATTTTATACAGCACTTGTTGCGCTATTTAATGTTAAAAATGAAATCACAATTGATGAAATTTTTGAGCACATTCAGAAGCACCTACATAAGGCCAGTGGTAATACTAAATCGGTAAGTTCTAGATTTGTATCAGCTTTCACGATCTAAAAAATAATATTTTTAGGAAAATGCAGATATTTTTTCAGGGAGAATTTTAGCATGTGGTGCTATTATTAGATCGAATCTTTGGAGCAAATATTCCAATGGGGATAAATTCAAAGTCTTGGAATTCATTCTGCAATCTTCTAAGGAGCGATTCTACCTTGGTTTACTTGCTTACCAATTTATAATCATGGCACTTGAAAAGGTCTGAA
The DNA here is from genome assembly GCA_018342105.1 of Gonioctena quinquepunctata. Taxonomy (NCBI): domain Eukaryota; kingdom Metazoa; phylum Arthropoda; class Insecta; order Coleoptera; family Chrysomelidae; genus Gonioctena; species Gonioctena quinquepunctata. The sequence goes on along the minus strand of JAFIRS010000203.1, from coordinate 98,164 downwards.
ACAAAAATATTCAAAAACTTCAACTCTCAACTATTTTTTATTTTTTTTATTTTTAGATCAACGATAATGACTTTGAGATGATCTGGCCACTTCTGAGAGATGAAGTGTCTAAGCCATGGTCCGAACAACATTTGGACTCCCTTTATTTGCTCTGCTATATAAAAAATAAGTATCCTAATGTGATAAACAGAAGTTTCTTGAAAAAAACAATTGGCACAGATGAATTGATATGTCCTCAAAGTTTGGATAAACTCTGTAGAGTATTAATGGTAAGATTCGAACCTAATAAATGGAATAAGTGTAAGTGGTGTGGTTGATCAAATTTGAAATAAGCTACATAGCCTATTTTTTATGTCTATCGAATGACATCCTAATTGTTTTTTTTTAATTTGGTACTAATTTTCTGTGTGCATTTTTGAATGGGGAATATTTGGTATAAATCTCAGTTTTTTCCACTAAAGTGAAAAAACTGCATATTGATTTTCCACCAGATCATAAACATATTCTGCTGAACTCAGAAATCGAGTAAAATAAACCCAATACAGAAATTAAAGTTGAATTATCAGTCTGTTTATCAGGCCTAAGATCTGCCTTTTGTTTTTCTGGATAATCTGTTTCAATTGTTTTTCCCTTTCTCTTTCCTTCTCCTGTTTTTTTTCCTTCTTTCGTCTCTTTCTTCCTATTCTTGTTTTCTTTCAGTCAACGTTCCTCTTCCTCTTGTTTTTTTTTTGTCTATTCCTTCTCCTCGTGCTGTTTGATCATTTCCATTATTGTCTCCTTGTAGGGTGTATTTCTCGTGTTTACCATGAATAGTCACTAAAATCCTCACACCAACTGTTACGAAACCGGAGTTTGTTAACATAATTCTAGAATTTCCGAGAATGTTTTTTCCGGAGTCATCTGGCAATATCTCAATAATCCTATGATGTCATCGAAAATTCCCGACGGTTGCATTTGTGATTTGTGTATCATGGGCAGGGTTCGAAAATATCATGATATTTATATAAATATCACATCACATGATATATACCTATATCCAATATATATCATTTTTAAAATTCAATTGTTTAATTAAAAAACAGCTTGTTTCTTGCACAAACTATATTTTAACACAAACACATTAACAAAAACCTATATTCTAAACAACAAAACCGATTATTCTAACTCTAATTAAAAATAAAAAACAAAAATAATTATTTAAATAAACAGATTTTTTTTTTTTTTTTTTTAAATTAATATTTTAAACAAACCATAATTAAAAACCTATATTCTAAACAACAACATTTTATTCTAACATTTATAACTCTAATGAAAAAGAAAAAAATTAAAAACAAACATATTTTAACATTATTTTGTTAACATTGATATTGGTATATCCTCATCTGAAGCATCTGATGAATTTGAAATATGATTGATATATATCCTCCGACCCCTGTAAATATCATGATATATATCATGATATATATCACTTGATATATATCCTCTGAACCCTGATCATGGGCGAGATGAACAGGGACGGAATCAATTAATTCTGTAACAATATTAAATAAATCATTAAACTAGTCATGTCACGGATCCTGATGGAAACCCTTTATACCTAATTAAAAAATGCATTTTCACACTGGCCAAACCATTCATGTGATATTCAAACTTCTTTAAAAAGTTCCACCATCTATCCAGGTTATTAGAAAAATTGTTTTTTTAAACCAGTTCATAAAACTGGATCACAATGATATAAAAAATTTATCGAGCAGTTTGCAATCAATCTAAATTACCCAAATTAACCCAAAATAAGCTAACATGGGTCTGGAGACACATAATTATAAACCAGCAACATGGATTCATTGGGGGTAAATTATTAATACAAATCTGCTTATCAACATTTCATAATAAATGCTTCCCAAAGCATTTGGCCGAGTTAATCATCATTTGATGTTGCTTAAACTAAATGGGTATCCAGGAAATAATTCTGAAGTGGATTGGTAATTATCTAAATTGTAGGGTCCAATATGCAAAATATAGCAACTCAGTGTCTTCGCCAATCACAGTTACATCTGGTATACCACAAGGATCTCATTTAAGACCCTTACTTTTCAAACTGTTTGTCAACGACTTGAATGATGTTCTTCTCTTTATTGAATTCCTTCTCTTTGCTGATGATCTGAAGATGATTAAAGTTATCTGTGAACTATCCGACAATTAATTATTACAGTATGATTTATGTAATTTTGTACGCTGGTGTGATATAAATTTACTGCAACTGAATATAGACAATTGTCATCAATTTATTTTTTCCTGAAATAAAAATCCTACTCAACAATGTCTTTCAAACCTCGTATTGCAAATGTAACTTCCAGAGTACTAAAGATGTTGGGTTTCACTCTCAGATCTGTTGACGAATTATCTCTCCTGTCCCTGAAAAACATTTATCGCTCAATCGTTAGGTCAATTATGGAATACAATTCCACAATTTGGTGCCCTTCATATAATGTATGATGAGTTTTTGAGGTATTCTGCATTTAAACTAGCATATCATATTGGTGAATATACCTACAAAAATATATTGGACACTCTTAACTTGAATACTTTAGCTCATAGAAGATAAGAATCAGATCTTACACTTATACACAAAATAATCAATGGCAGTATCGTTAAATTTTGAGATCGTTAAATTTTGTACTTTAAATGCACATTCAAGAAGAACAAGAAATTCAGCAATCTTCAAAATCCTTTTTATCGTATTAACTATGGCCGGAAAGAATCCATAGAGAATGTTAAGATTGGTAAATACATATTATTTAGATTTAGGTCTTTTTGATTCATCTTTAGAATCATTTAAAAAGAATGTGAACAAATTGTAATTATTAGTATTTTTCTCTTTGTTTTCCTATTATAGCTAATAGTTACAACTGTACATGTGGGAATTGTTAAATATTTTGTATGTAAATGTAAATATGTAAATAAATGAAAAAATAAATTCGGTCAGAACTTTTTGCCAATTTTTGGGTTTCTTTCAACTTGGCTACTAACGTAATGTGAAATAAGATGATGGCAAAAAATATGCAGCTTGTTATTTCAAAATGATATGCCTAAGGTATCAGGTGAAATTAAGAACAATATTCATGTGTTTATTATTCATAATTTCGCATCACCTGCTGCAAATGAAATTTGTGTTCCAGAATTATTATCATCAACCCTTTCTTTTTCAGACCATTCCCAAGTTGACATCAAAGCAGCATTTTGTATACGAACTTATTAGTGAAGAAATAGCAGCATCTGATCTACTATCAGATTTTGTACAAGAGCTCGACAAATACCTTGACTTCCCCAACAGAAACAAGTTGCTGGTAGCCAGTTTCTTCACTTTGATACTACAGAAGCTGAAAAACACTTCTGTTATACCGGATCTTTTGACGAAAAATTTCGTCCAGCAAACTTTGAACTTTTTCAAAACGCTCAAAGGTAAAAATCAAGACCCAGAATTCATGCAGATAGTGCAAACTTTTTTCGATCAGTTGCTCTTGACCTTGAAAAGTGATGAAATAAAATCCAAAACGAAGATAGCAGTTTTGAAAAAGTTGCTTCTGTCCCCCGGGACGTTCATTTTCGAAAAAATTACTAGGAGTAAAGTAATTCAGCTCATTACTCTGAATCTGAATAAGGGAGGTGTCAAAAAGTTGTCAGGAATCTATCGAGGCGTGATTTCCGGTACAGAAATTATCGATAGTCAGTATGGACACAGTGAGAACTGGCTGAACAACGATAAGCTGTATGCCGCTCATCTTTTGATCAAACTTCTCAATCACAGCGCTATGAAAGAGGAAAATGAGTGGAAAGTGGACCAGCTTGTTTTCTTGATGGATTTGTCTTTTTTCAGAAGTGATGATGGAACACATGTTACCCATATTGGTAACGAATTGGCAGGTAAATTGAGATTTCTTAATGTAATATTTTGTTTTTTACTTCTTACGTGAGAAATTGTGATTATTCACTCCATTTCTCTAACAAAAAGTTATATTTCTCTACCGAAGTGATTAACCATAAGGAAAAATAATCTAGGTGAATAATAAAAAACTTTCTCTATTTTAATAAACCCAACAAAAATATTTCTAATTGATAACACAAAAACAAAAATAAAATCTTTTTAACAAAAAATTAAACCGACATAATACGGAACTGAGAAGTAAAAAATAAAATAAACCTTAGTCTCAATAACTAAGCTCCTAAACTAATGTAAGTAACTAATTTTGAGTTGGCGCCAAACAAACAAGCAAATGAATTAGGTAAGGCGTAAAATGATGGCATCGAGTTACGCGGTGACATTCTGATATTTTTTTTGAAGTAATTTAATGATCTTCGTTGATTGTTTGTTTGGCGCTGACTCAAAATTAGTTACTTACATTAGTTTAGGAGCTTAGTTATTGAGACTAAGAAGGTTTATTTTATTTTTACTTTTCAGTTCCGTATTTCGTCGGTTTAATTTTTTGTTAAAAAGTTTTTATTTTTCAATTTTTTGTGGCTGAAATCTACTAATTACTACCGACTTGTTTTTTGATAACTTCCAAAATACTTACCCACCTTACTTCAACTATTACCAGTTAAATAATATGATTATCTATTTTTACTATTTGTTGTAATATAAATTATTTTTGTTGTTCTGGTTAGTTTATTTCATTACTTTGTATATCATTCCATCCTCTCATAGAATATAATGATTTTGACGGATGTGGAATAATGACAGTAGCGATCTGTCATTGTCAACTACATATGTGTGTGCCAATGTTCACAAGTGAAAAATCAGTTATCCCCTATTTTGCTACCCGTAAGGGTGGATAATTTCATTCGAAATCCAAATATGAGGAATACCCTATTTATTAAAAAAAAGAATCATCCAAATCGAAGAACCCAGTACAAAGTTATGCCTGATAGAATCGGTTAACAGACCAGAATTCAGAGGGTGAGTGATCAATATCCTTCATTTTGCTACCCTTAGGGGTGGATTTCATCTTTTAAATTCAAAAAAAAATTGGACCAACTTCGAAGTACACCCTATCCACTGAAAAAAGAATTATCGGAATCGGACGTCTCAGTAAAAAGTTATGCGTGATCATACATAAAAAAATTAAATAAAAAAAATTAAATATACGCGTCGACTAGAGAACCTCCTCCTTTTTGGTTTCGTCGGTTAAAAATGGAAATGATTTATTGTACAATCGGCGTGAAATGAAAATTCCATGCTGGTTGTACACTATACTGTTTCTATGACTACAACAATATATGGCTAGCACTTATTTTGAAAATCAATAAAATGCAATCAGTTCCTTTTTTTGTGAACCTCCTAACCTAAGAAAAACACTCGAAAGGGAATACTGAATGGAAATGCAAAAGATTTTAGGTGGCCAATTTATTTTGATCTCAGTCATAAAGTCAGTTTTTCCGTTATCCTGTCACCGAGTTATCCCGTTTTCCATTATCCCGTTTTCCCATTATCCCGTTTTTCCGTTCATTATCCCGTTTTCCCAAAATAAATAAGCCAACTCGGTCCAGCCGTTCTCAAGTTATAAGCTTACCAACACAATTATTTTTATTATATATTCCTGAAAACTTTTCCAGAACAAAGAAATTTCCAATAGCTTTTCTAAAAATCCTTTCTTTCCCTAAAAACCTTATTCGGAGTATTACGAACATTCAAAAAAAGAATTAGCCAAATCAATCCAGCCGTTGTTTTTATAAAATTAAAAAAATGATTTTAACAGATTTAAAAAAAAATTGGCCAAATTGGTCCAGCCTTTCTCAAGTTTTGCGCTTACCAAGAATCAAGATTCATTTTTAACAGACGAAACCAAAAAGGAGGAGGTTCTCTAGTCGACGCATATATTTATTTTATTTTTTATAATTTTTTTTTATGTATGATCACGCATAACTTTTTACGGAGACGTCCGATTTAGTGGATAGGGTGTACTTCGAAGTTGGTCCCATTTGAATTTAAAAGATGAAATCCACCCCTAAGGGTAGCAAAATGAAGGATATTGATCACTCACCCTCTGAATTCTGGTCCGTTAATCGATTCTATCAGGCATAACATTGTACTGGGATCTTCGATTTGGATGATTCTTCTTTTATCAGATAGGGTATACCTCATAGTTGATCATATTTGGATTTCGAATGGAATTATCCACCCTTACGGGTAGAAAAATAGGGGATGTTTAATTTTTCACTTGTGAACATTGGCACACATATGTAGTTGACATTGATAGGCCCTCCTACATCTGTCAAAATGATTACATTCTATGAAAGGATGGAATTATATACAAAGTGATAAAATCAACGAACCAGAACTTTCAAAATTAATTTATATTATATAACAATAAATAGTTGAAATAGAAAATCATATTATTTAATAGTTAATAGTTGAAGTAAGCTAGGTAAGTAAGTATTTTGGAAGTAATCAAAATTAAGTAGGTAGTAATTAGTAGATTTCAGCAACAAAAAAAAAAAAAAAATTTTTAAAATTAAACCGACGAAAAAATCAACTGAAAAGCAAAAAATAAAATAAATTTTAGTCTAAAGAAAGAAAAAAAAATAAAATTGAATTAGGTAAAGCGTGAAATGATGGCAGAGAGATGCACGGCTGCGTTTTGGTTACTTCTTTCAAAGTAATATAATGAACTTCGATAATTGTTTGTTTGGCGCCGACTCAAAATCAGTTACTCACATTAGTTTAGGAGCTCAATTATCATTTAGACTAAGAAGATTTATTTTATTTTTTGCTTTTCAGTTGATTTTTTCGTCGGTTTAATTTTTTGTTAAAAAGTTTTTTAATATATAGATATCGGATAATTATCGATGTTTGATATTTATCCAGATAATGATCAAAAGTTGTATTTTAATTTAATTATACTTAAGAAAAATATTTATAACTTGGTCAGTAATTTTCCATATATGTTAGAATATCTTGCTCATGGATGTTTGACATCTAAGCTCAAATTCATATTTAAATTTAAAATGTCAAAGTAACAATTTAATTAAATAAAATTACCCAAAAAACATGTCAAGAAACGTTGATCCTCCACAAAAAACCACATTCATTCAATAATTCAGCACATTCATCAAAATTTAGTAAAAACTATAATTTTATTTTTAATTTAAATATCTATCAGATATTCAACATCCAGTGTTGATCGGTTTGTGCGGGGTCATAGAGTTCAGCGCACTGCGTCCTCACACATCGGGATTAAATTGGACAGAACGCGTAATGGGGTCCAAATTTGCATAGTTATTATAGGAGACATGTGATTACTGTCATGCATTGCGTACAATAGGTTCGTGTAGTGTTGTTTTCTTTCATAAAATATCGGTTTAAATCTCCACCCTGCCAGCCAAGCCAATTTGCCACCCCCAACTTCATCGCAACACCGTACAGTGTTGTCTTTGCCATTTAGTTGTATTTGCTGTATCAGGCGATGTACAGTGGATAATATTTTATTTTTTGAGTTATGAATGTTGTGACAAAGATACTTAGAATAATATTTTCGTTTTTATGTTGATTTTTTTCCAAGATACTTACAATAATATTTTATTTTTTAAGAGTTACAGATTTTCGCAATAAAAATTATTTTCCATGGTTTTTTATTTTATTTCAAATTTTGAGTATATTTGCCAACGACTACGTAACTTTTAGAACGCCGATAGATGTTCTGTCCGTTTTGAGTAATTAGTAGTCTTTCCCGTGTCCTTCAGCGTGTTAAGAAGAACTTCATTTTTAACCGAACGAAACCAAAAAGGAGGAGGTTCTCTATTCGACGCATATATTTTTTTTTATTTTCATTTTTTATGTATGATCACCCATAATTTTTCACAGAAGAGTCCGATTCCGATGATTCTTTTTTCATTGGATAGGGTGTACTTCGAAGTTGGTCCCATTTGAATTTGAACAAAAAAATCCATCCCTAAGGGCAGCAAAATGTAGGATATTGATCGTTCACCCTCTGAATTTTGGTCCGTTAACCGATTCTATCAGGCATAACTTTGTAGTGGGTTTTCCGATTTGGATGATTCTTTCTTTATTAGATAGGGTATACCTCATAGTTAATCATATTCCAATTTGGAATGGAATAATCCACCCCTATGGGTAGAAAAATAGGGGATGATTGATTTTACACTTGTGAACATTGGCACACATATGTAGTTGACATTGACAGATCCTCCTACATCCGTCACAATAATTACATTCTCTGAAAGGGTGGAATTATATACAAAGCGATTGAATCAACTAACCAGAACTTTCAAAAATAATTTATATTATATAACAATAAATAGTTAAAGCAGATAATCATATTATTTAATAGTTGAAGTAAGCTAGGTAAGTAAGTATTTTGGTAGTAATAAAAAATTAAGTAGTAGTAATTAGTAGATTGAAACCACAAAAAATTGAAAAATAAAAACTTTTTAACAATAAATTAAACCGACGAAAAAATCAACTGAAAAGCAAAAAATAAAATAAAACTTTTTAGTCTTAATGATAATTGAGCTCCTAAACTAATTTTGAGTCGGCGCCAAAGAAACTAGCAATTGAATTAGGTAAAGTGTAAAATGATGGCAGGGAGATGCATAGCGGCGTTTTGATTACTTCTTCAAAGTAATATCTTCGATAATTGTTTGTTTTGGCGCCGAATCAAAATTAGTTACTCACATTAGTTTAGGAGCTCAATTATCATTAAGACTAAGAAGGTTTATTTTATTTTCTGCTTTTCAGTGGATTTTTTCGTCGGTTAAATTTTTTGTTATAAAGTTTTTATTATCGTATATTCTTCCATTTTTTTTTTCAATCATTTGATTCCAATCTTTATTCGAGTATGTTTCCCATGTTAACATTAATAAATATCAATGACAATGCATGATAGAATGATAAACATGACACGTGAAAGTAGTCAGAAGAACTTCCTTAAGGAACATACACAAGAAATATAATTTGTGGTTGATAAATTAGTTTATTAATTATTAAAATTTCTATTAATTTTGGGTATTTTTTGTTTTTTTTAATAAAATTTTTTTTTTTGTCAAAATAGTTTGACTCATGTTTTTTTTTTCAATGTTTTGCGCGAAATTCATAAAAAGTAAGCTTTTTTCTTAAAAACATTGGATTCATTGAATTAATCGATTTATATTCACTGAACTATTTTTACTTGTATTCATGTTAGGAATTTTGTTTTTAATTTTAAGGTTTTAATGTTTTTAAATTTAATAAAATTGTAATTTTTAACAATAGATTTTGATATATATATATATATATATATATATATATATATATATTATTATTTTATTAGCCATATATCTCTATCAATTAACACGTAATATTGGAATTTATATAAAAATCATTTGCTGACCTGTTGTGTGTATGAATTGACACCATTTGTCAGGTATGTTGGCAACATATAATGCTTTAATTTGAAAATGAAAATCAACATATTGTATGTAATTCTCTGTCTGATACTCATCAAGGATAATGTATTGAGCATATGGTGGATGAATGTTCTTTTATTACATATTAAAATGGCTCTCATAGCACAATTTTAAATTTTTTGCAAATCATTGATTTGCTCTTCTGTCATAAGGTAGAGCAGGGTTCCGCAGTCATTAATGTGAGAAGCGTTTTGTACATGATGAGTTTTAAAAACTCATGTTGTTTTGGAGCCTATACAAAAAAAATATTTTCTTGGCCATCTTCTGTTTGACCAAGTCACAATGTAGAGACATATTTAGAGTAGAGTCTAATTTAACCCCTAAATACTTGAATTGCTCAACTTGATCTCTTATGTGATTTTCAATGTTTATCTTGTAAGTGATCTTATGTGCTTTCTGATAATTTAGTTGATGGTGGCTTGAAACTACCATGAATTTGGTTTCATCCATATTTGATTTAAATCCATTACTTTTCAATATATTATTTAGATCTTTGTTCAAAGAAAGTTAAATTTCACCAGAAAAAAAAAACAACATTGTGTCATCAACAAATAGCTTTATCTGACAATTTTTTACATGTTGTATTATGTCGTTATAAATAGGATGAATAAAATTGGACTGATACCTGAGGTATACCAAAATCAATTTCCATTTCAGTTGATAAACTATCATATTTTACAATTTGAGTTCTGTTTTTTTAGATTTGACGGGAACCATTTCAATACATTGTTACATAAACCATCCTTTCTAGTTTCATTATCAATAGTCCGAGTTTATTGTTTCAAAACACTTTGAAATCTAAAAAGACAATTCCAATGGTTTTTGTACTTATATCAACTTTCCATTGCGATATCAGAAATTAAAGGCTGTTTCACATGAATGTGACTTTCTGAATCCTGATTGTTGCTGAATGAGCATGTTATGTCTTTGTATGAATTCAGTTAGTTGATCTTTAACAGTTATTTCTAGGATTTCTTCGTAGATTGGTAGGGTATTTATAGGGCAATGTTCTGAATACAATCTTATGTTTCTCACTTTTTGAATCGGTACAATAGTTGATTTTTTCCAAGATTCAGGAAATATTCCTTCACTCAAGGATAAGTTTATGACATCTAGGTATCTATTCCTAATAGTACTGAATGATTGTTTGATGATGGTCTAGTTTAGGCCATCATTATCAGTAGTATTTTTTGTAAGTGACATAAAAATCATTTTCAAATCCATCATATCAATGCTCCTGAAACTCGATAATGTATCTGGTCTCAAAGGAATATAGCTTAGAATGTGATAAAAATCATTGTTTGAATTTATGCTTTAAATTATATCGTTGACACTAGTTATAAAAAACGAGTTAACAGAATTTGCTATATCTTCATTATGTGTCTTAAGTATATATACCATTGATAATACATACATTCAAATGTATAATTCAAAACAATACATTTTTTCAGGTATTGGTTACATTATTGATTATATTCTTTTTTCAGCTTCTTTAAAAGTGGCATTTTTTGGAGCTTTGGATTTGAAATTGACAAAAATGGAAGATCTGCAGAACATTCTTATGCAGCTTATGCAACACTTGGATTCCAAAATAACAGCAGAAAACCTAGAGACTGTTTTGAGGACTCCTATTACTGAAGAGCATTATACTGTTTGGCAGAAAACCACCCAAATTGCTGCCAAAATATCCGGTAAACTTGAGAAAGAAAACAAAAGAGTTGGCATCAAATCTGTTTTTCTCACCCTTTTCCTTCATATGGGTCTGCAGCTTTTCAATGATGCCAAACTGTCTTCAGATTCTCTCAGTGAATTGTTCATTTGTTACAAGAAAGCGAAGAAAAATAAAAATGAATCCAAAAACTTCAACAATAGCGACGTTGAAGGAAAGATGGAAGATAAATTGCAGTGGATAGAAGTAGTAATTGATTTGATTCTGAATCTACTTTCCCACAACTCTCACTTATTGAGAAGTATAATCAAATCGGTTTTTCCTCATTTGTGTCAATATATGACTCCGGCGACAATTCAACAAATGCTTTCGATTTTAGATCCCAAGAACGAAGACAATCCCTTGTCGAAAATTGATGAGCAGGATAGTGATGAAGAGGATGAAGACGCTGAACACGAAAATGAAGAAGAAGAAAACGAAGAAGAGGATTCTGAAGAAGACGATGATGTTGATGATGAAGAGAATGAAGATGAAACTGTCAATGACAAGTTACGTATAGCTCTACACAAGGCACTCATCAGTAACGGTTATAAATCTGATGAAGAGAGTATCGATATGGATGAAATGAGCGAAACTGAAGGTGAAAACTTGGACAAAGCTCTAGCAGACGCATTCAGAAAATTCAAACCCAATCACGGCAAGCGTAAGAAACAGACCAAGGACCAAGAAACATTGACACATTTTCGTATAAGAGTTTTAGATTTGGTCGAGATCTACTTGGAGTCAACGCCTTCCATGATTCTTTCACTTGAAATCATGCTGCCTCTCTTGCAAGCCGTGGAGTTTTGTATAAGAGACGAGCACCAAGGTCCGCTGCTTACTAGATTGAAATCTTGTTTAAAAAAGTTGACAAACTTGAAAAAGTTTAGCGATACAGAGGGAGTCGATGGGACAGTTCTGCACGACTTGTTGAAGAGTTTACTAGAGAAGGGGACAAAAACCGCTTGGATTGTTCAAGATATGGGTGTTCAAATAGCAGATTGTTGTATATTCGTTATTCGCTGTTCAAATCTTTTGATTACATCCGAAATGACACCGAAGAAAACCAAAAAGCGATTGAAATCTTCTATCGCAGAAGTGGTATCGAGCGAATTGGAAACGTATATGCATCAGAGGGACTGCTTTACCCCTTTACTGTTGTTCAAAAACATACTTCGGCAATCGTGGGATGGTTCGCTTGATCTGGTAATGTTGCTTCTACGGTACATTTTTGACGAAGATATCAAAGCTTTCAAGAAAAATCAAGTATTTGAATTACTCAAACTGTTTTACACCAATCAACGGTATTTGTCTTCCAATACGGAAAAAATCAGAGAAATTCTTTCGGAAGATCATGCCAGCTTTTGCAAAAATGTTCTCAATTTATTTAAATCGCTAACCGAGAGTCCTGAAGCTCAGAAAGTGAAAGAAAAATTCATCAGTAATGTATTTGATGTGTTGAGTGTTATGAAAACGACATGCTTGAATATAGACAATATCAGGTGGCAAGAAATTTCGGAAATCATCAGGGAATATAGGAGTACAGTAACTTTCTCTAAAGACACCAAGATTTCTTTCAGTAAGCTCTGTAATCGACTAGGCGTATCTAACGTAGTCAAGATGAAGCCCAAACCCGTTAGTTTGCATACCGATAAGAGCGATGAAGATGATGACAAAACGAGCGAAAGAAATGTTCGTGAAAAGAGGAAAAAATCTAAAAACAAGGAGAAACTGCGGTTGAAGAAAGAAGCCAAGGAATTGAGATTGAATAGTTTGTCGCAAGGTTTTGGTAAAGTAGATTTCAGAACTGACATAGACATGAGGGAAGCAGACATCAATGGGGATGAACGTGATACCGATGTGAAATCCTCTGACGGGGAGGCAGAAACACAAAACGGTGTTAGTCTTGAAAATGTGAGTAAGAAGAAGAAAAGGAAGTTACGGGATAGTGAAATAGATGGAGAAAACCAAGTGAAATCGAAGAAGAAAAACAAGCTCTTCAAAGATAATCCCCAAAAAAATATTAAAATTAAATCATAAACTTATATTTTGTTTTTTGTGATCCTTATTCAACAAAAATAAATTTCTATCAAATACTCTCACCAAACATCTTTGAAATTTACCAAAATATCTGATATTGGATTATCACGTTCACTGCCCTACGACCCATATATGGGTCATAAGTCCTGCGAACAATATGTGGGTTGTAAATGTATGTTTTGTTATAGCCCAATACTAAAAAGGATGTGTCAGTAAATTATTGCTTTCTTTTGGCAAAAAAAAACATTTTATTCTGTCAAAAAATAACTGAGATACAGCATATCAAAAATGGGTTTACAAAATAATGAAAATGTTCTTATTAAAAATATTATTACAAAGGAAACAAAACCGGAAGATATAGAAAATCAATGATTTTCTGCGTAACAAGAAATATAAAACGCTTGGTTGCACTGACGGCAAACAATTGAGACTTTCTTAGTTTTTACACGCTTTATATTAGCTTCACTTGTATGTTTGTTTGTAACCGACTCCTTTGGACTTGATTTTTACCCACTTCCAGACGTCCGAATGATTTGAAATTTGGCAGGTGTACATAATTCCGGTGACAATGCATTAAGAAATTTTTGTTTGAAAAAAAAACAAAATGGCGGCTCCAATATGGCGGACGAGTTTTGTGATTATGGTCCGATTCGCTTCAAAATTGGTATCTGAGGGTTTTCGTGGTCAGAGATTATGATTCTTTTGTCAAAATTGAAAAATTCAAGATGGCGGCTCCAAAATGGTGGACGAGTTTTGTGATTATGGTCCAATTCGCTTCAAAATTGGTATGTGGGGGTTTTTGGAGTCGAATATTATGATGCTTTCGTGAAAATTGAAAAATTCATGATGGCGGCTCCAAAATGGTGGACGAGTTTTGTGATTATGGTCCGATGCTATTCAAAATTGGTGTGTGGGGGTTTTTGGAGTCGAATATCATGAATCTTTCGTGAAAATTGAAAAATTCAAGATGGCGGCTTACTGTATATATTGACAACGTTAAAATCTTTGAATGACTTCTAAAATCGAGATTTGACTATTAATACAGCTGTACACATTCATGATTTGGAAAATAATTACAGTTACTAATAGTAATCACGGAATTAATAGTAGATTAGAACAAATAATAGTTTAAAAAAAATAAAAAACACGCTTTTATAAATAAACCAAAGTAAAAAGTAGAAAATAAATAATAGTTTAAAAAAACTAAAAAACGCGCTTTTTATAAAAAACCGAGCTAAAAAATAAATGAATAATAGTTTAAAAAAACTAAAAAACACGCTTTTATAGAAAACTAAACTGAAAAAATAGAAAATAAATTTGAATTAGGAATAGTGTAAAAATTTTTAATAAATATAAATTAATAATAATGTAAATTAGAAAAAAAAATATTTAAAAAAAAGCGTGGGGTGCTCAATCTAAATCTTAAAAAGTAAATTTTTTTTTCTTATTTACATTATTATTAATTTATATTTATTAAAATATTCTTAATTCAAATTTATTAAAATTTATTTTCTATTTTTTCAGTTTGGTTTTCTATAAAAGCGTGTTTTTTAGTTTTTTAAAACTATTATTTATTTATTTTTCAGTTCGGTTTTTTATAAAAAGCGTGGTTTTTAGTTTTTTTAAAATATTATTTATTTACATGCTTCTTTTGATGTAAGAGTATCTCTCAACTTATAACACCCATGGCAACGTTTTCTGTATATTTTGTCATCACTACCTCTAGGTAACTCCTCTAGCTTATGAGCTCCCTCCTCATGCTTTCTCATCTTTCCAATAATAATAATAATAAAAGTACTTTATTGAACATAAATACAAAATGCTCAACGGGCTATTGACCGAAGTCCTTCTGCCCAGTGTGATAAAATAAGTTTGTTGATTATACTTGTTGCATATTTTGGAATAAGGGTGGTTTATCAAAGTCTATGGGGAAGAAAAAAAAAATAACATTAAAAATTGTGTGAAAAGTCCATTTTTCATCCTTCTTGCATGGCTGTGAGGCACTCGTACACCGTTTGCGTTGGGTAGATGAATATTTCAATGTTGGAAGTTGGATGGATGTATACTAACATTACACGTAACTTATCTTTTGGAGGGTTGGCTTTTTCATGTTCAGTGTTGGGTCTTCATTAGGCTGCCTCCTCTGACATTTTGATTCACTTCGTTTCTGGCTCTTTGATAGAAGTTCCAATTTCGGTATTGAATTTTAGTGTTTTTTTCAATTTTTGTTTCTAAAAAAAGCTCGCAGTTAACGTCGTTGCCTTACATGTAATTGCATATAATGTGTTTTTTGGGTAGGTAGCTGTTTATGTTGGCATATAGAATTTTAAGAGTCTTGAACATTAACGGCAACGATTTCTCTCAGCGTGGATTCAGTTGGTGATGGTTTGTCTGGTTCATCAAGGTCGAACATAATTACAAAGGCTTTATTTTGTCCCGGGAAGACCACATTTGTGTCGATATTGAATTCTATGACAAATCTCCTTTTCAATTTCTGTAGCAGTTCTGTCCTGTTCTGGTGTTTAAGATTGTTCAATTTCCTAATATAAGTGTTCACTATGTGATCGTGTATTGTGTATGAATTTTGCATTTTTTCAATTTTGGTTTGACTTCTCTTGTCATTTTGTTTAGTGGTTTGATTGTTGCATTGGGGATGCCCCCTCTATTGGTTGTCTTGGCCTTTTAGGGCATTCAAATGACCATGACTATTGCCGGCCGTGCATTTAGGTGGTAGGTTGATTTTGCATTGGTTGGTTGTGTGGTTTTGTCCACATTTGGCACATTTGATTTCTTGGTTGCAGTCTTCAGTTGTATGTGATAACTGGAAGCACTTTTTGCATGGTATTGGGGTAGGTACTGGTGGATTACTGGTATACAGGGTGTAACTGAATAAGTGTAAAACATTTAAGGAGGTGATTCCTCATCGAAAAAAAGATAGGATCTTTCATATAAAGAAACTTCATTGGAGCATCCCTTGTTAAGATACAGCCCCTTAAAGGGGGTACATAAAATTTGTATAACAATTTTTTTCACAAGCACTGAAAAAGTTACAATATTGAAATTAACCTGACGTTTTGTACTACCAAAAAGACACTTAGCCAGTAATTTATTTGGTTTACCCCATGGTTGTAAGGGGTGAAAAACGCAACCCCTAAAATTTATTTCCAATGTAACTTTTTGTCTTATTATTTGTTTACCAATTAAAAATTTATTTCCGATAGCCTGTTTCATTCTAAACAAAAAATGTCTCTTGGGTTTTTTGCCCAAAATAAACCAGTAAGCAGCAAAACATTATTTTACGAACAACTACAGAGATACATCGTCATAAATGCGAACTGGATTTATTGTTATTTTGTAGTTAGTACCTGCATTAAACGATTAAAGGGTAATAAACAAAACTAAGTTATTAATAACAAAACACACAACATGTAGAAATCATAGTGAATGTTCAATATGTCTACCTTCAAACATTACGCATGCGTCTAGGCGTCGGCATTGAGCCACATATTGCTCAAATATTCCTGGAGTCTCTCTGATTACCCTGCGCATCGATGATGCGGTTTCTTAAGTCCTCTACATCGCGAACAGGAGTACGATATACCAAATGCTGTGAATGGCCCCAAATAGAAATCGAGAGGATTGAGATCCGGGGATCGAGCGGGCCATTTATGTGGTCCTCCTCGACCTATCCACTGATTTGCATATGTTTCAGTTAAATGCTGGACGTGCTACTTGACTAAAATGGGCGGAGCCCCATCATGCATAAAAACATATCCCTTCTGACGCCCAAAGGAACTTCCTCCAGCAGTACTGGATGCACTTCTCTTAAAAATTGAGCGTATGCCTCACCATTTAATCGAGGAGGTAGAAAATGAGGCCCAATTAAATCATCCCCAATAACTCCGAGCCACGCGTTAAGAGAAAACTGTTCTTGATGGCTAGTTTGACAATAGCGTGAGGGTTTTCATCAGCCCATATGTGGTAATTATGAAAATTAATAATCTTGTCCCGAGAAAAACTACATTCGTCTGTGAATTCTATCGTCTTCAGAAAGTCACAATTTCTTCTAATCATTTCCAGCATCCAATTGCAAAATTCAAGGCGGTTCGGAAAGTCTCGCGGTAACAGTGCCTGTACTCGTTGCAGATGGTAAGGGTATAAGAGTTGTTCCTTTAAAATTCGAAATACCGTCATATGATCAACATTTAGCTGGAAAGCAATCTTTCTAGTACTGGTAGTAGGTTGTTCTTCAATCAAATTGAGTACTGCTTCCTCAAGCTGTGGTGTTAGTATTTCTCGATGGCGACCACAATCCTGCGTTCTTTTGTCGAATGAACCATATTCTCGTAATCGTTGATGAAGTCGAGCAAATATTCTATGTGATGGATGCTGCCGTTGAGGCTACATTTCAGCATATCTTCTAGAAGCTTCTAACCCATTCCCCTTCGACAGACCGTAACGTAATGCATATCAGCCATTTCCTCATTTGTGTATGCCATTTTATTAACAAGTGAATTATTAAAGTAACAAATTAAGAACAGAACAACAACACACAATTAGTATTAATTCAATTTCGAAAATTCCCAAACTGACAGCGTCATACCAATTTAATTGTCACTATCGCTAATAGCGACCTACTAGATAGATTAGTTTCGTATTTTCGCATTTATGACGATGTATCTCTGTAGTTGTTCGTAAAATAATGTTTTGCTGCTTACTGGTTTATTTTGGGCAAAAAACCCAAGAGACATTTTTTGTTTAGAATGAAACAGGCTATCGGAAATAAATTTTTAAATGGTAAACAAATAATAAGACAAAAAGTTACATTGGAAATAAATTTTAGGGGTTGCGTTTTTCACCCCTTACAACCATGGGGTAAACCAAATAAATTACTGGCTAAGTGTCTTTTTGGTAGTACAAAACGTCAGGTTAATTTCAATATTGTAACTTTTTCAGTGCTTGTGAAAAAAATTGTTATACAAATTTTATGTACCCCCTTTAAGGGGCTGTATCTTAACAAGGGATGCTCCAATGAAGTTTCTTTATATGAAAGATCCTATCTTTTTTTCGATGAGGAATCACCTCCTTAAATGTTTTACACTTATTCAGTTACACCCTGTATAATGGGTAGTGCCTGTTTTTGTAAAAAAGGCCTTCGTTGAGCAGTTTCTCATAGGATGTCAAAGAAGTAGTTATTATCCTAATATAGGAAGTTGGGGTGGTGAAACTTCTAGATATTATCCTTTTACAGTATCTGTGTTCGATTCCTTTCTGAGTGAGGGCAGCACTGATATTCTCGTCTGTTATGACCTTTTTAACCGACGAAATAACTGCGGAGTATGAGGGTTTTTGGACTTTTTGGGTAGGGTTAGATTTTTTTGATGGGTTGATTTCGCTAAATTTTGATATATCTCGTTTTTTTTTATTTCCCAGGTGGTTAGTTAGGAGCAGTTTAGGGGCATCAGATTTTAAAAGAAACCCTCTGGTTGTTTGGATAATTATATCTGTATTGCCTGGTTTTTCGTTCTCTCAAATGTCTGCCATTTCGATTCTATTCATGCTTTTAGGCACATTTATATGAAAAAGGTTGTTGTATTGTTGGTTTATAATCTCATTAATTTTTGTAGAGAAGTTTCGATTGCTTTTGTTGGAGGTTGTTTTTGCCAGAATCTCGAGATTGTAATTTTTTGTATTGGTGGTGTTTTTTGTGGGCTGAGTATTTCTTGTGCTGTTAGTCATCTTTTCATTTCTTTTGAGAAGGCTGCGAATAAGAGATTCTCTAAGTTTTATCACTGATAATTTATATACTGATATTTTACGACCCACATATTGGTCGTAGGACGTAGGCCGTATATCTAAATTATCACAGAGTCCTGCGAACCACATATGAGGCATACAAATTTAAACGGCGACGTTTAACGGTTAGCGGAAAAATAGCATTAGGACAGTGAACGTGTTGATCTGATTGAGAAATTAATGGGATTGAGAAAACCTACTCCAATCAAATGCATCATTAAATTTGAAATAACACTCATAATGGGCATCCGATTGATGATAAGTTGGCATTAATACTGTCAGTTCTCAATAATTTCAAGTATATAGGTTTCTAGATAAAGCCTAATATGCCAAAAAATAATACTTTAAAAAACTAAAAAACACGCTTTTATAGAAAACCAAACTAAAAAAATAGAAAATAAATTTTAATAAATTTGAATTAAGAATAGTGTACAAATTTTTAATAAATATAAATTAATAATAATGTAAATGAGAAAAATATTATTTTATTTAAAAAGAAGCGTGGGGTGCTTTTAAAGATTCAGATTAAGCACCCACGCTTTTTTTTAAATACATTAAATTTTTTTCTTATTTGCATTATTAATTTATATTTATTAATTAAATTTTAAAATTTATTTTCTATTTTTTTAGTTTGGTTTTCTAAAAAAGCGTCTTTTTTAGTTTTTTTAAACTATTATTTATTTATTTTTTAGTTCGGTTTTTTATAAAAAGGGTGTTTTTTTTAGTTTTTTTAAACTATTATTTATTTTCTACTTTTTAGTTTAGTTTATTTATAAAAGCGTGTTTTTTAAATTTTTTAAACTGTTATTTGTTCTAATCTACTATTAATTCCATGATTACTATTAGTAACTGTAATTATTTTCCAAATCATTAATGTGTACAGCTGTATTAATAGTCAAATCTCGATTTTAGAAGTCATTCAAAGATTTCAACGTTGTCAATATATACAGTGAGCCGCCATCTTGAATTTTTAAATTTTCACGAAAGAATCATAATATTCGACCCCCACATACCAATTTTGAAGCGAATCGGACCATAATCACAAAACTCGTCCGCCATATTGGAGTTGTTTTTTTTTCACACAAAAATTTCTTAATGCATTGTTACCGGAATTATGTACACCTGCCAAATTTCAAATCATTCGGACGTCTGTAAGTGGGTGAAAATCGCGCCCAAAGTAGTCGGTTACAAACAAACATACAAGTGAAGCTAATATAAAGCGTGTAAAAAAGGTTCAACTGCTGCATGTTTTACGCACGAGTTTTTCACCTATGGACAAAGTCATTGATTACTTTATCTATCAAATATAATTAATCCACTGTCTTTTCAGCTTTAGTCAGAGCTATTTTACAGATAAATGTGTTCTATCTTGGAAATAACTTGTGTGGCACAGAATTGAATGTTTTATGTATAAAGGAGTGTGTTATAAATAATAAACAGCGGTGACAAAGAGCCCGTTTATGTTGAGGTTAAATTATTACATTTGAGTTTTTTCAAAACAATGGATGTGGTTGAAGACAGATTTGCTGTTAGACTACGATTTAAATGAATTAATTAATTTTGGAATACGAGACTATAATATATGACTTCAAAAAGACCATATTAACTTTTGGATTTTAAGTTTTGGGATAAATAAACTTTTTTCAAACATTTTGTACTGTCTAAACTAACTGTAACTTTATTGTTAAAACTCATTGATGAAATCCAAACTCGCACAGAAGGTAATTAGGAAAAACAATATTTATAGCAGATCCAACTTTTTCATGAAGAACAAACAACCAATAGCCCAAGGTCAGTGGTTCAAATTTTTTAATGTCTTCCCCAGTCTTCATACTCTCCTCTTTGTTATGACCTTCTTTTTCAAAATGACTGCCAACTACGAGACAACTCGTAGTTGGCGTTCTTTAACTACGAGTTGTCTCGTAGTTTCTTTGCTTGCCATATTTGTGCAGCTACGATAAAATTTGTAGTATATCAGTGTAAATATGAATAGATGGTCTCGGGGAGAACAAAAAATCATGGTTGGCTTACATGAACAGATACTTTATTAATGAATGAACATACATTTCTAAATTGATTATAAAACAACAATATTATTTAATTTAATTGGCTTTTTAGACTGGAATCCTAAAAATATCGTGACAGTCAATGTCATCATATTTGGCCTTTAAACTAAACTACAGTAAAAGAAGTGATGAAACATAAGTAACACAAAGGTGCAAAAATTTAGCTAAGGTATGGTTAGAAAAACATTATCTCTGATAAATGACAAGTGTATAATGCCATTTTATAACGAGTTACAGTGGTTAAAAATAAAATGAAAATATAAAAAAAAAACATATTTTTTGTCAAATTTTGGGAACGGCGAAGTTTTGGTAGGTAATAATATTTTTTCTGGCTTATTAAGGACTTATCTTAAAAATTTCAAAGGAAAAATCTGTTAATTTTTTTATGGACTATCAACTGTTAGCGGTTGGGCAAGAGGAGAGATTACACTCTGTATATGCCAAGAGATGTCCTGATAAATAAATTTAACACCGATTTAAATTAAATATGCTGAAAACACGTGTTTTGGTTAACAGAAAGACGATTGTTGACGAAAATAGAGCTGAGAAATTACAGTATTTTCACTGTTGGATTCGTGTTCAGGAGGTAAAAATTCCTAAATATTGCTGAACGGCAGGACTCAAATCACGCGAGTTCAAATAACGAATATTTATCAATTAATCGATTGTGATATGTGTAGTTTTTTAGGGTAGTACCGCCACGAGATAGTTGAATTAGGAAATTATTAAAATTTGGCTTCCGTATTGTTTAACATGTGAACAACACCTCTATAAACAAGTTTCACCATCCCGAACACGAGATATATATATAATTGAAGTTGACTCAATTAACACGTAACATATGGATCATGCATAGGCAAACAGCACATTATTAATTCTACCGTTAGTACTAAAATTAAGAAGTTCATGAAAAACAAAACGAGGAGGAGCTAGAGCAGGATATCACAGATATTGTGAAAAAAAATCAAAGTGATTGACCATCTAGTTTGACAGATATAATCAAAACTACTCTCGTTATTCAAAATAGACCACGGAGAAGCGCACATTATTAATTCTACCGTTAGTAATGAAATTAAGAAGTTTATGAAAAACGAGGAGGAGCTAGAGCAGGATATCACAGATATTGTGAAAAAAAAACAAAGTGATTGACCATCTAGTTTGACAGATATTATCAAAACTACTCTTGTTATTCAAAATAGTCCACGGGGAAGCGCACATTATTAATTCTACCCTTAGTACTAAAATTAAGAAGTTTATGAAAAACGAGGAGGAGCTAGAGCAGGATATCACAGATATTTTGTGAAAAAAAATCAAAGTGATTGACCATCTAGTTTGACAGATATAGTCAAAACTACTCTCGTTATTCAAAATAGTCCACGGGGAAGCGCACAGCCTGAAGGCGGTGTCGTAGAGAAATGCGGATTGTGCCAGGGGACTTTTTAAAGAAGGACGGGGGACCATTTGAGGGTCTGAACGCGGAAAAAAACTCATTGTCCTAGTTGACCCCATCGATTTTAACGATCCCCCCAAAAGTTCAAAAAGAGTACTACATAAAAGTCCATTGAAGTTTTATCGAAAAACGATAATTTTTTCCCATGACATATGATTTCTAGTGAGGGGGGAGGGGGTGGCCCGGGTCTGAATTTATTTTTTTTGCTGCGCTTTTCGGGGACATCAATTTTTTGATCCACTGACTTTCTATAACGAAGAAATTTTCTAAAGTCGGTTGGGGGGGGGGACAGGTGCCCCCTTCAAAAAAATTATTTTTTCGCATTTCAAATCGAAAAGTTTCTTGAAATTTTTCGATTTCGTCGAAAATAATTTCCTGATTCAACTGTCTTGTGGCGGAGCTACCTTAATTACTAGTATGTACATATTGTTTTCGGATATCAAACAACACATGTATTTTCATGTTTATCAATTTAAATTTGGCGCCTCTCCTTCAATGACAACAAGATGCCTGACATAGAGAAAATAAAAATAAAGAGAGTTGTCAAACCTGCAGTAAAAGTTGGCACCACGTTTAGACAGTGGCGACATATCTCGCAACTGGCCGAACTAAATACAGTTGGTAGAACCGAATGAGATAAGGCGGGTTTTTCAAATGCGTTACTTTTATATGATTGATATGGTATATATTTTATAAGTGATCGATTTGCCATTTTTCTATTCCATATGAATGGTTGTATCATATTAAATACAGGAATGGCAAATCGATCACTGATAAAATATATACAGTAATCGATTCGTAGAATCTGTTAGTTCGTTCGCGGTTAAAATAAAATTTCAAAGTAAATATTTATTTCATGGTATCAAGAACAAAATCAAAGATCTAATAAAACAAGAATAATAAGTTGAACACTATAAAAACACATTTTATTGTATCTAGGACAAGGTACAACTACAGACAAAACAATAAAACTCCGAAAAACAACAAAATTGAAAATATTCTTCAGTCTTATCATCAAATCAACCAAAATAAAAACAAATTACATTTACAACAAACCTTCAATAATTTTGTTCATATATTAGCACAAAGGAGAACGAGTAGGTATACTTAACAAATACTCCAGTTTGATGATACTCTTCGTACTTCCTCAAATGGTGATAGAAAATGGAAACTGATGGACGGAAATAAGTATCAGTTTGTGAAAAAATTTCTGCAACTAATGGATGGAAATAAGTATCAGTTTGTGAAAAGCAGCTTATATTTTACCTTGTGAAATAATATTTCGAGGAATTTCAGCGTCAACTCGAATAACATTCCATTTTCGACGTTGGGTTCATAATTCAAGTCCATTAGTATAATTTCTATAATTAATTTTTCGATGACAATTAATGTGGTAGAATTTATTCAATTTAGAAAATATTACGTGGTTTTGTCATTTTCTGACAAATGTCAGAAAAGTTGGAAAATGAAATAAAATATCATGTCAGTCTCTGTTGATTGCAAGCACGTTTGAAAATGACGCGACTGGCCGTACAAAAGACTATTTGTTGTCAAATAGCTTTTCAAACAGTCTCTTTATTTTTAATTTTTCTATGATGCCTGACAAAATCAAAGAGAGTAAACTGAATAGGAGGCACTAATAAGCTCTAGCCAATCAGGATCTTGTAGCATTAACGCATCATAGTGACGTACTTGGACATGAGTACAGGTGGTCCACGTAACATACAGAGTGGTCCAATATACATTCAAGAGCCTGTAACTCTCAGATACCAGAGTGCGGAATGCGCTAGTCCGCCACTGTCCAGAGTGAATGGTGGCCATGACATTACCATATACGTCACTATGACTCACAAACGATCTTTCATCTCTTTCTATTAGTGTCACCATTGTCTTATGGGGAATAGACTCTCCTATAACGTTTACTCTCTTTGTGACAAAATGACCTAACCTAACCTCCAAAGATCCTAAGAACCATGCCTGCTCCCATGACCGCCATTGTCATCCATTTCACGTTGGTATGATTGTAGATCGTATGTACACACATACCTAATGGAGCTTCGTGCACTGGAACTACCGTATTTGTTGCACCTAAGCTAAGACCTAGGCCACAGAGCAGGTTAGACAATACGAACAAAATTAGAAAGAGATGGAATCCTATCTCAAGTTAAAGGCCCTTGGAGAACTGTCAGAATGATAATGATGCCTTCCTTAATTTTAAATATACAACTGAAGGGGTTACGGCAATACCTTCATTTTGAATGATTTTTTATGGCACGGAGCTGCTAACTTCACAAAATCTTAAAATTAACCAGGAAATTCGAGAAATAAATGTTATTATTCCACATAACAAAACTTTGAACTCAAACATTCAACACACTGTCCCTACCATATCTAAATCCCAACCGAATATCAAAGGAAATGGGCGGAGCTTCCTATTCGTGTGTATAATCCATATATTTATTATTGATAACACTCCATCAATTCCAGTTTAACATTCACTGTGGAAAAAGATAAAAACAATTGCATTCCTTTTTTGGACATATTATTGATAAAGGAGAATGTTAAAATTTAGGTTAGGTGTAAATGTTGAATAAGTATTTTTTTCGATAGAACCGGCTACATTTTGTGCAAAGTTGTACCGAAAATGAGTGATTTGGTGTTGGTAGTTTGAGCTGGTGAAAAGGAGGCATTGTGAGTGATTTTTGTGCTCGAAAACGGTGCCTAAAAATGACCTCTTAAATCATATTCACTGTAATTATTTCATTTTTTTCCGGAAATTTTAAGATTTCGACAAGCAAGCCACTGTTTTAATGTTGCTACATTATTATCCTTCACATTTGCAAATTTTAATTTGACTACTAGAACGTCGTCTTATGTGAAAAAAACATTTTTAATGTTTATTTTTACATGTATTTTGATGTGAGATAGGTAATGTTTGTCCCTACCGGACTACTAGTGCTGCTAGTGGGGAATTTTCCGTACTTGAGGAAAAAAGCTTATTGGAGAGGAAGAAGTTTTTGGAGGTTTGAAGTTGGCAACTTGTGCGAGACTCCCCTATTCTCGTTCTGTGTCTACTGATAAAGAAAAAAACTTTTGAAGCCGTTACCAAAGAATCTTTGCCCTTACACTCAAGACATCTCTTCAACTGAAAGACAGATCTTTCAAGTACACTCCATCCTGAAGTACTGCTCCAGGAATATATTTAGGGAGAAAAGTCGTCATCTTTCGTGATTCTCTACACAACCCTGATTAAATTATCAGAATTGGAGAGGCAGAAGTTTTTGAAGTTGGTAACTTGTGTGGCACTCCCCTATTCGTAGCAGTTGATATTAACGCACATATTTTATTTCCTTTGGTTGTTTTTGGTACTCAATAGAAAGCGCTACTCCCTTCACATTTAGCAATAATGAAACAATAGAATATCCAACAACAGATGAACTTTTTTAACACTTGATCCCCATTGTGGTAGTTCTTCCAGATGTCGTGACACTCATGGATTGTTGAAGATGAGATAGAAACTCTGGACAGCCATCCAGCGAATTTCATTGGACTAGCTTAATGCATATACAAATTTGGCAGGAAGTAAATAATTTTTTTGTTTTCAAAATCACGAGTTGATTATCAGACTGACACAAAGTTTTCCCATATCATTTGATAATCATTACACAAATTTTTCCTTCATTGGCTGTTTGAAAGTGGTCAAAATCGTTTTGTAATCAAAATATGGTATGACTGACATCGTTGGCTGCCCTTCCGTGTCTTGGACGCAGTGCGCAGGCCCTTTAATGTAAAACATGGCCGGTCGTAGCGGTTATGATGATAGGGACAACAGGTAAAAATTAAAAATGTTCACTGAACCAGTGAACAATTTGTGTTTGTTTTCGAGTGATACCAAAGTTGCAATATTGTTCCGTGTAACCAATTAATAATAATCGTGTCAGCACAGTGAATAATGGTGATTTTGCAAAGTGAGGCGGCAATGCGTATACCGATGCACATGCTGTTTTCGCCATTAAAAATGATTTATCTAGTGCTTGAAACCGCTCTTTAGTTGAGCATGGAAACTGGGTTAACATTATTTTGGTTCGCCAAGTTCAGTTTGGAACATTTGGAAACATTTTTGTTTAACCACCATCTTAACGAATTATCCCATTGACGCATGCAGCATACATCAGAGGAATACACATCGCTCTTAATTTGTAGCATTTTTATATTTACTAGCGGTCCATTTGGCTCACTAAAATCAAACTAACGAAGGCCAAGAATCCCGCTCACTTAAAAATGCTTCAGTGTATGGCAGTGAGATATATACTTGAAAAAAAATCCATATTTAAATCACAGTAAAGTTAACAAATATTAATTTGTTTCATTTCAAATTAAGTCTGATTCTGGAAAAAAATGCAGCTTAGGAAGAATCCAGTTTTGAATTTTTTTTTTTGTAAATTAAATAAGCCTCCCTAACCCGCTTAAAAAAAACAAAAAATCCGGCGGTGTCATAAAAAATAATTGAATTATTTTAAATCCATTAATTTTACGACTCGCACGATTTGGGTCATGCCATTTGGTGAAACTAGAAGATCCTGGAGCGGCACATACGAGAAGAGGTGCTGAAGGAAAACTCTCTCAGCACCCACCAGTATGCTTACCAGGCAGGAAAATCAACAGAAACTGCATTAGACAACCTTGTCGGGAAACTGAACGACTCTCTGAGATGAGGAGAAATCGCAGTAGCAGCCTTTCTCGACATTGAAGAAGTATTCAACAATGCACTACTGATATACCCACACAAAATCAACAAAGGGATATCGGAAACTGGATCGAAGCGATGTTAAGGTACAGAATAATCTGGAGTTCCCTCCACGAGAAAATCATGACCAGAGCGTTGAGAGGCTGTCCATGGGGAGGGGTTTTATCACCCCTACTACTACACTTCTCGTAGACGATCGATCAGGATCCTCAAGGTGGAGGGAATTGCTGATGACATTGTTATAACGGTTAGAGGAAAGTTTGGAGAGGTAATATCGGACATTTTCCAAGCGGCTCTTAGGACTATCACTAGGTGGTGTGAAAAAGAAGAATTATCTGTCAACCCTAGCAAGACCGTGATAGTCCCATTCACCAGAAGGAGGAAGCTAGATTCAATAAGAAAGCCTGTCCTCTATGATGAAACAATTCTATTCAAGGAAGAAGCCAAATACCTACAGGTAATTCTAGATAAGAAACTCACGTGAAATGCTCATCTAGAAAAGTATCCAACAGCCCTATGGACTTTTAGAAGAATCTGTTGGAAAACATGGGGAATGCAACCCAAACAAATGTACTGGCTTTACCTCACAATGGTAAGCCCTATGTCACCTATGGAGCGGTCATCTGGTGGAGCAAAGGGACACAGAAGAGTGCACAAGAAAAGCTCAACAAAGTCAAGAGGCAAGCGTATCTGATCATAACATATGTCCACCACCCTAACATCAGCAATGGAAGTCTTCCTCAACATCCCTCCTTTGCACATTTACTTAGAGAAGGCAAGAGTGAGTGTATATACAGAAATCTGTAGAGTCAACGAGTAATAGGGGAGGAAGTTGTCGAAAGATGAGATGAAATCCCATCCGGTTTTAGCAATGTCATCAAACACAATGATCCCCCTATACAACTTTGATAGACCTTATGAGATTCCCCTCCCGGGAAGAGATGAATGGGAGGCGAAAGAATGAGAACTCACAAGGGCCAGTCTATAATGGTACACAGACGCTCCAAAACGAAGACGGAGTTGGGGCCGGAGTACATGGAGTACAGCCAGAATTTAACTTTAGTGTAAACCTGGGACAGTACACCACAATATTCCAGGCAGAAGTCCATGCAATCGAACTTGCAAGAAATTCTGAAAAGAAACAGTAAACATCGAATCGATCAAAATCATGTCGGACAGCCAAACAGCACTGAAAGCTCTGGCACCAAGTCGGATAGAATCCAGATTAGTATGGAACTGCATGAAAGCCCTTGTAGGAAGGGACAACATAATAACTCTGCTATGGGTCCCTGGACATTAAGGCTTTGAAGGAAATGAGAAAGCCTACCTTCTGGCAAAAGAAGGCACTATGAAGGGGTTCATAGGACCAGAGCCCTTTGGAATATCGGAGAGCACAACCAGAAGTGTTTTTAGACTGAACGAGCGGAAAAACACTAGTACTGGTATGAAACAATGGGACAAGTCCAGTAGAAGGCATTTATACCAAACCCTTCGAAAAGGAGAACAGCAGCCCTGTTAGAACTGAATAGGAAACTCCTGAGAATTATGACAAGGCTACTGACAGGTACTATAGACTGCAAAAGCATCTTCTAAAAATCGAACTTGCAGAGAGTTGCTTTTGCCAAGACGAGGAAGAAACAGCAGAGCACATTTGTGCAGATGCAAGGGTCTGGAACGAACAAGATTCTACCGTAAGGATTACAGGCAGCTAGAGCCCAAAGACCTGGAAAAGAAAGGTATCGCAGAGCTTATCTCAATTTCGTCAGAAGTGCGGGACTTGATGTTGAACTAATTTAATTGGGATCGAGCCAGAATAGATCTGGGAAGGTTGCAGTGGAAGGGGCGGTTATCGTCCCACTCCAAGATATGCCTTACCTAACCCAACCTTGGTGAAAATAGCGTATTTTCGCCTTCTGAACACAAACCCAAAGTTAAAAAGTGGCATTCTCAAATACTTTCAGCGTTACGAGCTTCCAGAAGTACAAAAGGCCTTATTTTTCAGCGCTATTTCCTTCCACCGAAAACACCATTCGTCCTTCTATTAACAACACCACATACACCCTTATCTGTATTTTTAGTACTTTTTTGTATAAAAAACTGCTGTTTTCTAAAATATCCACTTTTCTTCAGAATGTGAATACATACCACGATTCTTACTTTTACCCACCAAAAGCATAGTAATTTTTATATTTACGATGTTGATTGCCTTAACTCAATGGTGAAAAGACAAATGCTACAATAAACCTGCATTCTCTAGGCTACAACCCAAGACACGCCTACCACGTGCCTCCATCCAGTCCGCACAAAAACGAACTCGGTCAGTATCTAACTTTGATGAAGGGAGCACAACCTAACTTGGCTAAACTTGCTATCGAAGTTGAATGCAAGCCAACCAACGTCAAGAAGTAACGTTTTGCTACGCTTGGGATCATTTCGTTAGCGGTGACTTATTTCGTTTTTTCCGAATTATTATTGGAGCACAATAGTGACAGTCTGTCGCAAAATTCAAGTACATGCTACATCACTGACGTCGACCAATATAAAACACTAAACGCCAACTAATTGAAACCACATGATTGGCTGTTTCTTCTTCCACAGGCACATACATTCAATCATAAGGAGACGTTTCAAAAATGAATAATTTCTTCAAAATACGTGACCGCCATTTTTTTTTTCAAGCTTCTAGATAAATAAACTATCACCTAAACCAAAAATTTTGGTGATATGCAATTCTCCCTAAACTGTATTTTTACCCTGATTTTTTCAATTCCGCACTTTTTATGAAGGCATATGCAACAATGAAATATTGAGGGTTATCTCCTGACTTCCGAAGTATTCTTGGGGCTTGAGACTTCTACCTAATGAATATTAACTTCTGAAGTTAAAATATTTTGAAATTTTCAGAGATTTCGGTGGTGGACGAAGGGGAGGGAGAAAGCCCCTTCCAACGGAACCACCTTTTACAGCTTACATAGGAAATCTTCCCAAAGGCACTATTCAAGGAGACATCAATTTGATATTCCCCAAATTAAATGTGAAGAACATTAGGCTTGTTATGGATAAAGAAACTGACGAATTCAAAGGGTTTGGTTATGTTGAGTTTGATACTCTGAGGGATCTAGAGCAGGCTATTGCATTGAATGGGGAAGTAGATGTGGAAAGTCATACCATTAAAATTGATGTAGCAGAAGGTAAGTGTAAAAATATTACCTTCATTAAATAACCTCTGAATACTATCAAATGAATAAAAATAATTATTTGTTAAGGTAAGTAGTATCTAGTGAAAACTGAAATTATATTGGATGCCTTTCAATGGATGGGGTGTGTGTCGTTTAATTTTTTTATGGAAAATAAAAGTTTCTACTACATCATTGTCCGTTCAATCGCTATATTCAATTTGGAATTATAGTCAAGATGAAAAAGTAAAAAAAAAGACTATAGCCTAAACAATTTTTCTTTTTGACGACTACTCCACTTGCAGTGCCTCGGTGCCCAAAAGTATTGTGTATCATCGAACGAAATAACTAATCAAATATATTTTTAAATCGTATGTTCAAGAAATATTTGCTGAACGGAATATGTAACAAAATTAGTTCCTTTGTTCAGGGTACCTACATCTTCAAATTCAGTAAATTGGATTTACAAAACCCTTTCACTATAGCGATGTAGTATACAGATACAGTAGCTTGTTTAGGTGGAGACAAACTGAATTACAGTTGCAATATTTAATTATAAATTTTTTGAAGTAGTATTGGTATACAAGAGGTGATCAAATAAAAAGGAATTCTGTAGTTTTGGGAGGGGACTCTGGAACGAATTTTTTTTAGAAATAAAGAATATTTTTATTACTGAGATCTACCACCTGAGCAAAACCAGGGACGGATGCTAACAGTAAAATGTAGATTCTCTATTTTTTACGTACATTGGTAAGTAGCAGACCAGTTGTCAGCGACAGCAAAAATTTTTGGTGATTTGACCATTTAGAAGAAATAAATAAATTAATATATTTGTAGGATTCTAAACATTGTAATTATTTCTTATAAAGAAACACAATAAATAAAAAATTATAGAAGGACCAGCTTACGTGTACAGTTCCTCGGGATGTGCAAACGTTTTTTCTCACAACTCTCACACACAGAAACTCAAATATACGAAATTTTTCAGAATTATTTGAAATATTACTGAATAAAACTGTATGGATCAATTTGTGGATCCTCTTCTCAGTTTCCCATAAAAAATCCGGAATGCGAAAATTCAAGTTAATTTGCTGGGATTTCCATTTATTTTATTTTGTTATTAAGTCAAGTACTTAACAGGGTAACTTGTACTTTGATTGTAACGTATATGTACTTTTGATAAAATGTCAATGTGAATAAATAATAAAAAAAACTATTTTAAAATTATCTTGAAATTTCAAATACAAATGTATAGATTGATTTGTTGAAAATATGAACAGCACGTTCATAAAATCAGATGTGGAATCATCTGCGACTGAAAGATAAACTTTAGTCACTATCTTACATCGTCAAGATAACCTCTTGTGTGGTATTCATGTTGAAAAGGGAAACATTCTCAATTGAATATTGAATAGAAAGATTTTTCTGTGAATTGAAAAATCCACGATAAATGAAGTTATTTTTTGTGAATGTCTTAACAGACATTGAACTATATCTGACAGATATTCTGAAAAGGCCCTAACTCAAAAGAAAAAATCCGTAATTAAAAACTTGCATTTTCATTCAGATAGTTATTTGATTTTCTATTCCAGTCTTAATTAAGAACTCATAAAGGTGAATGAGGCAAAGAAGAATGTTTTCCAAAAGAGAGTACTCACCAGAAATAATTCGTAACATTGACGCAAGAGAGGCATCACATTCACTAGGTCTTCAATACATTTTTGTCGACGAAAATCTATTTCACACTTCCACGATCATCAGGAAGACCGAAAGAAATGGGAAACCCATTTTCAAGAAGCAATCTCACTTAGCAAAGATGGAAAAAGTCCAAACATAAAAATTATTCTCAATCTTTGAATTTTTTTTAATGAAATTGATTTATTTTGACGTTTAAAAAAAAACAGATTCAGAGAAAAATAATATAAAAATCATCTGGTATATTTTAAATCCTCTTTTGGTACGCCCTACCCCTGCAATGTAACCTTTATGCAAAATTGAATTAACCTATTAGCGACAATCTTCGTGATATAAGGGGTAAGGGCATGACATCAAATTAATCTCAGCAAAAAAATAAAATAGAAATGACGCATTTTGCCGATTTTTTCAAATTGATAGCTTTGTAGCATATTTTGATTCAATTCCAGAATTTTCGAAACACTTGTAAAAATCTATTTTAATAAATGACGCCATGTCAACACTAGGCGTTTCTCAACGCGAGTTAATTGAAAAAAATCCATATTAATTAGTCCAAATGGAATTTTAATCAAAACCTCTCATTTCTTCTCTTAACTTCCAATTGTTTATTCCTCATAGTTAATTTTCGGTATTGAATCTGTTGAAATGACCATTATTGAGACAATTTGACCTAACAAGCTAAATGGCTTGACATTCCAATTTTCGACTCCTAAATAACTTTTTTCCAATACTGGTTAATCTGCCGTAAATATGACATAAAATTCAACTAAGCTCAATTCAGCGCCGACCTATACGAAGGTCTAATCTAATCTTTGGCCAACTATAATATTCATTGAGAATATTATGGTTTATGTCAAAATGACATAAGTTTGGCCAACCATAATATTCATTGAGAATATTATGGTGTATGTATTAACACTAAACTTTTTCTAGTTTCTAGTTGAAGCTTTGTAGGAAAATAGGACATTATAAAATTATACATATATTCAGATAAAAGTTTTAACCGCTTGTGATTTGAATTTTGGAAAATCCTTTCTCAGTACGTACATATACCTGGTATGTAAAAAAAATCATTCTTCTATTATTGATACTCTTTCAGATATAACCTGTTTCATGATACTTAACATAAAATTGAAGTGTTCTGCTGGTTTTTTTTCCATTACCAGCTACATAGATTGAAATCATTCAAATATTTAGGGGGTTGTTCTAACACATTGGGATCCAAGACCTTTATCCGTTATCCCCTTTGCTTTTATCCGTTATCCGGTACCCTGTTATCCAGTTTTTTTATGCAGTTATCTCGTTATCCTGTCAAACAGTTATTATGCTGTTATCCTTTATCTTGTTTTACCATTATCCCATTATCACCTTAGGCCATTATCTCCTTATCCAGTTATCCCGTCATACAAGGGGATGATGTAGTTGATGGGAGCTCACATTATATTAGCTGCACTTGGTTGAAAAAAAAATGTGGTTAATTATTGTATCAAAATCAATTAAGTAGTTTTTGCGTTGTCCTAGAAAAAACAAACAAATTTCAATTTTATAGTAGTATAGATAGAGGCGAGATGACATCATACCAGTTTTTGAGTCCAATCATAAACTTAAATGGATCATCAAAATCGGTCCAGTTGTTTTTGCGTGATGCTTGAATGAACAAAACACAACCGAACTATTTCACATTGACACAAAATACGAATAACACCATTTATTTAAAATCAAAACCAAGTAATAAAGAACATACCTACTCATACAGTATATAGAATACCATGTAGAGACTGTCAAAGTACCTATATAGGTCAAATAAAACAACACTTAAAAAAGCGAATACAAGTACTCGAAAACTGACATGGCAGCATTATTTAAACACGAAAAAAAAAACAACATAAGTTTGACACTAACAACTTTGAAATTCCGACCAAAGAAAGAAATCCAAAATAAGAACATTCCTTGAAACAATACATATAAAAAAAGACCCCAACAGTATTAACAATAACAGATTGTAACAAACTTTTTTGATCTGTTTATATTATTAAAAATGAAAACTGACTTCTACATGTTGCCATAAAAGTTATTAGTAAAAATGAAAACTGATTTTTACGCGTTGCCATAAAAGTTCAGTACGGCTCATATAACTTCATCTTCTAAATAATCCAGTCTTATCCAAACACGAAAAAAAAAATCAACATAAGTTTGACACTAACAACGTTGAGATTTCGAACAAAGAAAGAAATCCAAGAGTAAGAACTTCTTGAAATGATACATATAAACAAAAGACCCCAACAGTTTCAACAATTGAAATTATATCAAAAACTCAGGCCAGAGTAATAACAACATTTTTTTATCTTTGTTTATAATACTTAATATTAACACGTTGAATGCCAACTATGAGATACCTCGTAGATTGCGTTCTTTGCTAGGACGCCGACTACGAGTTATCTCGTACTATGTTTACTTACCATTTTTGCGCAGCTACGATGAAACTCGTAGCATATCAGTGCTAATATGGATAGATGGCTTCTGGGAAGAGAACAAAAAATCAATGCTGGCTACATGAACAGAAATTTTATTAATAATAAATCAAGAAGTAAAAAAATATTTTTATTGTTTGTGAAACTGTTTAAAACAATCTTCCTCGCAAAGGGCTGGCTTCTCTTCACAGGTCGGACAAAAATAACGCGTTTCTCGGCGTTTTTTTGCTTGGGTACATATACGACATGGCTCGTAGTTGGCTTCCGCGAAGAGATTTCTGTTACATAAGCCAACTACGAGATAATTCGTAAGACCTTTTTTTTTTTAAAAATACCATTTTATATGCTTCTTGATAATTACTATGTAATATAATTAGAGTTTTTAAAAATATAAAATGATTAAATGAAATTGGCTTTTTAGACCGGAATTCTGAAAATTGCCGTGGCAGCCAACGTGTTAAACAGATCTTGACATGTTGCCATAAAAATACAGTCAGGCTCATATAATTTAATTTTCTAAATAATCCATTGTATTCATGAAGGGGGAGAACATAAAAGATAAACCATTCCCGATAACAACGAAATCACACATCTTGAACAACATTCGTACAATATGAAAGCAGAAATATAAATAGAATATTTGTGTTTTCAACCTGACGATGACAAAAACTATGTCAAAACGTCGTTAAAATAAATTTTACAAATTGACTGAATCAGACCTTTATTCCGAGAAATTGAAGCCTTATATTGGCGGTTTTATTGTTACATATCCTGTCGAAAGCGAAATAAATTACATACCAGTTTTTAAGTCTAAGCATAAGCTTTCAAACAAGAAAAGATTCATCAAAATCAGTCCACTAGTTTTTGCGTGATGCTCAAACAAACAAACAGACAATTACAATTTTATAATATTCTAGATGAGTTTCAGACACTTATCACAACCATTTATCATTGAAAGATCTCTAGTGAACAATTTCATTACCATTATGCTGTCTTTTGAAATTTTGTGAATACACTTAATAATTTTGATATGGTTACTACTGAATAACTATCCAAAACAGTTCAATTGAATGAATATTTCATATGGGTACTTATAAAATATGTCTTCTATATCTACATGGGTGTCAATGGAATGTCAATAGAATTTTATTCATCCATAATTTTATTATACATGTAGGTATTTATACAAATACAAAGCTTTATCAGACTAGTCAACAAAACATAGTTAGACTGTATGCTAACATCTAGATGGGTATAAAAAGAGAGTTCGGTATACTTAATAATTAAAAGCACATTTGACAGATAGTCGACATTGGAGGTAAAACAATCGCACATTTTCGCTTTGTTTACTTTGGTGAATAACGTTTATTCGAAATTTTTACTGTTTTTGAGTGAAATATTGTGACAATGGACCTGACAAAATATTTCTCCAGTTTACATAATGTTCACAGAGAACGGTATGCTTTTGATGCATTTTTCTTGCATTTCACAACAGCACAATATGAAGGCGTGATCATCTACGAATTAAATAATATCACAGTAATCCAACTAATGAATTGGTAAACATTTTCAATTCTCCTGCATAAACAAATCGGAAAAGTGAGATTGTTTTACCTCCAATGTCGACTATCTGTCAAATGTGCATGAAACCAATATATAATGGTATGCAAAAAAGTAAAAATATAATTAAATGTGGAACATTGTTTTGTAGGTTTGTTTTGTCATAAAAAAAAATTAATAATTCCAAATTGTTATAAAAACAAGCAATTTTTTATTAATGAAGGTAATGAACCTAACCTAACCACCTCTCTCGAACTGAGCCAACTCATTGTGGCGTACCACAGGGTTCAGTTCTCGGTCCCACACTGTTCCTACTGTATATAAACGATCTCACAAAAATTAATATATCTGGTAAGTATACATTATTTGCCGACGATACCACCATATTTTGGCATGACAAAGATGAACAAACATTACATCACAAGATTCAAGAAGACATCGAACAAATTAAAATTTGGTGTGACAAATTAGGTTTCAACCCCTAAAACAAACCTATTAACATTCCGCTGCGAGCTTTCTGCCCTGAGCCTAGGCCCTCATAACATTGAAAATGTTTCTCTCACAAAATTTCTCGGACTTAATATTGATAATAAATTACAATTCAATGACCATGTCACGAAGTTGTGCAAAAAATTGTCATCAGGTTGCTACGCCATCAGGGATAATATCACATGAATCGGGTTTTACAGCTGCTAAATCAGCTTACTTTGCCCTTATTGAGTCCCACCTGGTCTATGGCATAGCCTTCTGGGGAGTGTGCAGCAAACAACTACTACAAATGGTGCAGGTTGTACAAGCCATTAGGGCCCCATGTAAAGTGAAAAAGGGCGATTCTTGCAGAGATCTGTTCAAAAATCATAGAATCCTCACAGTTACTTCTATCTTCATTCTAGAAACACAAGAATCGCCACAAATATAATGCACTGCCCTCATACCATAACACCCGGTCTAAAAATGTATAACCAGTTACCAATAATTTAAGAGAAATTGAATCTTTTGGATTATTTAAAAAAAAATTAAAAGAATTGCTTCTTATCCATCCATTCTACAATACGAAATAATTTTTTAATAGTAAACCTTTTCGTCAGCCCTAAAATATGCTTTTCTCCTTATTTTGAGTATCAGTTTTAATATGTTTGCATCATGTGGTTGTACCTACTTATCATTTTACTTAAATGTCATTCTAGTTAACATTTGTGCTTGTACATTTTACTTATACAAATTTTAAAACGCCTGTATCACTACCGTTTTTAGAATCTTCAGCATTGAAGAAAAATATCCAGAACGATTTAGAAAAAGTTAAGGAATGGTGCGACTGTAATTTGCTAGCATTGAATATCAACAAGACCAAATTACTCTCCTTCAAGTGTGACATTGAAGGTATAACTATTGGCCATGATACACTAGATCGTGAACACAACACGAAATTTCTTGGCCTAATAATTGGCAACGAGCTGAAATTTCAAGAACACATTTTGTTTCTTAGTAAAAAACTGGCCTCAGGATGTTATGCCGTAAAAATGGCCACAAGCGAGATTGGTTCTGAAACAGCAAAAACAGTTTATTACCTCGTGGAGTCCCACCTCAGATACGGAATTGCCTTCTGGGGCATGTGCAGCCAACAAAGGCTCAATAACATATTCATTTTGCAAAAGCGAGCATTAAGATACATCTATAGGGTATCTCCCAAACATTCGTGCAAACCGCTATTTGTCTCTGGAGAGAATACTCACTCTATCTTCTCTATTCATATTAGAAACCTTGTGCTTAGTTTTTAAAAACCGTGATAATTTAGCAAGTCATCAGATTCATCACAGAACACGTAGGATAAATAATCTGAATCTACCTCTGCCTATACCCTCCTCGACTTTGACCAGGAAATCAATTATATATGAAGGCGTAAAAATATATAATCACCTACCCCTACACATAAAGTGTATTAACTCTTTTAAAAAATTTCGGAAGTCTGTTAAAGATGTATTACTTGAGAGAGCTTACTATAATTTGAAAGAGTACTATTCAGAAAATTGGTAGAGTATGCAGTTTCGTTCAATTGTACAGAAAATTGGTGGAGTATGCAGTTTTGTTCAATTGTACAGCTATATATTTGTGTTTTATATGTTAAAATTTGTTTGTATCTTATGTGTATATTTATTAAAAAATGTTTTATACTCTTGTGTAATTATGAGAAATACGTTTTTTAGCGCATCTGACATACTACTTCATTAATATGTAGTTACTATAATTGATTTTAATATTATTTACCTACAATTATTGTAAAAAATTTGTATTTTTAACTTTGTCAATAAGAACATGTTTATTCTTTGACAATAAAGTATATTCTCTCTCTCTCTCTTTTTGGTGTTTTTTCTATTTTTATTACTTAATTTTAGGTTTTAAGTTTTAACTTTTAGCACCTCTACAATGACTTTGTCGATAAGAATTGTTTCTTCGGACAATAAAGCATATTTGATTGATTGATTGAGGGGCATTCAAAATAATATCTATTGTTCGTTATTTTACTTTGATGTACTGCCGATATATAAAGAAAGATTGGCATTGTACTAGAAATTTTTAATAAAGAGAACAGACCTTATATATTCTTTTATTTCAGGGAAGAGGAACGACAGAGGTGGAGGCTTTGACAGATCTGGTCGTGGGGGCCGAGGAGGAAGAGGAGGTTTTCGGGGAGACCGCTTTGGAGGAGGAAACGATGATTTTGAAAGAAGGGGTGGTGGTCCTCCCAGAGGCAATTTCAACGATCGCGATAGGGCCGGTAATAGAGGCAACTATGGTAATTTCACAGGTTTGTTCATTTGTTTTATCATTATCCTGAAGATGCAGATTAATGACCTGCTACCACCCTAAAAAATATTTGGAGAGTATATATCTTATTCTGTTTTAACGAGAAGAAAACACTTCTGAATTCATTCAAGTCATGTGAATTCAAATACAGTGAACTCAATTATTTATATCTTCAATGTGATCAGAAACAGACCATTTATATTCATTTAAAAGGTAGATAAAATATTAGAATCAATTTATAATAAATTTATTATTTTTAATTTTGTAATGTTTGTTACCTTCCTGTGTTGAATTCCATTCATGAATTATTTTTAAACGTAATAATTATTTTTTATTACATTTATTTTAAAAATGTCTACCATAAATTTCAGGTGGCGAAGAAGTACCCCAAAGAGGAGGGGGTGGCGAATGGGGTGCCAACAGGGGCCGAGGAAATCAAGGAGGAGGAGGAGGAGGAGGGCCTGGAGGAGGATTTGGTGGAGGTAGACCCCGCCAAGAGAGGCGAAGTTTCTCTGAGGATCTTCCTAACCCGGCACCTGGTAATTAATTTTATCTAAACTAACCCTAAGAAATTGCTTCATTTACAAGATCTGGTTATGCTTCTGACTCAATCGAGAAGCAAGCAAATACTTTAATGAAAAACCGTTTGAACAGGTTGAAAAAAGATTGAAAGATAAATTATAATTTTGTTTGGATGAGCACATGAGAATATAATATCACATATCAGTAAAACGGATTCTTGTGGTACACCAATTGTTTTGTTCGATATAGATATATATATATATATATATATTCACCGCACAGATTATAGATGTCACTATCAATAATCTGATGCAGTTCATATATATATATATATATTGTTGTAAATTTTGTAAAATTGTTTTTAACCGCTTTCTTAGTTGTTTGACCAACCCTCAGAAGTTAATGAAAACTTGTACGAGTTAAGATCACGGGGACCTTACCTTTTATAGTGGGATCCGAAACCACTCTTGGGACCTTGACAAATTTTTCACCAGCTGCGGGATATATATATATATATATATATATATTTCTCTTTATTTAGTTGAAACTAATACATTTACAAAAGTAAATACATGGTCAGTTTAGTTGAAAACACATACATTAAATGGTCAAGTATAAATAGACTAAAATAAAAAAAATTAATCAGTTGAATTTACATACACAAAAAACAAACAGAGATGCAAACATAATAATAATATACTAATATAGAATAGAATATAACTTTATTAATCCATAAAATACCATAATTACATGGTGTTGGACAAGTCAACTATAAAGTATCATAAACAGATATTTTACAATAAAAGCATGTATAAAAAATAGATAAAATACAATACAATAAATATTAATATAGATAAAAGCTCATTGAGTATCAGAATAAAAAGAAAAAATAATTAGGATCTATTCCTGCTCAAAAACTTCACTGTGTAGAAAGTTTCAGATAGTAAAAAGTCCTTGCATTGTCTTTTGAATTTTTCGCATGAATTAATGCTTTTCAGTTCGCTGGGAAGTGCGTTAAATATTTTATAGCAATGAAGTGAGGCGATTTCTGGTACATTGCAGTTCTATGTCTAGGTATGTCCAAGTTAATGTGGCGTGTTTGATATTCATGCTGTTTTTGGGAAACATTATTAATATCGCTCTTAATAAAAGTGAGGCATTTCCTAATAAATATTCCTGAAAAGGTTAGAATTTGTTTCTTTTTAAATGTATTTCTGCAGCTTTCCCTTTAACTCAGTTGAAAAATAAGTCTGATTAGACGCTTTTGAGCAATGAATACTCTTTCCCAATTACTTGATGAACCCCATGCTATAATATTGTATGATATATGGCTATATGCAAAAGCATAGTACAAGCCCATTAAACCTTTTTCATCCAAATATGGTTTCATTTGTAGTATGGCGTAATATGCTTCATTGAGTTTCGTACAGACATGATTCACTTGAGTACTAAAAGAAAGCTGAGAGTCAAGATAGGTTCCTAACAATCTTACATCTTTAGTAAAAGACAGATCCTCAGGTAATTGGAATAGTGAGGGAATCTCACGACGCAGATAAAAATTGATACATTCTGTTTTACCTTTATTCAATATTAGTCTATTGCGTGAACACCAAGCCGCCATCTCATTACAGGTAACTCTAATGTGTTTTTGTAGCTCCTCTGGGGTAACTGCTGATACAGTTATGGTTGTATCATCCGCAAACATGGTAATTTGTCCTATGCTGATATTTCTCGGTAGATCATTAGCAAAAATTAAGAAAATAAGTGGTCCCAAAACTGACCCTTGGGGAACACCCAGGGGGACTTCATGGCTTTCTGATAATCATTTTTGATTTTCACCAATAATTTTCTGTTAGTTAAATAGCAATGTATCCAATCCAACATGACTCCTCTAATCCCGATAGAGTATAATTTTTCGAGAATATTTTTTCAATAGGTAGTCCTTCAAGCGTCTTTTAAATGTATTTATTGAAACACTATCTTTAATTTCCTGAGGAAGGCCATTAAATTGATCTATTCCTTTGTAAAAAAGAATTATATGTACTATTTTTTTTATATCTTTCAACTTTTATACTGCTTTTTCCCCGTTTTATAATCATGCAAACATGGTGAAACATTTTTCAAGGTCCCAAGAGTGGTTTCGGATCCCACTATAAAAGGTAAGGTCCCCATGATCTTAACTCGTACAAGTTTTTCATTAACTTCTGAGGGTTGGTCAAACAACTAAGAAAGCATTTAAAAACAATTTTACAAAAAAACAATTTTACAAAAAAACAATTTTACAATTAACATCATACGTTATTTTATTTTGGAGATATACAGGTGAATGTCCAATTTTGACTTTAAAAATGAAAATTTGTGTTTGATACTCAAGGAGTTTCTTCACTGGAAGCCATTGAAGGGTCTGCTGCATATGTGCTATATGTTGTTCTGGAGCATTGTAAAATTATTCACATAGCACGACTTTTTTTTTAAGTTAAACATTTATTTATTTTCATATTTGAGTTTACAATAATTGTGTATACAGTTGAAATAGAATAATATGTATAACCAGACTTTGCATTTTTTGGAGTCTGCTTGTTTCATTTTGATTAAGAAAAATTATCGAACAATAGAGTTGTATATTATTAATTTAGACCATTGGCTGAGATACGGAGAACATCTTCTTAAGTAGTTAACTTTGTAAGCTACTGTTTTGATAACCTGGTTAGCATGTTCTTTGAATTTCAATTGACTGTCAATAGTTATTCCAAGATGAACGAATTTGTCTACATTTTCTATATCCCCATCATTCAATCGTATATGTATGTTTTTATTATGTTTTCCTAATAGCAAGCAAGCATTTTGTTTTATTTACTATATTTATAAACCCTTTCAGGAGTAGTGTTTATTATATCAGCAGACTTTTTTACACGCTTTATATTAGCTCCACTTGTATGTTTGTTTGTCTGTTTGTAACCCACTCCTTTGGGTGCGATTTTGACCCACTTCCAGACGTCCGAATGATTTGAAATTTGGCAGCTGTACATAATTCCGGTGACAATGCATTAAGAAATTTTTGTGTGAAAAAGATAACGAAATGGCGGCTCCAATATGGCGTACGAGTTTTGTGATTATGGTCTGATTCTATTCAAAATTGGTATGTGGGGGTTTTTGGGGTCGAATATTATGATTCTTTTGTAAAAATTTAAAAATTCAAGATGGCGGCTTTAAAATGGCGGCCGACTTTTGTGATTATTGTCCGATTCGCTTCAAAATTGGTATCTGAGGGTTTTTGTGGTCGGAGATTATGATTCTTTTGCTCAAAAATTGAAAAATTCAAGATGGCGGCTCCAAAATGGTGGAGGAGTTTTGTGATTATGGTCCGATTCTATTCAAAATTGGTATGTGGGGGGTTTTTGGAGTCGAATATTATGATTCTTTCGTGAAAATTGAAAAATTCAAGATGGCGGCTCACTGTATATATTGACACCGTTAAAATCTTTGAATGACTTCCAAAATCGAGATTTGACTATTAATACAGCTGTACACATTAATGATTTGGAAAATAATTATAGTTACTAATAGTAATCACGGAATTAGAACAAACAATAGTTTATTTTTTTTTTAAAAACACGCTTTAATAAAAAAAAAACTAAAAAACAGCTTTTATAAAAACCAAAAAAAAAAAAAAATAATTTGAATAAATTTAATTAAGAATAGTAAATTTTTTTTTAATAAATATAAATTAATAATAATCTTAAAAGGCACCCCACGCTTTTTTTTTAAATAAAATAATTTTTTTTCCTATTTACATTATTATTAATTTATATTTATTAAATTTTTTTACACTATTCTTAATTCGAATTTATTAAAATTTATTTTCTATTTTTTTAGTTTGCTTTTCTATAAAAGCGTGTTTTTTTGTTTTTTCAAACTATATTTCATTGTATTTTCAGATACGTCTGGTCGGCCGAAGCTGAAGCTGTTGCCAAGAACAGTGAAGGACCCAGTGAACGCCTTAGCGGAATCGTCACAGAGCTCGTCTATATTTGGTGGCGCAAAACCGAGAGATGAGAAGGTGCCGGCGGAAGGTGGTAATGATGAATAATTTTTGTGTCCCATACTCTTAAGTTATTGTGTAAAAATAATTTTACATTGCGCAGAATGTAACCTTAATAAAACTATGTGCAGGCTGTTTTTTTAAAAGAACTTTCACTGCATCTATCCGTTATTGTTTTTTTTTTAGGTACGGAAAATGATTTATTCACAATGTTCATTAAGTTATTCTATGTAAAGTTTTATAGGCATCTTTTACCATGTTAATTAGAACTAGGTACATCCAATAATTTCTAGATAACGATTTCAGTTATATTTGAAATTTTGTCTGATGAATCGTGGTTCTGCCGAAACACACTGATGTTATAAATCTTGCAATCAATTTCAAATTGAAAGAGCGCATTTGGAACAACGAACAAAACAAACGTATACTAGATTGTAATGTTTTTTTTTTGTATCTGATTGATGTATACAATCGGCCTACTCATTTTTCATTTATGACAAAAACAGCTGTAATATAACTTGAGGAATTGAATATTGGTTTGATTAGCAACATCGAAATCAGGATAATCTGCCTAAAGAATTGTTTTCGAAATTAACATTGGAATTAAAAAAAATGGACCACGTTGGAGCACAGGGCACCTTGACTTCACAGAAAAGAAAGTCTGCTTTCCGTCCAAAACCTTATTTTTGTACGATTTCCAGAGATTGGGTATTATACTTCTTAACATTGAATTTTTTTGGTTGAAATTGGGTTATTATCGCTTCAAGGGGGAGTTTTGAGGGAATTTATATGGAATTTGATCTTTTTTGACAAGAGTGAATAGACCAGGGTCGATAATTTTTTAAACAAAAAAAAAAAAAAATTGTAGGATTAAACCCATTGGAAAAGGAAGAGAATATAACAAAAATGAAAGGAAAAATAATTTACGGGCGATTTGAGGTCGGGAAGTGGAAGGGGGTGAGTTTTTAAGGGTAAAAAATGGTTTATCTCGATTTCCGGCAATACTACAATTCCGATGGGAAAAAGTTCTACAACTTTTGTATCTACTTTTTTCACATATCCTCAAAATGTATATGAAAAATTCAAATAACCAAGTTTTTGGTTTTTTATTTTTATCTTTTACAAAAAAATTTTTTTTCACCAAATTTGGTGAAAACTTACCTTTTCATGTC
Source organism: Gonioctena quinquepunctata (assembly GCA_018342105.1). Taxonomy (NCBI): domain Eukaryota; kingdom Metazoa; phylum Arthropoda; class Insecta; order Coleoptera; family Chrysomelidae; genus Gonioctena; species Gonioctena quinquepunctata. Next base: position 53,452 of record JAFIRS010000203.1, on the reverse strand, counting down.
CCAAACACACTGTAATTTTTTTGATTAAAAATATAAATTTTTTTAGCTTATTTTGACTTAATATCGAAAAAGCACCCTAATTTTCAATCGAAAATTCTCCCGTCAAAATATCAGCTTTTTTAAAAAAGTTGGTGAGTTTTTTGTTTGTTGAAATCTCTACTTTCTGATGGTGTAAAAAAAATATACATTACTATGGTAAATGTTCTCAGAAAATGCAAAGAAATAACAGGTAGCAAGGCCCAGACCCTCCTAGCCCCTTTCCCACTTCTCTATGAAATACCTTTTGATGGGCAAACATTTTCTGTAGGTCACTCAGGTATATAAGTTATCTCAAAATAGCAATAAATAGGCATCTACGCATATAATTTAAAGAAGATTCTACAACTTTCTCAAAATATTGTAGATGTCTTATTAAATTTTCGAATTCGAGTTTTTTTCATGTTTTTGCATTTTCTGAGAACATTTACCATAGTAATGTACATTCTTTTTTACATCATCAGAAAGTAGAGATTTCAACGAACAAAAAGCCAACCGACTTTTTAAAAAAAGCTGATATTTTGACGTGAGAATTAGGGTGCTTTTTCGATATTAAGACAAAATAAGGTAAAAAAATGAATATTATAAATCAAAAGAATTACAGTGTGTTTGGGACAAAGGTAAGTTTTCACCAAATTTCGTGAAAATTTTTTTTTTTAAAAAAAAAAAAAAAACTTGGTTATTTGAATTTTTTACATAAATTTTGAGGTTATGTGAAAAAAGTGTAGGACTTGTAGTTTTGCCGGAAATTGAGATAAACCGTTTTTTACCCTTAAAAATTCGCCCCCTGCCACTTCCCGACCTCAGATCGCCCGTAAATTATTTTTCCTTTCATTTTTGTTATATTCTCTTCCTTTTCCAATGGGTTCATCCTACTATTATTTTTTTCACTTTTTATCATTTTCAAAGGCTTCAGCCCTGGTCTATGAAGTCAAATTGCCGAATTCAAAATGTTCTTGGCTCTGAATATATTAGTTAGGCCAATCAAAAGAGACAAAAATAGTACCAGGAAACAGACTGAGCCATAATACGAAAGACGGTCCCATATCCTGTTATGTTTCCTACTCGCAACTATCATTGCTTAATTTGTTATAAACATTTAAGAGCGTGTTTTTTTTCCGTTTTTTCCTTGTAACATGAAAACTAATGAAGCGATCCCGCTGCTCACAATGGCGAATTGTAGAGAATCAAAATGCGAAAAAAATGATCCATGACACGACTCGTTAGTAACGAAAAAATCGGCGTTTTTTTTTTAAATTCACACAATCGTCATTTTTTTTATTGTAGCATAGGCTCTCCATGATATAGTAGTAATTGATTTTTTTTTTAAATTCACAATCGTCATTTTTTTAATTGTAGCATAGGCTCTCCATGACATAGTAGTAATTGATATGTACTTTATGTATAAAAAACTCAGGTGCTGATAATTGCACTTTATTGTAGCAATTTGTTCGAACATATGAAAAGGGCGTTCATAAAATCAGATGTGGAATCATCTGGGACTCCAAGATGAACTTCAGTTACTATTTTCCATCGTTCAAGATAACTTCATTTTTGTCGTGGATCTTTAAATTCGCAGAACAATATTTCTAATTTTATTGGATGCGTCATAAGTGGTCTGATTTCAATTTTCCAAAAAGATTTTGAAAGTAGAAGTGTAGTATTACAAAACGTATATTCTCATTTTGCGATAAAATGCTGCAAAATTGGCGAAAAATACTTGCAAATGTGAACGAAAATGGGCGAGTGCATGAAAGCGGCTGAGTAGTGGGGGTATAGCAGCAGACGCGGGGAAGCGTATATATAGAAATGCAAGCACACTCGCGCAAGTTATGAATCTTCACGTTTGATTGTGTCAGCAAGTACTGGAGCTATTCGAATGCAGAATCAGTTCTCTGTAGCTAAATCCCAGAATGAAAAAAAAAATAAAAAATAAAGATAGCTTCAGTAAGTTCCGAGATAATCGAACGTGAAGCGTGCAGCGCTCTTGTATTACTATTCAAACGCTTCCCCGCATCTGCTGCTCTAACCTCACTACTCAGCCGCTTAAACGCACTCGCCCGTATTCGGTCATGTTTGCAAGTATTTCTCACCTATTTCGCAACATTTTAACGCACAATGAGAATAGACGTTTTGTAGTACTATGACGCATCCAGGCTTGTCCAATGAAGTGCATTGAAAATTTCAAATTGAAATTATGCAAAAACTAATGATCCGATAGCGCCGGAATTTTTTACACATAAAGTACATATCAATCACTACTATGTAGTGGAAAGCCTGCGTAGCAACTTGAAAAATGGAGGTGTTAAGGATTTTTGAAAAAAAACGCTCCGGTTTTTGTTTTTTACTAATAATCTGATCAACTCGTGTCAAAACTCATTTTTTTCGCAATTCGTCCGTTGAGAGCATTGAGATTGCTTCACGATTTTTCACGTTACAAGCAAAAAATAAAAAAAAAAACACTATATTTTGCTCTCAACACTTTGATTGCCATGTCATTCATATATGAATGACAGTACGATTTCCATTTGTGACGCGTCATTCATATTTGAATGACAGACAATATGTGTTGGACCATGTCATTCCTATACGAATGACAGTATGATTTCCGTTTGCGACGCGTCATTCATATTTGAACGACAGACAATATGTGTTGGGCCATGTCATTCCTATATGAATGACAGTATGATTTCCGTTTGTGACGCGTCATTCATATTTGAATGACAGACAATATGTGTTGGGCCATGTCATTCATTCATAAATGATGGTGCAATGTAATTTAAATACGATCCAGAAAGTGTGTAAAGTTTAGGTATATCTGGATTGGGAAAAAATTTCAAACTAAGCATCTCATACATAATAAAATTAACGTCCATTCTCTGATTTAAAACAAATCTTTGGTTGTCCGGGACATTTTTCACAGTAACTATATACCATTTAATCCCGGTTTTTTGCTGCCTCACGCCCAGCCCATGATTGTAGACTTGAGTAGCAACTGCTGCATTTTCTTCTAATTTTCCTTCCGTTCTCCCCAACTCTATCAGTCAAGTGACGCAGACATTTTCTGCTTTTCATGAGCTGATCGTTCTGCTTGATTTAGCCAATTTGCAGCGAAATCTTCACGAAATTCTCGTATTTGAACCTTAATTTTCTTAGGAGGCTTGTCATTCATATATGAATGACATTTTTTAAAATTTCGTAAATGAACAATATTAATAAAATGTAAAACATTAGTTGACCTTGCAGACTTGGTTTATTGTATCATTTGGCATTCAATGTGTTGAATGTTTATAACAAATCAAGCAATGATAGTTACGAGTAGGAAACATTACAGGATACAACTACGGACCGTCTTTCGTATGATGGCACAGTCTGTTTCCTGGTACTATTTTTGTCGTAGAGTCAGTAATTTTCTGCTCTATTAATTGGCCTAATTGTAACAATTATAATCATAATGTTGTTAGTTACAAAATGACGGAATAAAAAAAATCATCGGTGGATATAAAATTCTAAATTGACTTTATTCGGTTAGAATTTAGTACCCATGAAAAAAAGACAGGAGGCTAATGCGAAGCATTTAGTTTAAGCCATAAAAATTTCCCACTCAAACATCAAAGTGCAGACGATTAATTTCGTTTCTGTGTAGGTGTTCTGTGCTTGTGGCTTGATTTTTTTTTGAGATATTCCAAACACGGATTGTGAACCGATCAAACAATCACTTGGAATTTTAATACATTTTCACTTCGTTAATTCTCACTTCTTTGACCTGTTATTCGCTGACACACCACATATTAGAGAAATGATAAATTCACTTTTAAATTGATTGCAAAATGTTTTCAAATAGGTATTTAAGATATTACGCAATAACTTTTTTTATTATTGGTGAATTGAATCGAGTAGGCTTTTTGGAAAAGCTTCCATTTCAAAAATTAACTTCAAATCTGTTCCATTGGAAAGGTAGCGTTGTAAAAATCCCAGGTACATCTTGTGACTTTTTGTATATTTGCTTCATTTTTACAAAGCTATGGACGTTATTTTTGCACATATTGTGCAATTTGGCGTCCGTGTATAATATATTAAAATAATGTCAAATTACATAGCTTTGTTTTTCATTCATTCAAGTGTTTGTATTTATTGTACTCCGCCATAGCGAAATCAGTCCCAATAGAATTTGTAGTAATAAACATCCCAACAGTCACAACTAATTTTGACGGTTTCGCAACATACATGCTGGGTCACATTGCAAGCAGTTCTATTGTTCGTTGTAACACAGCAGTTATGGTGCACACCGCAATGGTTTGCTTATAGGAAAGGAAAAAGCATGGTTCATGTTTTTTTTTTTAATATAATTCTTGACACTTTTTTTGGGATTATAACCTTGCACCAAAGACTGCGCAAGTCGTGACGTCAGACACGATGGTCTCATAAGGAATTTTTATTTTTCAGTTCATTCTAGAGTGGGTTATAAATAAGGGTGGAAATAATTGATATTTTGTTATAGTGCGGCCAAATTTAGGATTTTCCGTCATATTTTATAGAGAGGCAAGGTTTATAACATACTTATGGCTTATTTAAGATAGTTGAGGTTGTGTAATTGTTTTGGTCTAATTTTGTTTTGGAGCATTCCAAGTACACTCTTTATTTGTAACGGATATGTTGTATGTCCAAACAGAGCCATTGTGACAATGTGGTGACATGATATTATATAAAAAAAGGAAACATTTAAAAACTACTTAAAGCCTACCTCTACATTATATGTTTTGTCTTTCATGCTAGCATGTATGTCTCCTATGATAATAACCAAATCAGCGTCAAATTGCATTGTCTTCCAATGGTTGGATTCCAGTGCATTTTCTCCTTTTTTAATTATTTTATTGTCACTTGTTAATGCTAGAAAAAGGCAAAAGTCCAAAAGACAAAAGGTCGAAAGACAAAAGGCCAAAAGACAAACGGCCAAAAGATCAAAAGCCAAAAACAAAAGGCCAAAAGACAAAAGGCCAAAAGACAAAAGGCCAAAAGACAAAAGGCCAAAAAACAAAAGGCCAAAAGACAAAAGGCCAAAGACAAAAGGCCAAAAGACAAAAGGCCAAAAGACAAAAGGCCAAAAGACAAAAGGCCAAAAGACAAAAAGCCAAAAACAAAAGGCAAAGACAAAGGCCAAAAGACAAAAGAAGCCAAAAGACAAAAGGCCGAAAGACAAAAGGCCAAAAGACAGAAGGTCAGGACACAAAAGGCCAAAATACGAAAGGCCAAAAGATGAGAGGCCAAAAGACAAGAGGCCACAAGACAAAAGGCCAAAAGACAAGAAGCCAAAAAACAAAAGGCCAAACGTGCAAACGGGCTTTGAAGTAATTCTAATTTAGAATTCTGAAAATAAAACGAAATATTTGGGGAAAACATAGAATAATAATTAAAACAAAATAATTTCATAACCTCAACTCTTTTAAATAAGCCATAACCTCAACTCTTTTAAATAAGCCATAATCCTTAACACTACAAAATATGATGGGAATTCCTAAATTTGGCTGAACTTTAACAAAATATTAGTATATCCATCCTTATTTATAACCCAATCACAAATAAACTGAAAAATAAAAATTCCGTATGGGCATTTAACATGCATTTACATTTTCGATGGAAAGGTTCATAAGCTCGTCACTTTTGTGAGGTCAGACCATCTGAAAACAAAATTAAATGGACCAGAGAATGTATAGCGTAGTCACGTATACACACAGATAGGAAGCTTCGCCCATTTCCTTTTATGTTTGGTTTGCCGCTTCATTGACATCGGACCTTTAATAGGCACAGTTGCCAGTTCTGAATTATGTTTCCTTTGGAATTAGGACAATAGTGCCAAATAAGTGGTAAGACCGAAAAAATTAATGAAAAATGAATAATTGATTGAAGATTCGCTTTTGATATCATTGGTAGAGTTGAGTTGAGTTTTAAGTTTTGTTATGTAGAATAATATCGTTTATTTCTTCGAATTTCTTATTTAATTTTGAGATTTTGTGAAGTTGGCAATTTGGCAAAAACGTTATTATTCAAAATGGAGGTCTCTTAATGAACGTTCGATGAGAGTAAGATTACGAACCTTAGGCAAACACGATACGAAGAAACATCGAATCAAAACTCCAAATAGTATTATGAAGTGCAATCGAATTACTGTCAGTTGTCATTAGGATATTTGAAGTATTATTATTAGAGGTTATGAGCCCTGTTATTGTTATTCATTCTGTTTATTTTGTACCCAGTACCCAGAATGGTAAAAAAATCTTCATTTTCCATTCTGATAGAGGATTCTCCTTTGCAGTGCTTCCCCCAGTACAAGACGACTTTTTTTTATTATGTGCAATTTATTTTAATCAAATTTTACTTGATATCATCCCAACTCTAAAAAATATCGAATGGTAATAGTTGTCTCTGTTTCGTCCCATTTTCCAGCAATTTTTTAAGCTAATGAGATCTTGAATCAGTTGGCAGTCATATTCATTGTTGATAATCCGAAATAATTTCACTGTGTTTTATTATTTCACTGTGTTTTATTATTGATTGGATATCATTAATAAATATGTTGAATAAATAGGGATCGGGATGATTGGTAACAGAGGGAGAGCTGGACAAGTGCGCCACTAGGAAGCAAGGTCCAAGAAAAACAGAGAGAGAGAGGGATCGGGATGACTCTCTTGAGGTACTCCTGAGGAAACATTTATCTCATTTGATACAAAGTTCCCTGTTTTAACGAATTGAGTCCTGTTAGTGAGGTAGCTGTTGAGCCACTGAAGTGAAATCCCTTGTACCCCTATATTATGAAGTTTCTGTATCAAATTAGAGTGGTTGACTGTGTCGAAAGCTCTGGAGAAATCGGTGTATATTGCATCGACCTGTCACTTATTCTCCAGTATGTTCAATACATATTGTACAAATACCATTAGGTTTGTTGTAGTGGATCTACCTTGCATAAAATCGTACTGTTCATTGATTATTATGGGTCTCTTTCGGTCTTTTATATAGAACATAAGGGATTCAAAAACTTTTGGTATAGCATTAAGAACAGTAATTGGCCGGTAGTTACAAATATTAGCTTTTTCGCCTGATTTATGAATAGGAGAGATGAAACTGGACTTCCACTTATCAGGAAAAATGCCAGTATTCAAGGATATATTAAATATTGAACAGTTTGTCTAGTAATCTTTTATGGTTTACACAATCAAGTGCTCTGCTTAGATCACGAAAGATCCCAACAGGACACTCACCATGCTCCATGAAATCAGATAGGGTATTATAAAAGGCTGTTACTGCTGTATTTGTAGAAAAATTACTTCTAAAACCATGTTGACAGTCAGAAAGACTTATGTTTGTTTAGAAAACAACTAAGTCGCTCCAAATAACAATATTCGAAATTTTTTGAGAATCCAGAAGGTTTGTAATTTTCTAGTTTTTACACGCTTTATATTAGCTTCACTTGTATGTTTGTAACCGACTCCTTTGGCAGGTGTTACATAATTCCGGTGACAATGCATTAAGAAATTTTTGTGTGAAAAAAAAATGGCGGCTCCAATATGGCGTACGAGTTTTGTGATTATGGTCCGATTCGCTTCAAAATTGGTATCTGAGGGTTTTCGTGGTCGGAGATTATGATTCTTTTGTCAAACTTGAAAAATTCAAGATGGCGGCTCCAAAATGGTGGACGAGTTTTGTGATTATGATCTGATTCTATTCAAAATTGGTATGTGGGGGTTTTAGTAGTCGGATATTATGATGCTTTTGTGAAAATTGAAAAATTCAAGATGGCGGCTCCAAAATGGTGGACGAGTTTTGTGATTATGGTCCAATTCTATTCAAAATTGGTATGTGGGGGTTTTTGGAGTCGAATATTATGATTCTTTCGTGCAAATTGAAATATTCAAGATGGTGGCTCCAAAATGGTGGACGAGTTTTGTGATTATGGTCCGATTCTATTCAAAATTGGTATGTGGGGGTTTTTGGAGTCGAATATTATGATTCTTTCGTGAAACTCGAAAAATTCAAGATGGCGGCTCACTGTATATATTGACAACGTTAAAATCTTTGAATGACTTCTAAATCGAGATTTGACTATTAATACAGCTGTACACATTAATGATGTGGAAAATAATTACAGTTACTAATAGCAATCACGGAATTAATAGTAGATTAAAACAAATAACAGTTTAAAAACATTAAAAAACACGCTTTTATAAATAAACCAAACTAAAAAGTAGAAAATAAATAATAGTTTAAAAAAACTAAAAAACACGCTTTTATAGAAAACCAAACTAAAAAAATTGAAAATAAATTTTAATAAATTTGAATTACGAATAGTGTAATTTTTTTTAATGAATATAAATTAATAATAATGAAAAAGAAATTTGTGGCATAATGGACAGATTATTAAATTAAAGAAAAAAAGCATCCTTAAGCGAGACTCGAACTCGCAACCTTAAGCTTTCCGGACCTACGCTCTTCCCATTGAGCTATCGAGGCTATAAGAATCGACACACACTCGTGAACACTTTACTCCCTTTAATTTAATGTGATGTTGGAATGAATCGAAAAATCGAATGTACTTAGCAGTGGCCGTCGAGACCCGGTACCCATTCTTCCAAACATCATTGTCGAAGTGACGATTTCAGTAGAAGTTCTAGGAAGATGATCTCCAACCACTGATAAGATTTAGCCAAATATATGAATGTGAAAGTGTGTGAAATAATTTCCCACTTTCACATTCATATATTTGGCTAAATCTTATCAGTGGTTGAGATCATCTTCTAAACACTACTGAAATCGTCACTACGATGATGTTTGTGAATGGTACCGGTCCACGCCACGTAGACGTCGATTTCGATTCATTCAACATCACGATAAATTAAAGGAAGTAAAGTGTTCACAGGTTGTCGATTCTTATACCTATAGTCAATGGAAGAGTCCGAAATAGTTAATCGATCTCTTGAGGATGCTTTCTTTAATTTAATAATCTGTCCATTATGCCACAAATTCCTTTTTCATAATTTCTCACGGACAATAATTTCCCACTTTCACATTAATAATAATGTAGAAAGAAAAAAATTTACTTTATTTTAAAAAAAGCGTGGGGTGCTTTTTAAGATTCAGATTGAGCACCCCACGCTTTTTTTAAAATAAAATATTTTTTTTTCTTATTTACATTATTATTAATTTATATTTATTAAATTTTTTTACACTATCCTTAATTAATTTATTTTTATTTTTTTATTTGGTTTTCTATAAAACGTTTTTTATTTTTTTAAATATTATTTATTTGGAATTTTTTTAAAAAGGTTAATCTCAACCTTTTTTTACATTTTTCTTTCTTTTTTCCAGAAGGTCGGCTTTCTCATTTCCTTCAAAGCCTTTATGTCCAGGGACCCATAGCAGATTTATTCTGACTTGATGGCAGAGCTTTCAGTGCTGCTTGTCTGTCCGACTTGATTTTGATCGATTGATTTTTAAGGTTTCTGTTCAGAATTTCTTGCAGGCAGAGTTCTATTGCATGGACTTCTGGCTCCACTCCGGACCCAATTCTGTCTTTTGTTTTGGTGCCGTCTGTGTACCATTGTAGATTGGCCCTTGTGAGATCTCGTTTTGAGGGAGGTTCATACAGAAAGCATTGAAATAATTTGCAATACCATTTATTAAAATATTGTTTTTTGTTCACAAAAATTCACAAAATAAAAAACTGTTCCACAACAATCGATTTGCATTACTTAAAGAGAGTATTCATCCCTTGCACACTTTTTTTATAGATATTCAATAAAAATTTTGTCAAATTACAATTCTTGGATTTGTATCGAATGGTTTTATCTCTTGAGATGACAAAATTAATCATTGGATCTAAGGAAAGATATTGTAAGGTTGTTGTGATTTGGATTTTTTTTCAAATGATCAGAATGCAAGGAATTAGCTACTGGAATATATAGAAAATACAAAATATTGAATGTAAGTATGAATAAACTACCATAAACATGAATCAAAACTAAAAAAAAATATATAATTAATATATGTGCTGATTTGCAGATAGTTTTTTTTCCTTATTGTAACTTGAACTGTGCGGACTCACAAAATACAAACTTGGTTGATATATTTTGCAGTATTGAAGAACATAAGTTTGAATGTGGAAAGTAATTCATCAAATACCAATATTAAAGAACACATTATATCAATTATTGCAGTAATTATTCAGTTTACATACAAAAACTATTTGTAAAAATACTAAATGAAAAATGAATGAGGTCATAGGTATCGATGGAACCTAAAAATTGGCTCAGATTTGTTTGTGGATAGTTGAAAAAATGTATCTGTCATCTGTTTCATTTAAAGTGTTAAATCTACATATACCTCATTCATTTTTGCAAATATTGGATAAAAAATCAACACTTAACATAAATACTTATAAAATGATTGGAAATTTGACGTACAACAAAAATATATGATCCTTCAATGGAATTAGGAATCTGACGACTATACTTGTGAATAAGAATAAAAAAATGCCCACACAAACCCCTTGAACACAATCTAGAAGGTGAAAATTGTTGATTTGTGACTTATGGAAATATCAGAAATTACACGGTGAATTAGTACTCTCAACAGATCAATTTCAAGAACTTTTGGACAATATATCTAGATGACAGCACAATATCAAATCTTCATAACTATTTCCCGATCATAGCTTGAATTTTTTTTCAAAGAACTTAGAATTTGGGTGTTACTCCATGATAATGTGTCGGTTTGATTGGGCAAACTAGCAAATACCTGGTGGGTCAAAAAGCCAGTTTCATTTTAGCATTAAGAAAATCCAAAGAGACTTGTTTTGTCAGTATATATATATATATATATTTTTTTTATCATTTCTTTGAAGATATGAATGAACGATATATCCATAAAATATGGAATCATCTATCAATAAAATTTAATCTTCAGTTGAGAATGCTCCTTTTTCAATATATATTATTTCCTCAAATGTCATAAATTAATCACATTTCATGATAGACGTGTTTATATTAAATTTGAAGTTTCTATACCTTTGCCACAAAAAATGTTCTTGGTTGGCAGTCCTACCTATGGATCGCCCATCAATACCCAAGCTTGACACAAAAAACATGTCTACTCCAAATAACAAACAATGAAAACTTTTTTTTTTATGTTTTGTAGAATTTTACTTCACTCAATTGTATGTCATGGGAATACTGGACTTATTAACAAATCATATACAAATTTATGGTTGTGTGAACATTAAATTTGTATTTTAACATAAAAATGTAGTGGCACTTGTAGTATCCCAGTTATGCAATCAACTTATCCTCCTTAAATGGAAACCTGTTGAGACTTTGAAAATTCCGAATCCAAAGGTCAAATCAAATGTCCTGTTCTCAATAACCATAAAAATATCCTTAGAAAGTTTCACTAAAGTCTATACTAAATAATATTGTGGAAAAAACTGTTGGAATTTTAGCCCAAATATGTTATTACGAGTAATAGTCGGGGTTAGTGTGGCAAGCATGAATATTGACAGATGACCCGACACAAATTAATTTTGACATCAAATAACACATGGTAATAGTTCTTCAAATATAAAAATGTACAGATCTGAAGTCAAATATTTTTCCAGTTCACTTCAAATACATAACCAAAGTAATGACAAATACATTTGATTGTATAGAAAACTTGACGAAAGTCATGCATTTAAGAAATTAGGAGAGAAAGGCTATGTTTCTGCCAATCGTGAACAATAAATTTTTGAAAATTGCTTCCTCATGAAACACCATGAAAAATAAATACTTTGACGCCACTTTGCTGCCCTTCCACTAGCCATGCTGTTCATTCACCATTTCAATGCCACCCATAATTCCTTGACTACTGACATTTGAGGAAAAATTCGAGTAGACATTTTTTTAGTTCTCTTTTTAATAAAAATCTTGATGTTTTCTCAAGATAACTATCCAACATTTGAAACTCAACTGCGTTTTTGTTGCCAATTTGTCCAATATCCAATCAACATAAAATAATGATCGTGAACACCGATGCTGCCATAATTGAAATTAATGATTCGACAAACACTACTTAAAACAAATAATATAAAAACATTAAATGGGAGTAGAAAAATACATTGATTCCTTGGTCTAAACTCTCTAAATCTAAAAGGTTCTTGTCTACTTTCTACAGAATTGTACATGAACACCATTTTGTATAGCCATAACCATTCGGATTGGTATTCATACCATTTTTATACCGGGTGCTGCAAAAAGTCGAGTCAATATATCTGCCTACAAGTGGTCTACGATATAGATTATGACTGTGGAAGATGACTCACCACATGACTGACCTATCTCTGAGGAAATATAGATTTACAGATTAAAATATTCCAGTTTTGCCACAGTTCTTACATGTAAAAACATTAAAAATTGATTGATTAAAAACTGCTGAGTATTTCCATTTCAGATAAAAAGATACATTACATGTAAACACACTTGAAAAGATGATACTACAGAGATTTCGAGAGGTGTTAGAGAACCTGAAGACTCAAATACAGAAGATGTCTATTTGAGAGTCAGAGGGTTAGAGAATGCGGGTACCCCAAATATCAAAGAGCTTAGTGTAACGGATTTACTGAATTTGGTACAGTTATTAAGCTTAGACGATTTTCGATTTTGATCACAGTTTACAATCAATATGGCGGACTTCCGGTTTTTCTGGAAATGCCAGTAACTTGTTTTTTCAAATGGAACACCCTGTATATTTTTACATATTCAAGTTCAACAGGTCAAAACAAGTCCAAACCTTATGTCAAATGTCATTTTTTTTAAACAAATGGAATTAAAATTGTTTTTTTATTTTACTTCGTGGATAAATGACATTTGGTCGAAGCTATTCACAATGAGTCGTAAATAACAGAAAAACTTACTTTTTTCAGAAAAATTATTTTTTGTGTCACTTACTGGTTAATTAATTCAGTCACATCACATTTTGATCAAAAAATCGTTTTTTCAAATGAAACCCCTATGGGCCACCTACCTGTCTCCCTAGAACATACATCAAGGAAAAAAATGACATATCATTTTTGTATTTCGGTGCAGTAACAAATTGTATAAATTCAAAAATCTACAACTAGTTCATGAGTTTTCTTGCAGATCGAATAATTTTTCAACTCAGTAAGCTGTGGAAAACAACATTTCTGAATCTTGTCAAACACAAATAGTTGACAAGATTCAGAAATGTTGTTTTCCACAGCTTATACTAAGTTGAAAAATTATTCGAACTGCAAGGAAACTCATGAACTAGTTGTAGATTTTTGAATGTATTTGTTACTGCACCGAAATACAAAAATGATATGTAATTTTTTTCCTTAATGAATGTTCTAGAGAGACAGGTAGGTGGCCCATAGGGGTTTCATTTGGAAAAAAATTTTTTTGATCAAAATGTGATGTGACCGAATTGATTCATCAATAAATGACACAAAAAATTATTTTTCTGAAAAAATTATGTTTCTCTGTTATGTGCGACTCATTGTGAATAGCCTTGATCAAATCTCATTTATCCACGAGGTAAAATAAAAAAACAATTTTAATTTTGATTGTTTAAAAAAATGACATTTGACATAAGGTTTGGACTTGTTTCGACCTGTTGAACTTGAATATGTAAAAATATACAGGGTGTTCCATTTGAAAAAACAAAAATACTGGCATTTCCAGAAAAACCGGAAGTCCGCCATACTGGATTGTGATGTGATCAAATCCGAAATGGTTGCTTATATAACTACCGAATTTCAGAAAAATCCGTTCACGAATGCAGAAGTTACAGGGGAGGCCCGATATCCTGTGTCACCCGGTATATTGAGAGGAAATCGATATCGACTACTATAACTGATTCTCGAGGGCAAGATTAGAAGGTAAAAGAGGTGTAGGAAGAAAGAGAATGTCTTGGCTGATGAACATTCGAGAATGGACTGGAATACGAAATGCAGGGCAACTTTTTGGACAATTCTGATATGACACATAAAGAAGTGTTGAGAAAATTACTGGTGATTTTGACTATACTTTTTGCAGCCCTCCTGTACATGGTTCTCTAAAAGTGCATTTTTCAATATTTGTAACTTTTGTATTCAATTTGAGATAAATGTCTGGTTAATATCAGATAAAAAACAAACACTTTCCAGAACCTTGAATATTAGTTTTTTTTTTCTCATTTACTTAACTGTTGGTAGGCTACACCCTCATTTAAATAAAAGAAACGAAACCTAGGAAACCAACTGATTTTCGAGTATAGTATTCGAATTAATTGTATGAGTAAAGAAATAATTATATTTATTATTATGAAATTATTGAAATTCCAAGAATTTTCCATAGTCGATTCCATGGTCCAAATTTTTACCAATCATATCCCTGGTAAGTTTTGTCAAATTTTACTAATCTTACTACGCCAACATCAGACACAGAAAATTGTTAAATATTTTTATAAGAAATCGTTATTGATTGAAGCGGACTCTATGCTATATTATCATCGTCTTCATTGAAACGATTCATTAAACACTGAAAAGTAACTTGTTAATGTTGATATTTAAAAATTTAGAAGTGATCATATCAAAAGTAAAGCAGAATTCAAGCTACATCTCGTGGCACTATTTTCAAAAGTACTTACTGAATAGAGAACGTTGGTCCTCCCAAGAAGCTTTTTCAAGAGTTTCCTTTATGGCACTATAGGTAACAACACTTAACTCCATATTTATAGCAGTAAAATTTGACAAAACGTGAAATAAAAAATCGATTGATTATTTGACAGCTGTAGGTCTTGGTGTGACTGTGGCACCAGGTAATTTTCCTAAAACTTTTGAAAGATCAACTCCCGTTAAGGCATGCACGGCAGGGGGTATTTGTCCAACTAAACGAGCTATTTCTGCTGTTGAATTGTCTGGTCCACCTATCAGCACTATTTCTTCTGTTTTGGCTAGAGGTGAAGCAACTTCAGCAGCAATCTGTTGAAATTCGATAACATCAACAAAGGTTTTATATTCGGATGTAATATAACTGCAGTCCATTCAAAATAAAGAAAAGCGCACAACAACAATGATTTTGAGACGAGATCATTGGGTGCAGCGCACGTGATTGAAGAAAGTTGCGCCACTATTGGTCAGGTAGATTAGACCAGAAGGCAAGCATTCGGTGGAGTTTCGAACAGGTACATACTTGCGATAATGCACATACGGGCATGTTTCATTTTTCCCCTATTTCATTTTATCCAATTTCATTTTATCCTATGTCAATATACCAAAACGCAAAATGAGAGTAATTTAGAGAAATTGTATTTTCCGAATTATATATTCGATCACGCACTAACTGCATGCATTTTTTTTATGCTACTTGTCTTTTTTTTTTGAATGGACTATACTGCTATGATAATCATCGGTGATAGCAACGAGTTAGGACCGATGAAAATAGAACGAGTGTTCAGAAGGAGTACTATTTTCTTAAGGTTTTAACGATGAATAATCATTGCATGCGTTATATTTGGTGACATAATATAAGGATCCTCATTAGATAAAATAAAAACTGTTTAACAAAAAATTCAACCGACGAAATACGGAACTGAAAAGTAAAAAATAAAATAAACATTCTTAGTCTCAATAACTAAGCTCCTAAACTAATGTAAATAACTAATTTTGAGTCGGCGCCAAACAAACAAGCAAATAAATTAGGTAGGGCGTAAAATGATGGCATCGAGAGACGCGGTGACATTCTGATAATTTTTTTGAAGTAATTTAATGATCTTCGTTTATTGTTTGTTTGGCGCTGACTCAAAATTAGTTACTTACATTAGTTTAGCAGCTTAGTTATTGAGACTAAGAAGGTTTATTTTATTTTTTACTTTTCAGTTCCGTATTTCGTCGGTTGAATTTTTTGTTGAAAAGTTTTTATTTTTCGATTTTTTGTGGCTGAAATCTACTAATTACTAATTGCTTATTTTTTTATTACTTCCAAAATACTTACCCACCTTACTTCAACTATTACCAGTTAAATAATATGATTATCTACTTCTACTATTTGTTGTAATATAAATTATTTTTGATGTTCTGGTTAGTTTATTTCATTACTTTGTATATCATTCATCCTCTCATAGAATATAATGATTGTGATAATGACACTAGCGATCTGTCATTGTCAACTACATATGTGTGCCAATGTTCACAAGTGAAAAATCAATTATTCCCTATTTTTCTATCCGTAAGGGTGGATAATTCCATTCGAAATCCAAATATGATCAACTATGAGGTATACCCTATCTGATAAAAGAAGAATCATCCAAATCGAAGATCCCAGTACAAAGTTATGCCTGATAGAATCGGTTAACGGACCAGAATTCAGAGGGTGAGTGATCAATATCCTTCATTTTGCTACCCTTAGGGGTGGATTTCATCTTTTAAATTCAAATGTGACCTACTTCAAAGTACACCCTATCCACTGAAAAAATAATTATCGGAATCGGACGTCTCAGTAAAAAGTTATGCGTGATCATACATTAAAAAATAAAATAAAAATAAAATATACGCGTCGACTAGAGAACCTCCTCCTTTTTGGTTTCGTCGGTTAATAAACTTCTTAATGTCAAACTGACAGTATACAATTTCCATTAGAAACAGTTGACAGGTAACATGCGGTGATAATGGCAATCATCGATTTGATAGCCCCTTACTACTCTGTTGTTTTATTATCTCAGCAAATCACATTAGTTGGAAATGTACCATGTGACACAGGAATTATATTCTCAGTAATATAATTGTTCTACTGTTTATAGCATAGACAACACCTTCAGAGGTAGAAGAGAAGGTAGGTCCAGCAATATTAAAAAGTTTTTAGTGTGGCAATGACTATCACATTAGCCTATTTCTACTATGACTGTTTCATCAGAGACAACCTATAGGCTCATTGTACCTGAGACCTTAAGATTGGTGGTCAGTGCTTTATCCTTACTCCTAGTTATGATACCCAAAAGAGGATTGAACTTTCCATTTTTTCAACGTGGTGGCAAACTATTGAAAATTCAATTTCAAGATTTCATATTCTGAAATTACTTAAGAATGAACTAGCAGTTGTCAACCATAATTTCATTCAAATGGAAATCTGTAACTCCTGAATTATTTCTCGGGAAAATAACATAACAATTAGAATTACATCATATTAAAAATAGTAAATTAAAAAAATAAAAAAACCCGCCGACTGCGTAAAAAGTGAACTTTAAAAATTATGGTGTTACATTGCTGGTTATTGCTGGAGAAGTAAATACCCCACATCTGACCAACCACGGTTACGTCGCTGGGCATATACAGAGGGTTACGGTGCAACACACCACACCTGCAACACCACTGTTACGCCACTGGCCTATTATTGAGGGATCACTCCTTCAACTCTATACCAATGAACGCTAAGGACTTCTCAATTATTATGACTTTATCACTTTACTTGATCATTCCTTTGTTGTTAGGTTGAGAAAATAACTATCAAGAGCATCGACTGTCTGAGGATGGTCGAACCGAGATCATCTCACTAGAGCGGAAATATCTCTTTCTCTCTATACTGGAGCGTTGAGTTGTTTATTCAGGAAATACGTAACGTGTTTCAGAAAGATTCGAAAAATAATAATAATGCACTCATAAAAATTTTGAAAATAGACATATATATTTAATAAAAATATTTCATCTGTTCTATAAACGGATAATATGAGACAATATTCAGAAGAACACATAGGGTGTAGTTTACTTGAAGTTAATTTTACATTAGGCTACAAATCCAAATAGATTGACTAAAAACAATAGTGACATCAATTGTCAAAAACGGCTGGCAATAATTGGTACCATAAATTGGTAACATGAAATTATGGAGATACATTTAAAGACACATTCGTATTATGAGAAAAAATTCAATTTGCCCACACATAAATACAGAAAAATACATATGAACTTACTTCAACTCAGCATAGTCACTTGAGAAGGTTTTTAAACGACAATTAGTTTAATTGTATTATTATTTCGATTAACTCTGCTAAATACGTTTATTTTATTTTTAACTCGCACAGTATATTATATTATCGTTGTATGGAAACGGTTTTCTATAAGGTCAGGAACTATCGATTTGAGGTTTTTTGTTGACTTATCACGTTCTGGAAGCGTTGATCAATAATAGGTAATTTTGGAAAAAAATACTGTTCACTCGTGCCTTCACTTGGAGCGATCATTACTCGGTTGAACTTAATCTGAATCTAATTATTCTTAATGGTTTCTCAAGTTCACTACTTGACGACTATATTCCTCATCTTTATGTCACAATATCGTGATCGAATGAAAATCTAACATCATTTTGAGCGTACTTGTTCTTTGTTTGACTGCTGAACACCGAGAGCTTGTTGATCCGAAAAATCGCGCCTTTTTATAACCCGTTACCCAGTCACATGATGACTGTGCTCGCCGCGGGCAATCATTCCTGATATCATAATTATCTTCCTCTTGTCAGCGGCTCCATTATTAATGGCTTGCTTGCTCTTGTCAACGCGAATGGATAAAAACGAGGGAGTTTATCTCTCTTGTAATTGAATTACATTTAATGGGCTGTCATAATCTATAAATTTATAGCATTTTTCTGTGGTCCTAAATACATTAAAACAGTTTTATGATATCTCATAGCGCAATGCGATTAGGCGAGCTGTCAAAAAACTCGTTACTCGTTAATTTTCCTAGATATGGCAATCAGCGGACGTGATGGGTTATTTATGACTTATGTGTAAAAGGGGTAATTTTTTATAGGAATTCTCAAGTGCATTTAATTGGCTTCAGATAACGACATATTTGTAACTGGCATGTGCTTATCAGCTTTGGTCGCGTATTTGAATTTAGAATTTAGTTCATTCCTATGGAATTTGTTTTCTGGCTATAAAGTTCGTATTAAGTAATATCATGTCGTTTCTTATGAATGAAAGTTTTTCTGTAATTATGGGGCCTGACAATGGAAACAAGATGACCACAAAATATTGTCAGAAAATTATGTTTTAAGAGGTTAACTATTAAACTTGATACTGTAAACAATCTCACGCAGTCAGAGCCATCTTCTTTAATTTAATGAAGATATATTATTGCCACCGACTGCATGAGATTTTCTGACAATATTTTCTGGTCATCTGTCATCTTGTTTCCATCTTTTTAAAGTTCACTTTTTATGCAGTCGAGTTTTTTATTTTACACTATTTAGTTAGGATTATTTACAATATGGCGTCTGGTTGTCACCATATTGAATTTCGTCACAATATGGCGTCTGGTTGTTGCCATATTGAATTTTGATTATTACTGTCATGTCTTTATTCACAATATGGCGTCTGGTTGTAGCCATATTTAATTTTGATTACTGTCATGTCTTTAGTGACACTCGCAAGATTAAGACAACTCAATTGACGTAACATCAAAATCGGCCTACGCGTTTGGTGTCTAGAGCGCCACCAAGGAACAAACATACAGTCGCGCAGTTGGGTAACAAGGATGACATATTGAAGCTTTGTTCTTCCTTTTGCATTATCGTAAGTCCAACAAATAAAACTACATGTATATTTATAGGAGATCTGTATCCCTTACGATTGAATGATAGGTTTAGGGTAGGTTAACTTTGAAACAAATATAAAAAATTCTTACTTTTGGAAGAGCCTCCAGAACAAGGGACATGATGGCAGCTTCTCCATATTGCTTGTAAACAGCAGCTTTTTGTCTCATCCTTTCAGCATCTGCTTTACCAACGCTTGAAATGGCAGAAGCTTCTGCAGCACCAATCAACTTTATTTTCCCACTTTCAGCCTGAGCGTTTTTCACAGTTTGGGTTCTAAACAAGAAATTGTCATTAGAAGTTTTTGAGCAACACCAATTTTCAACACAAAAAAGAAAATTTGAGGCTGATTTTACGACGATTTGAATTTGTCTGTCGAGTTCGAATCAACGGGACATCTCCTGAAGATGAGTTAAAGAAAGTCTGAAAAACACTTGTGAATGCTTTTGAAAAATGAACAAACAGAAGATAACATAGCCAAATGATGATGACGCGATAAGGGTACAAAAATCATTGTACAGGATAGAGTCAAATAACTATTTGTGCATTTGATAATCCACTAATGAAGTTTCAAAATCTGATATAGCCAATGAATGGATTATTCTGAATTAAATATTATTCATCAGTTCTGGTGATACGTTCGGTTCTGGGCATGTCTGGGTTTAGGGGATCACTGGTAATATTGAATAGTGCCTATTTTAGTTAGCTATAATAGAGATGGTAACAATTGTAAGGAATTTTAACCAAAGTACTGGAATTAACTAAGTTTTCTATAGATAGAGTGGGCATCACGATTGATATACATAAGTATATAAAAAACATAATTCAGTTTGGGTTGAATTCAAAATAAGCACTGTTTTATATACATCTATTACAAAAGAAAACTAAACCATATTTATATAATACAAACGTTTTCAAAATATGAATACGTTTCAATGAATTTGTTGAAGACATAGCGAACAAAACAAAGGATTAAAATTATATATCACATGTGATCATATGGGAGCCAAGGTGTTGAAAAAATATTACGCACAAACGGACAAAATCAAATATTTAGCATACCTATTTCCTTCGGCAATAACTTCTACTCTATAACTCTCGGCTTCCGCTGGTAAACGCACTGTGGCGTTCAGTTCGCTTTCCTTCCTCATGACTTCTTGTGCTTCTATTTCGATTTGTTTCTTCCGTTCCACAACCTCGATTTGGATCTCTTCGTTTCGGATTTTTTGTCGAATTTTCGCAGCCTGTAGTTCATAGGCCAGTTGAGCCTGAGCTTTCTGTTAAAAAGGAAATGAATATATCAATGTATGCTAGCAGAAGATTGTTTTTTCAATTTTTGAAATGTGGACTGTTAACACGTTAACCGCTGTCATGCATTAATTTTTTATTTGTCTCTGGGCTGCCCTACTAAAAATCATTAAATTGTATATAAAAACATATAAGATCATATAAATGTATAGATTTTGAAAAATCTGCAAAAAATCTATATATTGAGTTTTTTCTTTTTCTGTATTGTCTTATGTTTGAAATATAATATATAATAATATAATGAAAATGAATCTCGATTCTTTGTAAACGCAATTCGTGAGAACGGCTGGACTGATTTGGCATTTTTTTTAAATGTCCTCAATAGCCCGAGGGTGCTTGATACAGAAAAAAAATTAGGAAAGTTGCCCGAAAATTGGAAAATTCAGGCATATAAGAAATTTGGCGAAGAAAAAGATTATCGAGTCATTTATTACCAAAGAAGAAATAGCTCAGCAGTTACACTGCTGTCTACCAAGCAGAAGGTCATAGGAACGAATCACGGTCAGGGTAACATTTTTTTTTATTTTATAAAAACAACGGCTGAACCGATTTGTCCAATTGTTTTTTTGAATGTTCGTAATACTCCGAATAAGGTTTTTAGGGAATTAAACGATTTTTTTGTCCTGGAAAAGTTTTCAGAAATAGATAATTATATAATAAAAATGAATGTCTGTTTGTGTTGGTAAACTCATAACTTGAGAACGGCTGGACTGATTTGGCTAATTTTTTTTGGGAGAACGGGATAACAAACGGAAAACGGAGATAATGGCATAACAGGAAAATGGAAAAAGGGAATAACTGGAAAATGGGATATCGGGAAAACGGTAAAACAGGATTACTCGGTAACGGAAAAATGGGATAACGGAACAAGGGCTGAGTTAAAGGCATAACCTCGATGGAACACAAAAAAAAACATAGCAAATCTACGCGGACGGGAGGGAATATAGAAACTTGGACAGGACGTCTGTTGGGTCAGCTATGATGAATAAAACACAATATCGTAGTCATATAAATCTTTCAAGAACTTTTAGTACATGCTGTTTATATAAAGACAATATTTCATAGTTACCAAAAAGCAGATCTAGTTTTTTTCATACTATATAAAATTTTTACCAGGTTAAGTAAGAATTTTGGCTTGTCAGGCCATGCTATTTTAATATAGCCACACGCTAAAATGGCTCGCGTGAACCGCCGTCGACTCTGGACAGGAAAGTACAAAACTGTATACGAATCGAATATGACTCATGTGGCTCTACTAACAAATATGTACATGAGACACGTGTGCTTCATGCGGCGGTTAACGTGTTAACAATGATTTCACTGGTAGTTCAACAGAAATAATTTTCACATCTCAAAATTGTACTTACGGCAGTGTTGATTTCTTGATCAAAGTTTGCTTTTTGCAATTTGAACATCCTAGAATTGTCCTCTATTTTTGTGTCTGTGGAATATTTGACGTCCATAGCCGATTTCTGACATTCAGCTTCCTGTTGAAACAAAAAAAAATGTTACTGGGTCAGAAAATATTGCAAAATTGGTTTGCTCATTTTGAACTTAAGACATATTTGGGATAATGGTACAATTTGAAGGCGATTTCTGTAAAATAATTGGAGAATTGGTAGTATTATTTCACAGGAATCAATTACAATTACATCGCACTTCCTGAGTGCTCTGCGCTGCTGCACCAGAGGGAAACAACTTTAGGAACATTAGTCTGAATCCAGAGGATATCAAAGAGATTCAGCGAAAGAACTTGCTGAGTTTAGTCGGGGAAATCGGCATGTCCAGCTGAAACTCATCAGAACATGTGGGCGAACGAGGGGCCCAAAAAGAGAGGGCAAACATGCACCGAGTTCCCTAGAACCAGCTCACCTTGTG
The DNA here is from genome assembly GCA_018342105.1 of Gonioctena quinquepunctata. Classification (NCBI taxonomy): domain Eukaryota; kingdom Metazoa; phylum Arthropoda; class Insecta; order Coleoptera; family Chrysomelidae; genus Gonioctena; species Gonioctena quinquepunctata. The sequence continues at coordinate 30,623 of JAFIRS010000203.1, read as the reverse complement.
CTAAGAAGAATTGGAAGTGATCCGTACTTGTCACGATTGAATAAAATCCTTTTATTAAAACAATAGGTAACACAAAAACGGGATGGGGCAACAGTTAAAACTTCTATCCCAGCAAGCACAAAAACATCTCAGAGATGTTAAAAGTACGAGATTTTGAGACATTGGACATCCACTGCGATAATCTGTTTATACATGAATAGAACTTTTATAGAACACCCAATGTCCGCCGCAGGTGGCGATTTTCAGGATGTCCCTGGGATGTCACAAAAAAAACAGAACTTGTCCTAAGTTTTTTTGACAGCCTTTTCATAGACATAACAGAACATTCCCAAAACGTTTTGCGCACATAAAACATTTATAGTAATAACTTTCTGAAGCCTTTTGTTATTTATTTGGACATTTGAAGGTGTCTATTTGAAATGCAGTTTTTTTCAATTTTTATACCACCAGGAATGCATCCCTCTTTTAGGATGTCTATCATCTAAATGGAGATTCTTCTTGAAAAAACGAACTTGGCACATTCTGAGTGGAATTTTTCCATTAATTTGTTCTGTTAGGATGATAGTGTTGATGTTGAAAAGTAAAAATAAAGTTTTTTTATAACTTGCAGGGCTTTCATATTTCTTAGGGCACTGAAATTAAGATTTAATCTCATGAAACAGATTCGATGTGAAATATACTAACCCCTAATTTTGAAGATGATTGCAATATGATTGGATATTTTCTTATATATAATTTCAATTGTATCTCTAGGAAGGAAGATTTAGTAGAAATTATATTTAGAAAAATATTAATTTTCACAGTGATTCTTCATTTTTATCACAAACCGAATTCTATTTGAAGAGTCAATATATTTCAGGTAGCATAAGTCTATTGGAAAAAATGAGAAGTTGTTTTTTATTTTCCTTTCAAACTCCCCATAATCTGAAAACTAACAAAGTTTCTAATGGAAAAATGATAAATAAAACAGGTAGTTTTTTTTTTCAAGAATCTTCAATGATACGGTTTGACCATGTCATAACACCCTATCAAAAAATACATATTGTATGCTTTTGAGGTTATATTATGTTTCTGGACTATGCTAACACATTTGATTCATAAAAGCTAGTTTATACTGCACGTAAAATAAAATCAATAAAATAAAGTAATATAAAGTAAAAACTACACAACATCCATAACAAGTTTATACAGAAATATAAAATAAGAAGTAAAAAGTTGGTTATGTTTTATCTTTTATTTTATTTTACTTGACTATTTGTTAGATGCATGTATATATTGAATAATTTATAAAAATTGACGAAAGTTGATAATATATGACATGATATAATAGCTGTTCAGTCCTAGTATAGGTATGTTTTTGTTTTCTAACCGGAAAATAATTTGTTCAGTGCCATTTTAACAAATTTCGTTTTTGGCCAATAATGCCTTTGGATGATGAATAAGTTATAATATTGTTATTTTTTGTCAGCAGTGGCTTATTTTTTACTCAATAAACAATAACGGACCAATTTTTCAAGTATACATCATTGAAGTTTGAGGTAATGTCAACATAAAATCCCAAATTTCTATTGGCAGCTTGTTACTTCTTACATTAATTTACTCAGCTCAATTGGGATTCAAAATTAGATGCCAGTGCCAGAGTGGCGAAAATTCAAACCAGCCATAGGACGTACATTGTTTGTCTGGTTTCTTAGATATTATACACTTGTGTTTGGAGTTTTTCTTAAAATATTTTCATTTGGTATTATTTTCTGGTTTTTTTGTGTAGTGTTATTCATTTCAAGACTCTAGTGAAGTGGTGTATTTAAATCTTAAGACAATATCATTTGTGAAAACCCACTTTGAAGAGACAAAGTATGTTCTAAATTGCTTGCAAAAAAAATATTTTTCCAAGTTTCTGGACAGCTTAGTGAAGTCATTGGGAATTATTGTTATGAATTATTTTGTAGAAATGTTACACATTATTTGTGAATGTTCGAATTAAAAATAAAACTAACAAAAACAGTTTTTTTAATTTCATCTAAAACAAACAAGATGGTGTGAAAATGTGTCCTTATCACCTAGATATACATATATAGTAACTTTTTTTCCATACTGTATGAATAATCTTCGGTATGTTGAATTATATCTCTTTTTTCTCTTCTTAACTGCCTTTTTATTTCTTCTCAACTCTCTTTGAAGGTTCTCTTTTCACTTTTTTTCTTGGCCACACACGACACAGGAACATTTTGGGAAGGAACTGTATTCTTTTTCAAGATCCGAAGAGCCCGTCGCCTGCCTATAGACTCACTCAATCCTAGATTAGTCTGCACCAGTACGTTACATTCATTTTCTCACGGAAAATGATGAAAACAGATTCCAGTACAACGGTATCGTTTTGCCAAAAGTCACTCATTTTTTTCACTGGAGGACGTACAATCGCCAACAAAACATTCACCAAGTAAACCAGAATTTCATTAAATGTTAACAATCACAAGAGATTCGACAACATTTAAGTACATCTACAATGGTTAAAATCATATAAACATTAATGTTTCAAAAAGTAAACATTGTATAGTTTCAAAAATCGACAGCAGAGGGGGTATCCGTTATTTTGAATTCCCAATAATTTTCATGATTACAAAGTTATGGCAAGCCTGTATAGTATTCAAAAGTATACATGTAAATTTTCGTATATTGGACTGCCAGAAGTAGCATATGTGACACACACATTCAGTAAAAATATTGGTCAATTTCGTCTGGCATATGGCTACTCTCATATAAACTCTCAAACCTTTTGGACAATAATAGACGTAGTAGACCTGCTCACTTACCCTAATTCCAGCATCCCTATTGGCTTCGGCCACCCCGGCGTCCGCGTCTCTCTTGACCATGGCCGTTTGAGCCTTGCCGAGAGACGTCAGATACTGGACATCATCATAGACGTCCTTGATAGTGAAAGAAAGGATTTCGATGCCCATGCGGCCGACATCCGGTGCAGCCACTTCTCGTACAAGCGCTGCAAACTGATCCCGGTCGCGATATACCTCTTCGACTGTAAGAGTTCCTGAAAAAAAAAGACGTATTTTTGGTGGCCATATTTATCTAAACATATTGACAATGTGAACAATAAAGGAGGAATATCCCGTGGGTCAAAGCCAAAGTTTGAGGATGTACTGCTCGTGCGTAGGATTCCCTTTTGATAAACATTTACCCTGTGACTTCTTGACATTGTGGTTGTTGAAAAAAAGCTTGTTTGTATCCGTTTGATGAAGTTGAGATGTCTAAAAACCCTGGTGCTTGCACTTATACCTGTAAAAGTTTGGGATCAACTTGGCGACACTTGGCCTACTTGATAATAGAGATTAGTAGCTTTTCAGATGGCGCCAATTTAATTTGTTTTAATTCAGTAAACTGTAAACAGGATGTTATCGCATTTTTTTTTATTTTCCCTCAACAATTTGCCTCGTGCAATGTGCGGCCTTATTATCAAAGATTAAACCACTCAAGCTTCGCTTTCGTGGTTTAATCAGATAATAAGACCGCAAGTCGCACTCAGTAGCCTATCGTCATTTCTTCTGAAAGGCTTAGAAAAACTGATAGATATGAGACATAAGGGAAACCGCTCTTGTAGAACGGCCTTTACATCAAAACCAACATGCCTATCTAACAGGAAAATCATGGGAGACAGCACTTCATCAGCTTGTTTCAAGGCTTGAAGAGTCTCTAGCAAACAAAGAAATTGCACTATGCACTTTTCTAGACATCGAAGGAGCCTTCGACAACACCTCCTTTGAAAGTATGGTCTCTGCGGCCACTCGAAGAGGCATTGACGAAACCACCTGCAGGTGGATACACTCAATGCTTCACAATAGACTGGTCCAAGCCAACATGTTCGAGGAAACAGAGCAGGTTGAAATTTCCAGAGGTCCCCACAGGGGGCATACTCTCCCCCCTTCTGTGGGACACTGTTGTAGATGAACTGCTAATTTCTCTGAATAACCAAGGGTATTACTCTCAAGGGTATGCAGATGACTTGGTCATCCTCATCAAGGGAAAGAATACTCGAACAACCTCAGAGCTAATGCAAAATGCACTGAGGACAGTAGAGGAATGGTGTAACAGAGAGAGCCCAAGGGCAAATCCGAACAAAACAACACTAATTCCCTTCACCCGGAGAAGAAACATGGGAGATCTCATACCTCCCAGACTATTCGGTGAAACATTACAAGTAGTAGAACAGGTGAAATATCTAGGGCTGATTCTTGACAAGAAACTAACCTGGAACCCGCATCTTCAACATGTAACCAATAAAAGTAAGATAACCTTCATGATGTGCAGGAGAGCTTTTGGAAAAACCTGGGGGCTCAAACCGAAAGCTGGCTTTACACAGCGGTAATAAGACCAAGAATAACTTATGGCTCACTCTTATGGTGGCCAAAAAAAATCAAAGACAGGCAAAAACCAACCTTGGGAAAATCCAGAGGCTTGCCTGTCTCTGTACCACGGGTGCAATGAATAGCACTCCAACAGCTGAATGGAAATCATCCTAAACCTTGAACCCCTTGACTTACATGTCATTGGAGAGGCCAGGATGAGTGCATACAGACTGAAACAAACAAAAAACTGGAGAATCCGAACAACTGGACATAACAGAATCACTCATGTAATCAACATCGAAGAACTCGAAATGATTTCAGACTACATGCAACCCCTATACTCATTCGAAAAACCATTCGAAACACGAATTGATGGATCTGGATGGGCCCCGAGTATTGAATCACAATCAACTGCGGACATAGTCTGGTATACAGACGGTTCAAAGACAGTTGAAGGAACGGGAGCAGGAATACATGGGGTAAGGCCAAGAAGGGATTACATTATACCACTTGGCAAATGCTCCACGATGCTATTATGGTATGCATTCAGAAGAATCTAGAAAGTGGTTATAGGAAAAACACATCTACATTCTATCTGACTGTCAAAGTGCTATCAAAGCACTCAACTCTATACAGATAAAGTCCAAACTGGTCTGGGACTGCCTCCAGAACCTCATCGAGCTGGCAAAACACAACAAGGTCACCTTGATGTGGGTGCCAGGTCATAGAGGCATTGAAGGCAACGTCAAAGCGGACCAGCTAGCTAGACAAGCATCTGAAACGCTATTCACAGGACCAGAACCTGTACATGGGATTAGCAAAAACCGATGCAGGACGAGTGGATAAAAAGAAGACACCAACAATATTGGGATCGAACTGTCGGGCAAATACACAGCTAAGTCATGGTAGGGCATCCAAACCGGACCCTGACGGCTGACCTTCTGAACCTGAACAGAACGAAGGCTCGTATAATAAATGGACACTGCGGCCTAAGAAAACACCTAAACACCATGGGAGTACGCAGGGAAACCGTGGAGTGTAGGAAATGTGATGAAGAGGAGGAAACAGCCTCTCATATTATCTTCGACTGTGACGCCCTAAGTAGTAGGCGACACAGAACCTTTGGAGAGATCAGCCCGGAAACACATGAATCCGAAGAACCTTATCAACATGCTTCTAAACCTAATTAAAGGCACAAACCTGTTTGAATGAGGAACCACTGACGACAGAGTGATACAATAGAACCCAGCTGGTCGCAGTGTCAATGGAAGCTAAGTGCCAACCCTGTCTCTGGCTCGTCAGCTTTCAATCAACCAACCAACCAACCGCACTCAGTAAAATTTCCAGGCAAAAGGCTATCTCGAAAATGTCAAAAAAAATTGAGCGACTATTTCCATCATTATTTTTGAACCAATCAAATGGCCAACATTTCAAACTAGAGAACCAGTAAGGTCAGTTTTATAGTGATAAAACGTCTTCTCGAGGTTTTATACTGATAAAACCACAGTAGATTCGATATTGCTTTGCGATAAAACGACTCTAAGGTCCTGTCAGAATTATATGTCAATAGGAAATGATTAAATAAAGGATTTTCAACTCACTATTACAGTGGTTTGATATTTTAATTTATATATACCTTTTTCAGCACGTTAAAAACCTCAGATTTTCAAGTAAGGCAAAAAATTAAATCCGTTATTTTCATAACATCAACAACAATTCTCATGGACTGGTGGATAGCGCATAATGCACCATTATCAAAAGGCCAGTGGCCGAACTGCGATTGACTTCGAAGCCAGAGGTCGGCAGTTCGAGCTCCGGAGACTTCGAAATTTATTTTTCAAATTTCACTTTCATTATTTTTCCACATAACAACACCACACAAATCTAACCCCAAAAACATTTTTTACACATTTTGTCACCCCATCTGAATTTATTACACCCCAAAAACTAACACAAAAGCACACTCACACCAAAATCACCATCATATTTATTCATTATTTCAAGATGGCAGGTGGCCCTCGGGATAGGGCCATTTTAAGATACACACATATTTGATAGTGAATAATTTATTTATATATATATATATATATATATTTATTTATATATATATATATATATATATATTTTGGAGTTTTCTTGGGTTTCAGATTCGATTGTATGAAAACGAGAAGAAAAACAAAAACAACTATAAATAGTTCTACACTACGTCGTTCAGGCGCCTTTAATGACAATTGACAAAACAACAAACCACACAATATTGAAAGTTTTCCGTTAAAACAATGATACAACAAGATTTAACACCGCCCCGAAATCTAACTATTGTTGGTAACAAAACACAATCATGGTAAAACCAAGGTACGTAACCCAAAAGGTAATTAAATTTAATTTCAGACACAACCTAGCTTTCTACATATGATGTTATCCAAACCAATATTTTATTTTCAGATTCAAATGTTTTTAATGTTTTTAATAAATTTTACTGAAGATGCCCCCGAACGAAGGCGAAACGTCTAAAAAAATGTAATTTTCTTCTTGTTTTCATACAATCGAATCTGAAACCCAAGAAAACTCCAAAAATGCAATCACCAAGATTCAAGAACCCACTATACCCAATATATATATATATATATATATATATATATATATATATATAGAAGGAATTTAATGGACAAAGCCCTCAGAGAAAAGTGTTAACCGTAGGCACGTGTTTCGGGCACTTGGCCCTCATCAGTACGGTGGAGAAGTGCAAGGATGAACAACACTTGGTAGAAAACTACAAATCAACGGAGTCAACAAACAGAAGCCAGCCGCTCATTTATGGTTTCGGTCAGCAGACCCTGAATTTGTAGTTTTCTACCAAGTGTTGTTCATCCTACCTCCATGATGAAGCAAGCGCTAACTTCTTTCCCTGAAATGTCATAAATTCCTTCTATTTTGTTTTAACAGTCCCCTCAATATTACTCTCTTTCATATTTATATATATATATATATATATATATATATATATATATATATATATATATATATGTATATATATATATATATATATATATATATATATATATATATATATATATATATATATATATATATATATATATATATATGTATATATATATATATATGTATATATATATATATATATATATATATATATATATGTATATATATATATATATATATATTTTAGGTTTTTGGGCGAGTTCACGAGCAGTGAATGATCATTGTAAAACGAAGCTTTTGAAACGGACCCACGATTCTTTCCATTTTGGAACGAGAAGAATTGTTGTAATTTTCCCCGTTGAAAATTCAAATATAACATGAATTCTGGTAATTTTATACAGTTTCAAATGTGATTTGGGAAATATTCTCATCAAATATCATTCGTGCTAGAGGATTTTATCGCAAAATTTTTGAAATTTTCCTCCAAGCATTTTAGGTAAATATAAAGTTAGCGTACACATGCTCTCTGAATATAGGTAAAACACTTTTCTTACGTGTTTTTGTCTCCTAAACACGAATCCGGAAAATGCGGCGGTCTCATACCGGTTCCAAGTTAAAGCACTTTTCATTTTTTTTAACCTCATTTTCAAGCACCGTTTTCTCGCACAGAAATCACTCAAAATGCCTCCTTCTTTTTACCAGCATAAACAATACATCATGAAGCACTTATTTTCGGCACAACTTCGCACAAAATATTGTCGTTTTTATCGAAAAAATCCTCCTTCTTACACAGTTCCAAATAAACATTCCCTTTTTTTCATGTTGGTAATAAATGAATCACCGACAACTTTTCGAATTCAAATATGAGTAATAGTTTCCCCTTCATTTATGTTTGCAATTGTTTTTAGGCACCATGATTCATTTATTGCCAACATGAAAAAAAAGGGAAAATACAAAATTTTATCTGTCAGATGTGTGAAGTTTGTTTATTTGGAACTGTGTAAGAAGGAGGATTTTTTCGATGAAAACGGCAATATTTTGTGCGAAGTTGTGCCGAAACTAAATAATTTAGGGTGTATTGTTTATGCTGGTAAAAAGGGAAGCATTTTGAGTGATTTTTGTGCAAGTAAAACGGTGCTTGAAAATGAAGTAAAAAATAAATTAAAAGTGCTCTAACTCGGAAACGGTATGAGATCGCAGCATTTCGGATTCGTTTTCAGGAGGCAAAAACACGTAAGAAAAGTTTTTTACATATATTCAGAGAGCATGTGTACGCTAACTTTATATTTACCGCATTTGGCCTCTAGGAAATTTAATTTGCGGCCTTATTATCAAATATTAAACCACAAAAGCGAGGCACTTATTACCCTCGATAAAAATTATGTCAATAATGATAATTTCCATTAATGGTAGTGAAATTAATATATTTAAATATCTTAATATAAGGCATACCTCGCAACCACAGCGAATGTAACTCCCATGGTGAGCCCAACATTCAACAAACTCATCCAAAGTAACTCCATCACTCAATTGATAACTTTTCTCCTGGAAACAATGATTGTTTTCGCGAAAAACTTTATCGCATAATAGGTACTCGAAATATCGAGTGTGTTTAATAATCATAAACAACTGATGATCGTATTTATAGTTCGAAGCCGCTGACAGCTCGGCATAAACAAAACACTAATGATAAGCAACAACTGAAGAGCTAATAACGCGACTGTCAATTTTTTCGAAGGTAGATCAGTGCACGGTCAAAAACGGCTGGCTTTATACATTGAGTTGGATATTATACGTTTAAGATAGAAGCACGTGCTTCCCCTTCCAAAGCCGTATTCACTTGTTACAATTCATAGCCTACTTTGTGAATTAACACAAATTACTGCAGATAAGTCGAATCCTATTTGGAAATTTCCAGATATTCATGTGGATTTTTGACAGAAATGCGTCATGAGCAAACAAACGCAATTGAAATTTTTCGCAAAACCAGTTTCGATGCTCTTGAAGTAAGGAATACATTTGGATCGCACAAGAAGATGCAGAATATAAATATGATGCCGCGGGAAATTACAAAGCCTTTGGACTTCCAGATAAGAGAGCTAATGTAGTGCTTTATATGATAAATGTTTTCCACTATACTCAAAACAGAAAAATAGGTGATCGATTACTCCCCTCCCACCTACCCTTTATTTTCTAAAAATGAGAAAAACATGTGTGGCCTATCTCTTAAAATATTTTTCCAAAAAATGAACCATTACCAATAAAATAATTCTTATTTTTTTCTTCGAGTTTCCATGATGAGCTCAAAATATCTTTGGATTTTGTAATGTTTTGCTTGGAACGTTCCAATTTAGCGTTTGAAAACGAAAAACGCTTATTGTTTTTTGAGATTGAACTCAATACTTGTTAGAAATATTCAATAATTTATTTAGAGATTGCATTTTTTATTCGAGCACCCTATAGATGAAAACAAAATTTAATCCAAAAAGTCAAATTGTACAAAAATATTGTCAAATAAGAACTATTTCTGTCATAGAAAATAACATCATTTCAAGAGATTTGCTTAAAAACTATAGAGGCAATCGTAAGTTATTGAAGTTCTGTTAATTATTGTGTTGTAATTTTATATCTTTTCAGGAATTTGAGTATTTCAATAAACTACCAATTAAATACTAGTCAAACTAGTGAAACACAAGGTTTATTGCATACTACAAGTTGGTCTCTGAAACTGTATTTAGGCATCACATAATCTCAACAATACTAGATGATTGAAATGTCAAAGCCGGGTTCCAATTTTGAACACATAAAGAATAATCTGCAAAAAGAGTGAACAATATTTCCTAGTTTTTGGAAATGCTAAGGATGTGAAATAAAAGGATTGCTTTTCAATATATTTCGAATATTTAGAAGACGTTTCGTACTTCTGAGTAATAGAGCAAGCGTCTTGGAAATACTCTGTAAGTAGGGAATCAAAAGTCTGGTTAATCCCTTGGTACTGCGCATTATGCAAATTTTGTAAGAACATGTTATTTTTTCATGCAATCAAATTTTAATAGTTAATAAATATAAAAATTACAATCGAATACGTTTTGAGAAGTTTTAAAATAGGGCCAGACTACCCCAAACTTGCTTTTCGATAAACAAAAAATTGAGCGGCCAAAATTTGTATGCCGTGTTTTTGAATAATTTTAAGAAAGGAGATTTTGAAAAAACGGGAACAAGGACAATAAAAGTTTGCGCAGCATCAGCGGAAAAATCCCGGAATTTCCAACATTATGTAGAATTTGTGTACTTCAGATCAACTGGAGATTTGGAATAGCAAGAACACGCCCTGAAGAAGCCGTCAAATGAACGTCGAAACGTCCCATAGTATGTGTTATTGTTTGGTATTTAGTACATATTAACCAAGAATGATAAGATGCGTTATCCATAACAATGACAGAGTTTGGTGGATGGAATATTTAGGAGAAGCTGAAAGAAAATGCAAATTTTTTACTTTTAAATTTTTTCTTTTGAGTTAGGGTTCTTTCAAAATATCTAGCAGATGTAGTTGATTGTCCAGCGTGGCTTTAGCCGGGATGTAGTTGTTTTCTGTTAGATATTCACAAAAATTAACTTCATTTTTATCATGGATTTTTGAATTAACAGAAAAAAAATTCTATTCAATATTCAATTTTCAACATAAGTAAATCATACAGATTTGAAATCATAATTTTGATAATAATGGCTTACGTCAATTTAATTTTATCTTGCGTGTTTTGCAAAAGCAAGAATCCTGAAACGTGCTAGTGTTTAGTGAAAAAAAAAAAAATGCCTCAGCTTTACATGACCTACATAATGCATCTTGCCTACAATAGCCAATCTTTTTTTGGATATAATTAGCCAATTTCTACCCGTTGTTTGGTTAGATATCACATTAATCTTATAAAATTCGAAAAAAATCCATCCGTAAATGAAAGAAGCTATGGAAAAGTATATTTTGGGATACAGAGAATGGATAAGTGTTTCTATGGATAGCCTATTACAGTGAACAATAAATGATGATCAATAATGGAATTAATTTTAAATAATGTCAATAACTACTAATATTTGGAGCCACTTGACTTTTTTATGAATACCATGTTTCAGAAATCCTCAAAATGGATTTCAATATTCTTAAGAGCTCTGAAATTCTTTACCATCTCAAATGATTTGTGCTCGTATATACTCACATGCATTTTTTTAGGACTGCCAATTGTTTAAAACCATCATTTACGTCTGGATTCTTGTAAGTATTCATAAATATATTCAATGATCACGCCATAAACATTTTGGCCGCCTTAAAATATTTTTTGCAAATGATCAAATGCAAGTGTGGATAGCCTGGTTTTATTTTATAATTTCACAAACCGTCTTGCATTGTCATTTTTAACCGACGAAACCAAAAAGGAGGAGGTTCTCTATTCGACCCGTATATTTTATGTTTTTCCATCATATATTTTTATGTATGATCACGCATAACTTTTTACTGAGTCGTCCGATTCCGATAATTATTTTTTCAGTGGATAGGGTGTACTTCGACTGGTCCCATTTGAATTTAAAAGATGAAATCCACCCCTAAGGGTAGCGAAATGAAGGATATTGATCATTCACCCTCTGAATTCTGGTCCGTTAACCGATTCTATCAGGCATAACTTTGTACTGGGTTTTTCGATTTGGATGATTCTTTTTTTAATAGATAGGGTATACCTTATATTTGGATTTCGAAAGGAATTAGCCACCCTTACGGGTAGAAAAATAGGGGATAATTGATTTTTCACTAGTGAACATTAGCACACACATACGTAGTTGACAATGACAGATCGCTACTGACATTATTCTTGTTCCATCAAAATCAGTATATTTTATGAGAGGATGGAATTATTATTATTATTATTATATTATTTAACTGGTAATAGATGAAGTAAGGTGGTTAAGTAAGTATTTTGGAAGTAATCAAAAAACAAGTAGGTAGATTTTAGCCACAAAAAATTGAAAAATAAAAACATTTTAACAAAAAATTAAACCGACGAAATACGGAACTGAAAAGAAAAAAATAAAAACTTTTTAACAAATTATTAAACCGACGAAAAAATCAACTGAAAAGCAAAAAATAAAATAAACCTTCTTAGTCTAAATGATAATTGAGCTCCTAAACTAATGTAAGTAACTGATTTTGAGTAGGCGCCAAACAAACTAGCAATTGAATTAGGTGAAGCGTAAAATGATGGCAGCGAGAGGCACGGCTGCGTTTTGATGAATTCTTTCATAGATAATGATCTTCGATAATTGTTTGTTTGGCGCCGACTCAAAATTAGTTACTTACATGGCAGCGAGAGGCACGGCTGCGTTTTGATGAAGGTTAATTTTGTTTTCAGTTGATTTTTTCGTCGGTTTAATTTTTCGTTAAAAAGTTTTTATTTTTTACTTTTCAGTTCCGTATTTCGTCGGTTTAATTTTTTGTTGAAAAGTTTTTATTATGTTTATAAATATGTCTAATTTACAATTATTTAAATTTCATTGTATCTATTTTTTTTTAATAATTCTCTGCAAAATGTGTATGAAGCGCCGTACCAAACTGACCGCAAACGGCCAGCCAGACTTTCTATTCCCTACTTACATAGTATGTACGACCTAGAGTGCAATATTTCTAAGACTCTAAAATATTTATGTAAAATGGGTCAAGAGCCACATATTTTTATTGGAACGGGGCTATAACCACAAAACTCGTCACCATCCTGGAGCCGCCATCTTGAATTTATGAATTAAAAAAAAAATCGTGATCTCTGCCCCCAAAACCCCCCACATACCAGGTTTGAATAGAATCGAACCATAATCATAAAACTCGTCCGCCATATTGGAGCCGCCATTTTGTTTTTTCTCTAGCAAAAATTACATAATGCATTGTCACCGGCCAAATTTCACGTTAATCGGACAACTAGAAGTGGGTCAACTATTTGGAGTATTACGATTCAAGTTATTTGGAAAATAAATTGAAAATTCTAGAATGTGTTTTATAGATCATTATCATTTCTGGAACCTTGTTTTTTTTCATACATTCAGAGTAACGAAATCAACAGAAACGTATTTTTAAGCGATAGTGAATTTAAAAAACAGCAGATAATTCATGGAACTGGTATTCAAGACGCCAAATCTTACTTCATTCATCTCGAATGACGTAGACCAAAGGAAATTACGAGATGAACTTGATACGTGCTCCATTAATAACAAATTCCGTTGTCAAAGTACTTTTATTAGATAATTTATTTTCATGATTCTCCGACATCTACGTCAAACCCGAGCCTGCGTTATAAACTTTAATTGGAACCATTTTGTGAATCATTTTGAACATGATAAAGCATCATTGGGTTTAGAGATTTTGATCCACAATAAAATGATATGGATCTTCAATAAAATTATATGTAAAGAGTTCATAGATGCTTTCATTGTGTTTGGCAGATTGTGAGTACCTAAGTATGTATTTTTTTCTTATCTATTCACGCGACAAACCTTCAAGGCAATAAATTCAACATAATATATATGTTTCAGTGATAACTTTGATACTACTTTTATTATGATCCACCCGGGCGAACTATGTCCACAATGAAAACACTGGACTTACTTTTTTATTACTTTAAATAATAAAAGTTTGAATTTAAAACTTAATTATACATAAAATTATATTTCAAAATGTTTAGTTACGTCCTAATTTCTGATAATGCATCATTATTGCGAGGCCTACTTTCTGTTAGCTTTGAGCTATCAAAGGTGCAATTTCGTTGCGACGTCTCGACGCCGCGGTCGACCGCAACTGCCCGCCGCATTGCACTGATATGAATGTATAGTTCATCCAATATCAATTGCAGAAGCATAAAAACAAGTTTTCCCAGTCTTGAGGCGGAATCCTTTGAGCAGCAGAGGCGGAGATAACTAATTTTATTTAGATATTTAAATATTTTAAAAATACGTTAAAATAAAAAAATATGCCATAAACGAGGAAGTATGTATTAATAGGCAATCGGATCATCATAATTTCATTTTCCCATGGTCGAAAAAAAAAAGCCATATTTTCCAACAAAACACATCACAACTATAGAATATTTTAAAACCTATTTCGATCCCAGACCAGAGACGCTACTGGCTTTCATGTATTCAGACCTCCTGAAACACGTATATAACTGGTGATTTATTAGTCTCAACGTATAGACATGCCTACTAATTGCCGTAAACTCAAAGTTTTACACATGTCCTATGGACCTCAATTTCATAACTGAATCATTCCCCAATATTGACATTGTTGGTATTAAAATTGTTTTCCATAATTTTACTACCTACATTATAACGTTCTATATACCTCCAAATACATCTATCGATTCATACGAGGGTTTCTTTGAAGCTATTTGTAGTATGCAATGTTTGCTTAATGATGATAGTAACCTGATTGTAACTGGAGACTTCAACATCCCTGAATATGTTGTTCATGCTAGTACCAATTCTCACAATGTGAAATCAATTATTCTACTGGAGAACTTTATGAATTTTCTAGGCCTAGTTCAATATAATGAGGTATTGAACGCCAACAATAGAATCTTAGATCTATTATGTAGTAGATGTCCAATGAATGTACAAGAGTCATCTTTTCCTCTCATTCCTATTGATGTGCACCATCCTGCTCTAAAATTTTCGATCCCCTTCAGTCTGAAACCTGACACATTCAAAACGAATACAATGAAAACCTTCAACTTTAGGAAAGCAAATTTTCCTCAATTGTATGACATGCTCTTCAATACGGATTGGACTTTTTTGGAAGATAATGATAACGTAGATATAGCTTGCGATAGTTTCTACAATCTATTAAATAATATTTTAACAGAATGCGTTCCCAAAACAGTTGGTAAAAAATCTTCCTACCCACCTTGGTTTACCGGCGATATTATAAGAAATTTGAAAGCAATTATAAATCAACGGGTAACACTGAATTTTTCGAATTGCATAAAAATCTTCGCAGGGATATAAAGAAAAATATCGCTATAGCACACTCCAATTATATTCGAACGGCGGAGAAAGATCTAGGAGATGATCCCTCCAAATTTTGGGCTTATCTGAATACAATTAGGAGCAGCTCAGCTATTCCTGATTCTCTAAACTCTCTAGACAATCGTCGTAAATACCTAGGTATATTATTTTTGCACAATGTTATTTTCTCTATAATTAATTGTCCATACTTACTTTCACATATAAAGTTGCATGTTCCCAGGCTACCTGTACGTAATAGTAATACATTTTACCTCCCCTTTCCTCAAACAAATGTACTTACACGCTCTCCTAGGTACAAAATATGCTTTGATTACTTGTCAATCCAGAATAACGTAGATATTTTCAACTGCAAGCCAACTGAGATCAAAATAGCTATCTTGCAATCATAATGATTCTTACTGAACATATAATATAGTTTCATATTTGTTGTGATGTGTATGAACTTTTTTCTCACTGAGTTTTTTTCAGTTCATACACATCATTGCTCTTATTATTTACTTTTTATGGAATAAGTTGTCTTACTTCATGTACATTAGGATTTTCTCTGTATATGTCTGTACTTTAAGTTTAACTCTGTTTAACATTTCCTGAATGTATATTTCCCTTTCTGTAATTGGCTTCGGCTGTTGAATGGTGTACCAAATAAATAAATAAAAATAAATTATCATTGGCTTGCGGACCGTTTTAATTGGCTGCTGAAGAACTAGACAGCAGTTACTTAAACCCGCGTTGACTATCGGCTCTTCTGATCTCCGTTTGATCTTCTCTCCGCCGACGGAGAATGTTTACGAGTAGTACACATTATTTATCGTTCCGATTCTTTGCATATACGCTCGTGTTAGCGAAGTGAGTTTTTGATTTGCTCCTATAGAAACAGCTTCTGCAATTGAAAATGGTTAGACTATATAACAATGAACCAATTTTCGTTGACGCGTCTCTTCTCGTCGGCTTGGCGTTCGGCAGTCGACGGCTGCGTCTGCTATAGGGACCAGTCCAGACTCCAGACGCGACCATCGAACGATTATTTCGTGGGCATGTCTCGAAAAAGAGAATCAGCTTCTGCAGATGAAGTGCTAATTGGCATGGTGGAGCAATATTCGTGCTTGTATGATTACGAGCACAAAGATTTTCAGATACGCGAAAATATTTGGAATTCCGCTTTAACAAAACGTTGTATGTATTGTTTTTTATTACCTTACATTACATTCCATGGTGTACAAAAGCAAAAAAAGTCAAACTAGGTACTTATGCAGTGATCGGCAAATGTATTGCGTGAATTCGATAAAAATTCAAATACTGTTTTTCGAAACGCTAAGACCCGTCAGTTTTTATTTCCAAGTGTGCTTTTTCTGACAGAAAAATTATATACAGAGTGACTCATGTAAGAGCTATGACGTCATTAATATTTTTTTCAAATGAAATACCCAATTTCTTATTGCATTTTTGAATTCTATAGAGGAATTGTACAGAAAAGTAGAACTAGAACTCTAAGAAGGTCATAAATCAATATTAGCCGACGACCCTCATTATTACCTATTGTTCGAAATATAGATAAACAATAAAAGTGTGTGTCCCAGGTCCGGATTAAAATATCTCATGAAATAGTTTGGCATTTTAATAATAGTGGGCTCTCCATTATTTTTGGCTTTTGTTGACAGTTTTGTATTTACATTTATTTGATAATAAAAAATCTCTCAAGGATGATTTAGAACCCTTGGTAAGGATATGTTTGAATGTGTGTAAATGATAAAATTTACTTACCTAGCCACCAGACTTTCAGTACTAATGGGCTATTAACGAGATTATAGCGATAATTGTTTACGGTTACAAAATAAATTACCTACCAGATTTGGAAAACAAGACTGTTTTGAGAACTGACCGCTTTCCAATTTCAGAAATAAAAGGCGGAAAGTTAAACAACATTTAGTCATTACCTACCTAATATTCCGTTGTGTCTATTTTAAAGTGTCTATTCGATTTTTGTATCGTGAAAAATGTGGCGTCCATGGGCTCATCCTGAAGCTAGTACTTCAACTGGTGGTCGTAGTACCACTAGTCCACAAATGTTACACCCTCATGGGAAACAAATTATATTAAATGTTTATACTTCCCTTCTGGAACGTGGAATGTCCAAGGATCAAGCTGTGCAAGAAAGTGCTTCTTTAACAAAAACACCGTATTCCACATTGTTTAAAATAATAAGTAACCCTATTTTAAAAAGAAAGAAACGAAAAGACTCTGGCGGTTTAAGGAAACTAGAATGCTGTGATGTAGATATAATTCGAAGAACAATACATGCCTTGTACAAAGAGCAAATTGTGCCTACATTATATATTTTAATTAAAAATAATGAAACTGGTACCCAGTGTTGCGAAGAGACTTTGAGGAAGTCTCTTTTACAAAACGGATTTAAATTTAAAAAAGTCACTAGTAGCAGAAAAATCTTAATGGAATCTGTGCGCCTTAAGAAATGGAGATTTGAATATTTATTGGCAATAAACGAATTTAGAGAATATGGTAGAACAGTAGTGTATTTGGATGAAACTTGGTTCGATACACACGATATTCCAAACAAAAGTTGGGTAGACTCATCTGACTTGTGCCAAACTAATGCGCCGTCTAATAAAGGAAAACGCATTACGATAATTCACGCAGGAACCGAAAATGGTTTTATACCAAATGCGTTGTCTTTATCGGCAAAGAATATTAAGGACTCTTTAGTCGATTATCATGATGATACTACAGCCGAATTATTTGAAGACTGGTTCCAAAATAAACTCATACCAAATAGTCGAAGACTAGCACCATGTTCAGATGACACCAAAGCCACTATACAAGAATATATGTTGAATAATGATATGTACTATGAGGAAAAGTACAAAAAAAACAGTTACTAGAAGTTTTCGCAGTTATTCGATAAAAAAGAAATATTTTTGTGATTCATTGGCTGAAAGCTTGGGACATACGGTGCTCAGAGTTCCTCCTTATCACTGTATGTTTAACCCAATTGAACATATATGGCATCAGAAGAATTAATACTTCTCCAACCTTAAGTTCAACTGTGGTCGACTCTTATTCAAACAGAAACTGCAAACATTCCTGATAGCAGCTGGACCAAGTGTGTTTCCTATATTAAAAAGGGGGAAAAGTCATATATGGATATAGAAAAAATTCCCAAAGAAAAGTTTATTATCAATTTGGATGACGACAGTGAAAGTGAAACTGATCATCGTGAGTAATTTTGTTTATAAATACCTTTTATCGAGAAACTGAACTTTTTATAAAGTATAAAGTTTGACATTTTACATTAATTAGGTATATAATATATTATTATATAATATAATTATATATATATTATTGTCATATATTATATTTAAATGAACAATTCTCAATTATATTCAAGGGATTATCTTAACCCAATATCATTATACCTACCTATAAAACAAAATTTAACGGCTAGGGCAGGTACAACTCTGC
Source organism: Gonioctena quinquepunctata (assembly GCA_018342105.1). Lineage (NCBI taxonomy): Eukaryota > Metazoa > Arthropoda > Insecta > Coleoptera > Chrysomelidae > Gonioctena > Gonioctena quinquepunctata. Next base: position 11,790 of record JAFIRS010000203.1, on the reverse strand, counting down.
GTAGAATAGACCGCCCGCTGATAGCTCAAGTGGTTGGTGATTTACGACCTTCTTAGATATCTGGTACTACTTTACCAATACAAATTTCTATTCGTTGGGTTTATCATAGCTCAATGTTATCTCCAGCAACTGAGAATTATCTTCAAATCTAGTTTTGTCATATTATATAAAAATATATAGTTGAACAAATTAACTGTTCCCTTCATAATCGGTGATGATATATTTTTTTCTATCACTGGGTACAAAAATTAGCTTTGAGCTCGTATTTCAGTTTGAGACGCTGCATCGGTATGGCATACAACTCCTTCATACTTAGGCTGTCTTATGTATAATATCAAACAAGGATTAGCTTTGAGCTCATTCCCCAAGAACATCGTTTTTTTTGACACATTCAAAAAATTGCGCAGCGCAACACCTATACGGGCCGCCATACTTGCTCTGTCCTGTTATTTATAACACTGGCTTACTTCTCAAAAAGTTTTAGCTTTGAGCTAATCATACGTGTTTTTTTGCTGGCTCTTGGACTAAGAGGAGGAATTAAAAAACATGATACTAACAAAGATATGGCAAGAAATGACGGAATAAAAATAAATAAATAAGTATTAACGATTTTTTATTAAAACTTTATTTTCTTGAGATAATTATGTGGGGAATTTGTAGGGAACGAGGACTTTGATCTCCCCAAATGTGGGTAGTTTGACATATATTTTTGGGGAATTTGGAAGATTGGCATTGGCAACATTGAGTATTAGTCAAGAAATTTATCATCTGATGAGCCGTCCATGTCTCTTCATCCAAACTAGTTGGCACGCCATGCTGTTGAATTGTTCTAGTTGAAAATGAAAAGAGTCCGATATGGAAAATTCTCATCAAATGCTTTTTCCCAGCATGAAGAAAAGAAAACTGCACTGCCGTAGAAATTTGAATAAAAAAAAGTTCCTTATGTACTTATGCTAAAATGAAGTCAAGGAAGCTATAAAGTAAAGTGACAAATTTCCGGTATTGTTTCCTCTGATTGTGGGTACTCAATTATCATAAAGAAGTTATTGAGAATGGACATAGCCTGACTACAAAATGTCGTCCTTTATAACCAAGAACGGCTCCATAGAAGTGAATAGAACTCAAGAGGTCAGGGAAAAGTTTACGACACGTACATACAAATTATTCTTGAGTGGATACCAGATCTGGAAACATTTGTTTCAGATGATTTACTGTAAAATTTATTTAAACTTTTTGCGTATAGTGTTTCTGGAGACTTATTATACGAGGTGGGTCAATAAGACTCGAGGAAGATTCCCAGCCTACTACTCTGTCATCATACGAAATAAAAATAATAAAATGATGCGTTTCATTTGGTCTGGCCTTTCTGCAAAATCGATAGATTGAAAAAGTAAATGATATTCAGAAAAAAAAAGACTTGCGATAAAAAAAAAGATTACAAAAATTCGCTTAAAAACATTTTCTCTGTAAAAATATTAATTTTAGAGATTATACCGTCTACGTTTTCAAAACCTAAGGAAGGAAACATTGTTTTCAGTTTTTTTACAAGGTTTTGAGAACTTGCCGTTATCCGATTGAGCTGAAATTGGGCAGGTGTTCATAATTCCGGTGCAATGCATTAGAGAAAAAAGCAAAATGGCGGACGAGATTTTTAATTATGGTCCGATTTGATTCAAAATTGGTATGTAGGGGTTTTAGGAGATTAGGTATTTATTGTCAAAATTCATAAATTCAAGATGGCGGCTCCAAGATGGCAGACGAGTTTTGTGATTATGGTCCGATTCGATTCAAAATTGGTAAGTGTGGGTTTTCGGGGTCGGAAATTATGAATTTTTTGTCAAAATTCATAAATTCAAGATGGCGGCTCCAAGATGGCGGACAAGTTTTGTAATTAAGGTCCGATTCGATTCAAAATTGGTATTCGGGGTCGGAGATTACGAATTTTTTGTTAAAATGTATAAATTTAAGATGGCGGCTCCAAAATGGCGGAAGAGTTTTGTGATTATGGTGCGATTCTATTCAAAATTTGTATGTGGAGGTTTTCGGAGCCTGAAATAATGAATTTTTTGTTAAAATTTATGAAATTGAAATGGCGGCTCATGGAATTTTTTTTAGAGATAAAACAAAATGGCGGTCCAAGATGGCAAACAAGTTTTATGATTTCGATTCGATTCAAAATTGGTATGTGAGGCTTTTCGGGGTCGGAGATTATGAATTTTTTGTCAAAAATTCATAAATTCAAGATTGCGGCTCCAAGATGGCGGACAAGTTTTGTAATTAAGGTCCGATTCGATTCAAAATTGGTATGTGGGGGTTTTCGGAGTCGGAGATTACGAATTTCATGTCAAAATTTATGAATTCAAGATGGCCGCTAGAAAATGACGGAAGAGTTTTGTGATTATGGTCCGATTCTATTAAAAATTTGTATGTGGAGGTTTTCGGAACCGGAAATTATTTTTTTTTTTTAAAATTTATGCAATTGAATCGATTTGATTCAAAATTGGTATGTCGGGGTTTTTGGGGTCGGAGATTATGAATTTAGTCAAAGATTATTGATATTAGTTAAAATTCATGAATTGAAGATGGCAACTACAAGATAGCGGATGAGTTAATCTTCAAATGGCCTCATTGAAGGACTAGATACCTCAGAACTTACAGGAAGAAAAAGCCTCATAATAACGATATTTTAACAAAAATGCATAGATTAAAACGTAATTACCTAAGTACTAAAAAAAAAACAAAATAAAATAATAAATATTTTTTTTTATTCAAATGCACTGAAAAATAATTGCTTTGGACGTGGACGTAGGTTATTCCGTGAGTTATAGATTAAAAAGTTTGTCGCTTTATAAAGTATTCAAACTGAAAACTTTGGGAGGCAAGCTTTTGAATCTATAACTCATGAAATAACCTACGTCACACATCCAAAGCAATTATTTTTACTTTTTAGTGCATTTGAATACAAGCTTGTCTTTAAAAAGCTTTTTTATGAATTATTTTTCATACACATTTCGTGATTTGAATTCTCAAAACAGTAGTTTCAAAATGATCTGGATATTTTTTAATTGATAAATGTAGGAAATAAATTTGAGGGTTTTCTTCTATCTCTTTGGTAAATTTAATCGTAGGTTCCTTTTCATTGATATAACTAAAAAAGTTTCTAATTATTCTCTTCCATGTAGCCAAATTATGAAAATATCGAAATATCTCTACCAAACTTTGGGACATTTTAGGAAGGTATCTATCTATATACTTTTCTTCAAAGTTTTCCAAAAATATATTACTCATTCCAAGGTTTTGCCGATAGAAATCATTTCCCAATTGGAAATAAGTAGTGTCTAAACATACTTCTGAAATCTCCATTATGTTATTCACATTTAATTTAGATCTGGTAATGAGTGTATATTCATTTTCTAGTTTTTGTTTTATTGTTTCAAGTGTTTTTTGAACAAGTACATTCGGAAATGAAATGGAGTTTGTGTTTCTTGGGGTTTTGGTCCTTTTTGTGAATAACAAGTCTTCTTTTTGGAGATTACGAACATTTGATTTTCCGATGTTTTGACCGTGTCCACGGTCTTCTTCAGGGACTAAGAAGAATTAGCTAGACCATTATTTTGAATTAAAGTAGTTTGAAAGCAGCAGATGATCAATTTTATGAGACATTTTCGAAAATAAACACACCTCATCAAAATTCTGTGAACTTTTGCGGTGCACATTTTGACAAGCAATTGTCAAATTAACTGAAAACTTCAAGAGAGATTTGAAATTGTGCTTATTTTACAAAAACCAGGATTTGAGAAAAGGAACAGAGGTGATTCCTGAAACTTCATCAAAGGAAGAATATTTTGTATTTAGAATTTCCAATATTAATTTTGTTGGGAAATATTTTGGGCAAATAATAACGGTTCGTTACTGAAAAATTAGAAGATTTTCAGTCCATTTTTGAAATAACAAAAACGCAGTAACGTATCGGGGCAAATTTAGTATTTTGTCCTACTTAGAATAGATAATTACATTTTTTTTACTTCCTGGGGAAGAGAAAACATAAAAATAAAAAACAATACTAAGAATTTTCTCGACAAGAGGCATCACTATCCGCTAGGTTGGTGTTTTGAAATAAACCAAAATACTTCTATCAACTCATTTGAAATGCTCGTATTTTATATTGAGGAAGTTGATAATACATTTTTTTTGGTATATTGAACAAAGATTTACAGTATTTGCAATATTATTATCATTAGCGATGTCAGCAATATTTCCTTATGTTACGCAAGGAAAAAATTGACCAACTCCATGGGATTATACGACAATTCGACGCCAGCATTGTTGCTAACACGTTTTATTATTTTGAACTTGGCCAAGACCCTGAATCATATGATGTTGCTTCCAACTGGATCGAATGAATAAACAAATTTGTTATTGCATTCGATTCAACCATAGAATGAACAATCAAAACTGATAACGTGTTCGAAAGGGAAAGCTGACGTGCATGATAATTAATTTCTAGGATAGCACTAACATTTGAAATTTAGGAATATCAAACTTAAGAAACGACCCGCTCTTCCCGTACTGTCTCAGTCATGGAAATCTTCTGACTGTTTTTCTCGGAGGAATAACTCACCAAGGTACTCTCCAACAGACCTACATGGGAATTTCGTTTTATTATTGTAGACATATTGGTAGATTTCATGAAAATACTACCTTTTGCGGACGTCAGCGCTTTCAAATTTGTAGGCAAACTGGAGTCCACATACAGTGCTTCTCAAAAGTCCTCTCCCCCCTCTTATTTTTGGAACGATTATACATAAACAAGTGAAATTTGGAAACTGAATATTAAAAGTTGTAAACTTCCCTACTAGTGATGATAGATGACGAAATCGTCAAAGATGACGTCACAAGGCCATTGTGACCAATTATTTTAAATGGAACCCTACGGCAAGCGACACCTCTTTTGAAAGGTATCGAAAAAACCTATTCAATGATATTAATTTTGTTTGTGTTCATGGCAGTTTTAATGGCTCATTAGTAAACATTAAAATTTAAATTCCATTCAGTATGATATTAATTACAGATTTAAGAATCAGTATCTACTTGAAGAAATTGCTCGAAGTGACCTCCATTTACTTCCTGGCAGTGAAATATCCTATTTTTAAACTCTTCTCGTACTTTTGCAAATGTGTCTGCGGAAACAGCCTCACATTCTGCAACAATACGTTGTTTTAAAACGTCAATATTGTCAGGTTCAGTGGCGCAAACCTTCGATTTAAGGTACCCCCACAGAAAAAAAATCCAAAGGTGTGAGGTCCGGTGATCGAGCTGGCCATTCCGTTGAACCTCGTCGTCCAATCCATCTACCACGATACTCCTCATCCAAATACCGTCTCACTGCACCGTAATAGTGTGGAGGAGCACCATCCTGTAGGAATGTTATTTCCAAATTGCCGAATTCATCTGGATTATCTTCCAAAATTTCAAGGATTAACGGTTCTATTGCGTTTTGCAACAGCTCCAGATAAACCTCAACAGTTAAATTGGTATTTAAAAGAAGAGGCCCAGCGATGTGGTTTCCCAGGATACCTGCCCAAACATTCCCCTTCTGGGGAAATTGGGTATGTGTTTCACGAAACAGGTGAGGATTTGCGTCACTACAATACCTCACATTCTGTGTATTTACATTTCCATTTAGATAGAAAGTACTTTCGTCACTAAAACAAATTGTTTTGACATAGTCTGGCTGTTGGTTAATTTTAGTTTCCATATTTTCACAAAATTCTAGTCTTCGGTCTGGGTCGTCGTCTGAGAGTTGATGAACCATTTTTAATTTGTATGGATGAAATTTGTTTTTTTTCAACACCCTGTGTACTGTACTTTGACTGACTTCACAGGCAGATGCAACGTGAGTTGTTGAAGAAGTAGGATTAACTATTACTTCTGCCAGTATATCAATTTTTTTCTCATCAAAAATTTGTGGTCTGCCAGACCGTTTCGCATCATTAATACTACCCGTTGTTTCAAACTTACGAAGAAGCTCCCTTAAATAAGTCCTCGAAACGGGGCGATCGGGAAACCTCTCATTAAAAATGCGTTCTGCTGCATATTTTGTCCTGTTTCACCAAGAATTGGGATCGCTGCTACTTTATCACCTAAAGCACGTACCATTTCGCTTCTTGAAGCACTTAAACGTTCGGCTCACAACAGTTTAACAAATTATTAAATTGTACAAAAATATTGAAAGTACCAAAAGCTGCTAAAACAGTTAAACGTTCGATCAACAATACACAAATTATTAAATGTACAATGTACAAAAACTTGGACAATTACAAAAACGTCGAATTAGGGAGACTAACAAAAACGTCAGCTTATTTGACAACTATCCAGAGGCGGAGCTTGAATTTGGAATTTTAGTATTAACTAATTTAATTCATCACAGCTTTGCGTTTTTTAAAAGCGAGTTGCCAAAACTGCCATAAACACAAACAAAATTAGTATCATTGAATAGGTTTTTTCGATACCTTTTAAAAGGTGTCGCTTGCCGTAGGGTTCCATTTAAAATTATTGGTCACAATGGCCTTGTGACGTCATCTTTGACGATTTCGTCATCTATCATCACTAGTAGGGAAGTTTACAACCTTTAATATTCAGTTTCCAAATTTCACTTGTTTATGTGTAATCGTTCCAAAAATAGGAGGGGGGGAGCGGACTTTTGAGAAGCACTGTATAATTGGCAAACTTTCATTTACATAGATTTTCTCTAAGATGTGCAAACAAACAGAAACTCTCTGTAAATCACATAATTGATGGTTTTTCAAATTTTCGTTAGCCCTGTATGTTTCTTTGATAAGAGATTCTTTCGTTCACGTTGATTATAGTCAAGTCAAGTGCTTTTTTGGTCAACTTTTTCCAGAAGTCTCCGAAAAATATGAACAAGGTGTCACTCAATTCGGAATAGCATGTAGATGATTTCTGAAAAAAAAGTTCCTCTCGGAAAAATTGCAGAAGTTATAAATAATTTACTGAAAAAAAGAGGGGGTTTGGTTTTTTGAAAATACCTCAAAAACCAATTGAGAATTCTGAAATCTAAAAAAAGATTCAACAAGAGGAGGAAATTTCCTGAAAGAAAGTTTCAACTCCCGGAATTGTAGGACCAATATTTATAATTTTCCCAGAAGGGTGAAAATAAGGCCGAAAATGGGTACTCTGGCTTGCGCAAGCCACGCCCACTTCGGACCCTTTAACAATGAACATTATTTAAACATATTAAATATGAAAATAAAGACATGAAAAAATTCAGGCACTTACTGGGTAGATGAATAAACAATAATTCGCCGGCAAAAAAATTTTATCGCGATTTTTCAATTAGTTATGCAATAGTTCATTAACAATTTTTTACTGCTTGGACATGAACATTGCAAGTGTGATGATTGTAAAACTATAAATCTGAGTTTTTTTTCCTTTCTTGGATCTATTCTTGAGAGGCTTCAGAATAGATCCCCGTTGAAAAAAAGTAAAAAAATAATCAGTTTTTTATTAACAATTTACGAAGTTGCAAAATTAAAATCTTAATTGATCATTGAAAAAAAAAAATTATAAAAAGTTTTTAAAAAATCATTTTTTTAAAAATTTTTTTTTAAATCCTAATCTTTGATGCAAATGATGATTAAAAAAAAATCGTTCTTTAAAAAAAATTATTGCTTAAAAACGTATTTGTTAACAATTTTTTTTCTACCACTTATAATTAATATTAAGGAACCATTTTTTTAAATATAATTTATCTTGTTTTCGATATTTAAAAAAAATTGTTTTATTTAATTTTTTATGGTTTATTCAATAAACAATTTGTTATAAACAAATAAATTTTTACCTCATATTTTTTTCTTATTCTACTTAATGTAACAAAAATATTTTTTTTTATATTCTTTATTGAATTTTATAATTACCGTTCTCCGTAACTCCATCATTCTCATCTGATTTTTCATCTTATAAATTATTATAATTTATAAACTAATGGAATACGATCAAAATACTTCAGACTTATTTATTCTCCATTAATCAATGAACAAATTCAGCTTAAACTCAAGTTTTACCAAATTATTTATTTAATTTATTCAATTGTTTATAAAAAATTTTTTAGCTTTAATGTTTAAATATTTTATGAACTATTCCAAATATGACAACATCACTTCAGTAACTTGTCATTCAACGTTCATTAATGAACAATTTGAGCTTTTAGATTTAAGTCTCACTCTATTATTTTTTTAATTATGAATAAAAATATGTTAACAAAAACAAATCTCAAAGTTTATAGCCTAAGCATCTTATAGACGAAAAATGATCTTGACATTGTGTTTAATTTAACGAACTTCATTTATGACTAGTTGTTTACTTTTAATAATACGTTTTTTTTATTTTATTGTACACTAGCTTAATTTTTTGAAACGTTTCTTTGATGGTTGCTCATAATCTTCAGTTTCTTCTTGTGTTGCAACGTTTCCGTCTTTTTCTTCGTCCCCCAGCAAAGTTTCCGTAAGTTCTTGAACTCTGGGAAAATTATAAATATTGGGACTTTCTTTTAGGAAATTTCCTCCTCTTTTTGAATTTTTCATTAGATTTCAAAAATCTCAATTAGTTTTTGAGATATTTGCAAAAACCAAACCCCCCTTTTTTCAGTAAATTGTTGCAATTTTTGCGAGCGGAACTTAATTTTTTTTCAAAAATCATCTACATGCTATTGCGAATGACACCTTATATAAAATAACAGGAACAAAATGACAAGATTTGTTTTGAGCACAACTACCTATACAAGCATTAAGAATTATCATAAAAAATATTTGAAATTCATTAACTCCTTTATATTTCATTAATCAAAGGATTTTGAAGAAATATAAATTCTACCACAGTCTGAAAATGAAAATATTGTAACGAACCTAGGCCGGACCTGTCGCCTCACGCGTTGCCATCGACAACGATGAGATCATCCCCGGAGATATTCGAGAACCATCCAGTCGCTCTGCCGCGGAAAACAACGGTCAATATTGGAAACAATTGGAACATGCCGGTCGCCAACTGCCAGAATTCGAAACATCGAGAATGCTGTATCGGAGATAAATAGGCAACCCTCAAGTGGAGTCGGACAGTCTGAACGAGCCCATACGATCGAGCTATACAGTGGCGTAGTTAGTAATATAAATTAAGTTGTATATTTAAGTGTTAAATAAATTAGTAAAACCAAGTTAAGTTTATTTACGTTACAATTGGTGTCGGAAGTGAGATTTTGAAAATAAACAAGTGATCGTGGAGTGGATAGTCAGAAAAATAAATTGATAGACCTTTTGTACGCCCAAAATAGACAGTGCCCGGTTTTCGCGAAGTGGACAATTGTGCGTGGGAATATAAACTGATACACTGTTCGCGTGAAACAGAAAATAGACAGTGGCCCGGTTTTCGCGAAGTGGACAATTGTGCGTGGGAATATAAACTGATACACTCTTCGCGTGAAACAGACAATAGACTGGTGGCCCGTGGAAAAGAATTCGCGAAGTGAATTTTTAACAAACTGATAAACTTTTTCGTGTGAAACAGACTGATACCTCGTCAAAGACAAAATGTGTTCAAGAAAAGTGCGCCTTGCGGACTTGAAGGTAGCGGAATTGAAACAGGAATTGGAGGAAAGGGAACTGGAAACAACGGGTAAAAGCAAGTACTCCAGGAAAGACTTGCAGAAGGACTTATACAAGAAGGTGAGGACCCCGAAACATTTTTTATTCGAAGTTCCCGGAGGTGATTTAAGTTTGGTAATGAATAAACTCGAAGAAACTACTAAATCCTTGAAAGAAGAACTGCAACAAAATTCTAGAAATCTGGAAGAGAAGCTTCAAGAAAATTCAAGAAGCCTGGAAGATAAGCTCCTAGAAAACACAGAAGGCCTAAAAAAGAACTCTGTGGTGTGGCGAATCGTCTAGAAAAAAGAATAGGAACCGTCGAGGCAGAGATGGACAAGATGAAGGAAACGATCAGTAAGCTGGAAAACGAATTGATAGTGCGCCCTCCACAGAGATGGTTAACAAAATGCAATGCTGGACTTGAGTTTGAACTTGGATAAAGTTCAAGAGGGTATACGAGATGTCAAGGTCATTTCTGAAATAGGGAAGCTTTCCATGAAGCCGCCTCAATTCGACGGAAAAACTCTATGGGAAAATTACCGCCGACAGTTTGAAGCAGCGGCCAAAGCAAACGGATGGAATGCAGGGGAAAGAGCTGTAGTACTGACACTTGCATTACGTGGAGAAGCGACAAATATTCTACAAACTCTCACCGCCCAAGAACAGGAGGACTATGATCAGCTGATTAAACATCTAGAATTACGATATGGCCACGCCCATTTGGAACACGTATACCACTCCCAGCTGAAAAATCGCTGCCAAAAATCGAGCGAATCCTTACAAGAATTCGAAGCTGACATTGCACGCTTGGTTCGTCTCGCATATCCAGCCACACCGGAAAATGTAATGGAGCGATTAGCGGTTCAGGCATTCTTGGATGGACTCCGTGACCAAGAAACCAGGCAAGCGTTGACACTAGCTCGTCCAACACATCTCGTAGACGCACTGGCACGCGCTTTGGAATTTGAGGCAGCAAAGCAATCCTGCAAAAACCAAAGTAAAGTTCGAAGTATTGAAGAAGACCCACAGGAGCATGCTGACTTGGAAGCTGCCATAAGAAAAGTGATGAAGGAAGTGTTGCCTGAGAAAAGACAGATAAGATGCCGGAATTGTGGCAGAATTGGACATGCGCGTAGCAAATGTCCAACATTCATCGACTCCGATGCAGGAAAACTAAAGAAGGTCGACGAGAAGGGGCAATCGTCGGCATGTGTCCGGCAAGCCCCGGTTAACAACGCATATGTCGCTATCCTTCAACGACAGAACAAATGTGTCTTCGTAGACGGTCTCATCAATAACGAGCCTTGCACCATGCTGCTAGATACAGGTGCGACTAGGACAATTCTCAGGCCTTCCTTTGCCAGAACACCGGAACGGATTGAACCGACAACTTGGAAGCTACGCACGCAACAGGGAGCCAGCTACTGTATATGGCGAGCTACCGATTGAAATAATTTTGGGCAGCACTAAAGTGAAACATCAGGCACTTGTAGCGGACATCGAAGACGATGCAATCATCGGAATGGACATCATGAATTCCAGAGGGTTTGAATTGGATTTCAAAGACGGCGTCCTACGTGTCAACGGAGAAGAGCTGGTGCTTCATGGGAGGAGTGAGGAGTTGATCCGTGTGCTGTTGGCTGAAGATGTAAGCGTACCTGAGAGGGCTGAAACCATTCTGGAGGCTCGCCTGGACGGGAGTGCGAGCAGTGGAGACGTGGTGATGTTCGAGCCCAAACTTCAGATGAGAAAATTGGACGAGGGATTGCACTAGGGAAGACCTTGTTGCGTGCTGACAAATTTGTGCCGGTAAGGGTCATGAATGTCAATTATTTCCCAGTGACCTTGAAGAAAGGAACAATTTTGGGGCACTGCTCGTCAGTTTCATCGTGATCCGGGGCGTACGAGGTACGATTAGCCAACCCAACAACTGCCCACAGAACTAGAAAAATTAGTTGCCATCTCTTCCAAAGACATAAAACCAGCTCAACAGCCCAAACTAAGAGATTTAGTCAAAAGTACCAAGACATCTTCGATACCGGACAAGGAAAAGGGGTCGAACTAATGTGGTCCAGCACAAAATTGATACTGGAGGTGCTCGGCCGATCCGGCAATCAGCAAGAAGACTTCC